>CM042150.1:113009682-113109783 GCA_023376005.1 Doryteuthis pealeii | reverse complement strand
TAGTCAGAAATAATATCTTGTTCAATTAAATTCTCCTACCATCTTTAGTAAATATTTAAACATAAATTTTCAGCATTTTTTAAAGGTTAGTTTTTCAGATATTGGAATTTATAAAAGGGACTAACTGAAGTCCTTCTGAAATCTAATAAAAACTATTTTTCTTTTTGTTCATGATATAATGGTAGAGAATAATGTGAAGTATCTATCAAATGCTGATAAAACAGAAAATAACAAAAGTTATAGAATGAGAGAATGTCCACAATTCGGCGATATCAAAGGAGCTTTGCCAGAGATCGTCAAATGAATAAAGAGGCTTTTGAAAATATAATTAAGATGAGAATTTTTAACAAAAGGAAAGGGCCTTTAAAGAACTTGCTTCCTTGAGATGAAAGTAAAACTAAAGCAAGTTATAGAAACCAGCTACTTATTGACAGTGCTCGATCTTTGAAAAGGTTGGAATTGAGTCAGGAAGGTCACAGTAGGCATAGAATACTTTGGAATTGGACGTAATAAAAAATCTCCATTGGAACTCCTCTTAGTAAAGCAAATATTTAAAAGTTGTCAAAAATTGGGCCAAGTAAATATATAAAAAATTGTTCTTTATTTAAATTGTGTTAAATATTCATTAAATATAAACCATATAATTTGTTGCCAATTATTGGCGTTAAATAAAAATAGTTGAAAACATATAAATGTATGAAAACAATTGATATAAAAAAATATTCACAGGCCTGTCTGTCACAGGGCTTAAAATCCTCTGCAAAACGGGGGTAAAAATTCTCCTCAAGAAGTATGATACTAAGCTGCCAGCAGATAGTGCAGACTAGTTGAGGAGCTCTGCGGGATGGATTGCACCTCTTCATGCCATTACTTCCAGGTCCACTCTGACTTGCAGTGGTAAGTACCTGTTAGAGTCCTCATTATGGGTTCAAATAGATCTATTTTTGAAAAACATTTAAATTAAGAATAGTTACCTTTGAACTATAATTGTTTACTAAGGATTATTAGTTCTTAAAACCATATTACTGCTTGCAAATTATTGAAAGTTAGATAGAATAGTCGAAACCATAAAAAATGTGCACAAATAAAGTTTTTGATTACAGACAAATAAAATGCAATTTAAATGATTACAATGGAAAATATTATGATACAATTTAAACATTTTAAAAAATAAATAAATTTCAGCATTAAATAACCCAAGGAGTTTTATATGCCATTTTCAAACAAATAAACCAACCATGACAAATATTCTAAAAATATAGATCTTCTACATCCTTCAAATTGTTTAAAAATCCTCTAATGAAAGATAAAGTAAGTAATAACGTTTGGTGTAGTGCCTATTGTTGGTATCGAGCTCATACAAGCGAGGGAGTCAGTCCCTTTTCACTCGGTCAGACAAGAGATTGCTTTGCTGGGGTGAGTACCACATCTATCATCAGCTCCCTATGCTACTGTCTGATCAGATTACCTAAGCTGTGCTAATCATGCGCTGAGTTGGTGAGGCCTGATATTAAACCCAGGACTTGTGATTCCTAGGTCGATACTCTACCAACTGAAACTGGTTCCTTCAGGATTTTATTATTTCTAATGAAACTCTATATGATCAAAATGAATAGGTATTATCATTTACAAAAATCTACAACATTTAACCTCTGTAGGCCTTCACATTGTGGTTTAATGGTTAGCAATCTACTCTTGCAGATCCATTAGTATTGAATAGCGAGATTGAGCCTCACTGGATACCTTCTAGTTGTGACCATATCACATCCTACCCATGGTGAACAGGTTGGGTGAATACCTACATTGAACCTCTGTAACCAACATTATGGAGACACTCATGGCGTAACACTGTAGTAGTGTAATGTAGTAATATATTCACGGTACCAAAACGGATATATGTAACGTGGTGGTATATTCACGGTACCAAAACGGATAGGTAACGTTCTAATAGCGATATATGTTGTATAGCGGGTCTTGTCAACATGCCTCCAAATTCACGACACTAAAAAGGTGTTCGGCACATGGTGGTCATCTTGTCAATAAAAAAGTACAACACGAGAAATATATCGTCACAAGTTGCTTAGCCTTTATTTTCGAGCCCGTCTCGTGGGTTGTGTCGGAGAGGAGGAAAGGCAGAGAGAAAGAGAGAGAGGACACTGTTAAATTACTGTAATCCCACACTAGGAACCAGAGGCCCGTCCGTCCCCTAGGCCTTGGAAAGCAAAAAAGAGGCCGGTATTTTTCTTTGTCGTTCCATGTCACCACGTGACTTCCGGTTCCGGTCAACACCCAAAACTTCCGGTTGGCTTTCAATTCTCCATTCGGGGCTCACGCCCTGGTCAAATTCCCGACAAACCTTTTGTGTTCATCACTTTTTTTTTTAACCCTTTACTATTTCTTATTTCTTCTTCCTCCTTTTCTAATAGTAGTCCTCGCAAACCTCAGGATATTCACCATCTCGCTACAGTAGCAAGTTGACTCAGCTGAGTTCAAATCCTGTATTTATCCAACCGCTCCACCACAAGCAGGATATGGCACAAGTTTATTTTTAAGCAAAGTACAGCTGCTTTTAATTAAGAGTTTTCCTTCTCTTAGACCAGTTGTCACACAGAGGTTAAAGAGCCCAATCTGCCCTACTATTCACTGGGGAGGAGAAAGAGATGAATTCACGCCTTTCCCAGAGGTATAAGCACAAAGTGAAATGCAGACTGCCTTGTCTAGGATTTGAACTTTGGTTTGGTTTCTTCATCTAATAGCATATCATCCTTTGTGGGCTATTTAATGCCATAGTCATCCTTGTAGAACAGTATTGGTACTATTTAACTCATAGCCAGGGGGATGGAGGGATTTATACTTTTCTCAAAGGTATTAGTCTGCAAGTGAACATAATAGCACAACTAGAGTTCAAACTCACTTCTTATGATGTTGCAATCCAACATGTTAGTCACTACACCACAAGGACTGAACTCTGGTAGCTGAGTCCATTTCCTATGATGATAACAAGAAAAAAAATTAACTTTTTGTTATATAGCACCTAAATAAGGGGAAAGGAATCATCTGTTTTTCCTATAAACAATGTCTGACAAAACCTTGGAAGTGAGAATCGAGATTTCATGGGACTTGTTAATTCAACCAATTAATTCTAATTACTCTGTTCAACTTGTATCTTTGCTTAGTAAACCTTTTTCACTATCCTGAGTACTCATTGGGTTCCTTCCTATTATTTCTCTGTTAAATCATGGGACTTGTTAATTCAACCTAGCAATTTCTAATTACTCAATTCACCTTGTATCTTTGCTAAGTAAACTTTTTTCCCTATCCTTAAAACATGTTGTGGTTCTTTCTATTATTTCCCAGTTAACTCGGATACCCGTGTTACAAAACTTTTGTAAATCCAATTGAATACAAATAAAAGAAAATCACTGGGGTCTATTTCTCACAGATGACACACACACACACACACACACAAACACATATAGTTATTTACTAAGCTTAGCTTAGATATGGCACAAGGCCAGAAGTATGGGGCTCCCAATGAGAATCGAACTCACTAACAATGGTTTGCAAGTCAAGCTGCCCCAGACACACACATATATATTTTCTATATTAGAAATCTTTTGACATCTAATCATTGAGTTAAGGGTCTACCATAGTTTGGTTCTCAATGATCTAAACTAAGTCAATTAGTTAAGCTGAGATAAACTTTTCTGATAATGTTACATAATCTATGCATAGATTATTGTCAATCCCCTGTATTTCTGAAGGGATGGCCCCTTTTCATATCATGGGCGGGACTTTCCATGGAATATTACAGAAAGCCCGCAAAGTATGTGAAGTCACGTGGGACCAAGTTAACCCGTTAGTTTCAGCTTGAACGTCATCTACCTTAGCTGGGGCTCACTTGCACGCACGCGCTGTGTTTAGTTAGAGGAAGGTGTTTAGTTAAGTAAATAAAAGATTAAATAAATAATATGGTTTTGTGGTTGATGAATGTCTTGTCAACAAGACTGACCTAGAAGAAGAAATGAATCAAGGACGACCAGCCAGCAAGAACAGAGAAATAGAAGTCATAGAGAAAGAATAGAAAAGACTAGAGATCACCAATGGCCAAAGAAGTAAGTTATGCATCTCTCTATCTACCTGTGTCTATCTCTCCGCCTCTCTCCAGTAAAAGAACACTTGTGTCTGTACCCAACATGGGTATATGTGTATGAGTATGCAACAATAATAAAGATTATGCATTATTTTAGTTCTTATTTTTTCGAATTGCCAAATGTGGTTTATTCTATTTGTCTATTCATTCCTTAGTTCTCATTTCTGTATTTGTATTAATATTAACTTAATTAGTATTAATATTATTAAACTTAAGTGAAAACAGTTAAAATTCAATTCCAATCATATATGATATATATTTAGAAATATTTTAAGAAATTTTGATAATTAATCATTGCAGTGAGCAAAATTGTTTCAAAGATTTTTAGCCCCCCCCCCAAATTGGACTTTTTATCTAATACTCGTGAGTTCTTATTGAGATTTTATTGTTTTCTCTTGTAGGATTTTGATTGTGTAATTTCATTTCTCTAGTGCATGAACACATCCCACAAGACTCTTGTGTCAAGCATATATTAAATCACACAGTTATTTCATGAATTGTGTTTGCAATTGGCCTTAAGCCAAAACACAACTAAAAGCAAACCAGAAAATCTTCATGAAGTGCACTGAAACTTTTTTTTCCCCTTCTTTTATTAGAGAGCTCAAAATAACTAAAGATTTCATAGTCACTGGCTTTTCAGAATGGAATACTTGTAGAAAGTTTTTAAATGTTGGAGTATTCTCAGAAGCTTCTAAAAATAACTTTTTGCTGCAGAACGAATGGTGAATAAGAAAAAAAACCGTTACTTGTAAGTTACAAGTGAACTTAGGCAAATGGTAATGTAGCTAATGTTTACCATTTATTTTGGTGGTGGTGGTGGGGGGATATGATTAGTTAGGATCAAGGCTGGATGGGTGGACCACATGAATTTGATGTTCAACTGTATTTAACTCTTAACATCCTGTTGAGAATTTCAAAGTCCAGAGCCCAATTCCTATAAGGATTTATCAAAAAATGACTAAAGATGACACTTTCCTCTAAAGTTACCTGTTATTTTCATTAAATCAAAGACTTCTAAATGTTTAATATTACATTTAAACAAAGGCTATCATTTGGGGTAGATTAGGAATCTGAATGTGACTTCTGGCCGTGTGGAATGACGCGGTATAGGATGTTAAGAGTTAAAGACCAATGAACCTGTAACTACTACACACACAGATTTTCATACTCATTTCATGTTATGGTGGAATGATGCTATTACAGATAGGAAATCAATACTGTTATGTGTTGAACATTTCAGAACCATAGAAAGCCACTCAATATGCTTCTGCTTTGGAATTGTCTGATCAAACAAAAATTGGAAAGACTAGCAAGAATATGCACCCTCCGTAAGGGTAAGTATTTAGGTTTTAATGTAATGAAATATATTAAATTAGAAAGACTAACAAAATTAAATAAGAATGCATATAAAAAGATTACACTTTCCTATATAAAATCATTCACAGGATTGGTTTTAATACGTTGGAGAATAAGACAATAATACCAAGTAATTATTTATTAAACCCGGTTTTGTTAAAATCAGTATGAAAATTAACCACAGCATATATTATGTAAACATTTATTTCTTAGTGATATATAAGACACATTGCAGGATTTTTAACACACTAATATAATGGATTGTTTTCGAGTAAATCTAACTCAGCTTGTCCTTATTAATAAATAAGATTTATTCTATTCTATGTATTAATGATTTTGATAATAAATTAAATACTCATTAGGAAAATCCTAAGGAAATTATTTGTGAAATATGCAGTGATTTAGTTTCTGTTACAGACAGACCACCCATTCAGCTCTAGGTAGATAATTGGGATTAGGGAAAAGTTAGTTTGCAAAATGAATTAAATTGATTAAAAAAAATAAATAAATAAAAAAACGAACAGAGAATTAAAAGAAAAACATTAAAATCATTTTGAAAGATTTTGAGAAAGGGAACGTTTGAACTAATTTAAGCTACCAGCTAGTTGCTTCTGAAACTTAATATACAAATCTATTTCACATTCTCTAAATCCCTCTCTATACCCTCACAAAGAAAACTAACATATTTAAAGAGTAATTAGTGAAGATATTCATAGGAAAGTGACAGGCAGAATGTGAAGTAAAAGGAAGATTACAACTAATTAGAACCAATTAAAATGGGTTTAAAAAAAAAAATAATATAACTCACTCCTTGAACTAAGGAATATTTTGATATGAATTTTGTGTCATTAAACTAAATAGGAAAAAGCCTTTAGCATACAATCATTGATACACTCTGCTTTAGTATAATAACAGATTAGCCAGATGGAGTTATTGTCACTTTCCTAATTTAACTTGCACCACACAGGTAGCAGTTTAAAATATGGGAGGTATTTCTGATACACTCTGTATGAGGAGATTTCTATTCATTATTTTTACAATTATTTTTTTGTGTAAAAACTGGGAAAGATAAACCTGATACTCTGATTCAAATATCTGAATATATTTTTTTCTTATCTGGGTCGACAGTTCTAGTTTCAGAATTAAAAAAGACAAACAAACAATTACATGCTTAATTCCATTAAAGAAGACGAAGAAAAAAAGACGGAAAGTTTTTATCTATATTTTCTTAATAATAATCCCCTGTGGCAGGAATAGATAAAATTTGTTTACTTAATTTAATGAAGGATGGATTAATCTGGGTTTAAAGCTTTCAATTACTCACTGCTACTCAGATGACACACATAAACATTATATATATATATATATATATATATATATATATATATATAGAGAGAGAGAGAGAGAGAGAGAGGGGGGTATGAGAGAGTGCTGAAAAGTTCTTATTCAAGCCATGAAGTAAATAACATGTCAAATTTGTGGAATTATTAGATGAATATGTGGAATACAAAATATATTTCATAGCTCTAGGTCATTCACTTCAGGTTTAGGCCAAACTTCCTTATACATATATACACTTTTGTATATCAATACCAAGTGTGTATATAAATATATATAATTGACCTTGTGCAGAGAGGTTGGTATATATATATATATATATATATATATATATATATATATATATATGTGTGTGTGTTTGTATATATATATATATATATAAGTATTGGATTCATTTTTATTTTTCTCACCTTACATATTAGTATGTGTCTATGGATATATATATATATATATATATATATATATTAAAAATAGCATAAGCAAGAAACTGACAGTTACCAAGCACTATTGATTTGATGTCATTGCTATCCTAACTTAGAAATATATGTTCTATCAATGATATTGAGTACTCTTTATTCATAAATATGGCAAACTATATATATGATATTGATAATGTAGTTTACTATATTTATAAATAAAGAGTGTTCATTATTGATAATATTGATATTATTGATCTATGTTAGGATAGCATAGACCCAGAGTCAACTGCATTTGTTGACTGTCAGTTTTTCACCTGTTTTATCTGTGGTCTGATAATTTCACAGGAAAGAAACTGACGATCATCAGGTGCTGTTGGCTATGTGTCTATGCTATCATATATATATATATATATATATATATATGTATATGTATATGTATATATATAATAAATAAATATGTATTAGTTTTTGTATATATACTTAATTACATGGATGTTTATCTGCTACCTTAGGTTTCATGCACATCTTTAAACTGCAATCTTCAGGCAAAAGAATTTTTTTTTGTTAGTCAATGGTCAAGAATTGTGTCGGCTCCAGTGGGGCAGAAATGATCAACAACCAAGAACCCTACATGTGTCATCACCTTAGAGAGAAAATTCCAAGAGACAAATGCAACTTTAATGAAATAACAAATCTTCCATCTGGTTTGAGTGATAAGAGCTTGCATTCCACTACACATCCTCCATAAAGAGTTACAAAGACACAAATCCATCACTATCAATATCACACCCTGTCACGTAATAATCACAAACGCATAATGATCATCATTCCATGCCATGATGCTAACTAAAATAGCACAGCCACTGCTCATGTTGTATAACCCTTCTCTCTGGGTATATATTATGAGAAGGGATGATCTCATATTCATGAATCTATTTTTTCTGTTATGGGATAAGAGATATTTGTCATGGGAGATATCCATGGTTATACCTCCCATATACAATCTTCTACTTACTTTTTGTGTAGCTGTCTTCATGGCTTGTATTTCTTCTATCTGGTATGGTTCTTGCTTCTTCTATTGATTGGTCTGGTAAGGTTCCCTGGTTATTAAGATATGCTAAGGTTGTCATAGTTCTAAGAGACAAACTCAAGGTGGATATTTTTTTGTGATCATTTTTTATTAAGACCATAAATCTTAGGATTTTCTCAACCACACGTGAGAGCCAATGCCAAGTCCATCCTTACATCATGAGGCCTAGTGGCCGACTGACTCTAAACTCAAAACCTTTCCCACAGTTTTATAGCAAGAAATTGAAGGTTGTGCTAAGGTTATCTCATGTCAATCACCCTAATGGTTCAGATTTGAATTCAACAACACCTGAACTTAAATCTGTTTCTACACTAACTATCTAAAAACCAACAGTGACCCCATCAATATATACCACTTAAAGAGATACCTCCCACCCACTCACTGCTACTTATGCCTGTGCAGAAGCAATTTTAAATCCAGATCATTCTGTTGGACTCTGTATTAGAGTCTCCTGGGTATGACGTTAAACAACATCTAGTGGTGAAGTTCTATTTCTGGAACTCTGGGGAATGTGGAGTACCCCTTTATTACCATTACTCCCAGGTACACCCTGACCCAGAGTGGTATCCCCTGTTAGGGTCCCATCTATGGGTTAAATAGATAAAAAAGCGAGTATTAAAAATGTGTTTAAGAAATTGAGTTTGAAAAATAAAAATTGAATACCCAAAAAGAAT
Organism: Doryteuthis pealeii; assembly: GCA_023376005.1. Classification (NCBI taxonomy): domain Eukaryota; kingdom Metazoa; phylum Mollusca; class Cephalopoda; order Myopsida; family Loliginidae; genus Doryteuthis; species Doryteuthis pealeii. The sequence continues at coordinate 113,100,753 of CM042150.1, read as the reverse complement.
GAATAAAACAAAATTTCTTCAGCATGATATAACCCAACAAAGGTTGACATGCCGTAAAATCCAACCAATCAGTAAATCATTTGTATTAAAATCACTACTTCCTATTTCAATTCTTCAAAATTAAAATCTTGTATATTGTTATCTATTTAACAGATCAGAAGAAATTGAAATGTGATAAACTCATTTTTTTTTAAGACCATTTTTTTCAAACTCATTTTTTTTCTTTCTGTATACTCAGATAAGATTTGGTTTGTTTTGTTTTATGGCATATCAACCTCAGTGGGTCATCTAATGCCAACAAAGTTTTGAAATAAATTCATTCTTAACGGATAATCAAATTTTGTTTATAAACTCATGTTTTTCTATTCAACCCATAGATGAGACCCTAACAGGTACTACCACTCCAGGTCAGCATGGACCTGGGAGTAATGTTTATGAAGGGTGTACTCCACATTCTTCAGAGTTCCAGAATTGGAACTTCACCATCAGACAGTGCAAACCAATTTTAGATCCAAATAATTCTGTTGGATTCTGTATTAGAATCCCTATTTTCTATTTCCATTCTTCAAAAGGAAAATCTCATATATTGTCATCCATTTAGCAGATCAGAGGAAATTGAAAAGTGATAAAATTCATCCATTAAGTTATCCAAAGAAGTGGATCGGAAGAGTGCTTCTACGGACAAAACATTGTCCAAGTTCATCTTTGCACGAGATGAGATCACTAAAATGAGTCAGATGACTTTTGTGTTAGATTTTCAAAAATCTTTGTCCATCAAAATTTGAGAGGAAAACCAATCTTTAAAAGTGATGTCTTGGTTCCGATATCTAGCCAATCAAAAGATCCTTCAATGGGCTGGTGATAATTTCCTTTACTTAATGGGGGAATGTCTGCCTCTTATAAAAAAGGAGTGAATAACAGCCGCTCCAATGTAGCCACAATTAAAAGTAGTAGTGGGTCCACTAGATATGCTATCAAAGATACAGAATATATGGATGAGAAGAAATTGTCTACAACCTTTTGGGATTGTTACAGGATAGTTTGAAAATTAACTTGAGATTAATGTTTGTCATATGATAAATAAGATGACATTTTAAAAAAAAATTATTTTAATCAGTGTAAATATTTTAATTATTCTTATTCAAAATTAATAAAATAATGCATGCTATAAATAATATTTCTTTTTAAATCTTTGTAATAAACAATGCATGCTATAACAAATCCTGTTAATAAATAATGAATCTATTGTAATAAGTAATTGAGAGTTACTTCCCCTGTTTTATCATTACATACCCTTAGTGTAAATCTTTAGCTTTCTGAAAGTATATAAACTCCCAAGAAACTGCAACTGTATTCTAAGCAGAATAAAGCTTTTTCAAGTCCAACCATTTGTGTTCATTTATTATTACATCTATAAGAATATTTTTTATTCTTAATAATAATATATACATACTATAATGAATAACTTTGTCACATCCTGTTTGTGCAGAAGTGTTGGTTAATAAATATACATACAAAAGTGAACACAATAGCCTGACTGCAGATCAAAATTCATTTACTATAATATTGCAGTCCAGCATGTCAGCCACTACGACATAAGGATTGCAACCCTGGAGCAATTGGAAATCAGAGGAAGAATCAAGATCATATGGATCACAGCATTGTTAAGATCAGCTAGAATATAGACATAACAGTCCTGGAGAACTGAGTAAACTTGCTGTCACTTAGACTTCAGTGAACAACTACCAGTTAGTGCTGATGTGGACAACTCTGCAGAAGAAGTTAATTCTTTTTTCTCTTTGTGAATTTGACATGCAATATTCCCCTTTGGCCCATTCGGAGAGGCCAATCAATTGGCTGGTCATGTCAAGCCCTAGCACCTATATGATTGCCCCAACCCTATTGCCCTTATGGAAAGCCCCAACCCTTTTTATTATATGTGTGCTAGAAGGTGGTGGCTGAGGGTCTACATGTCCTGGGAATCACGTTAAACTCTATCTGATGGTGAGGTTCCAGTTTTGGAGGTTTGGGGGATGTGGAGCACCCCTTCATCACCATTGCTCCATGGTCCACTCTGACCCGAAGTGGTAGTACCTGTTATGGTCCCATCTATGGGTTACATAGAAAAAGATGAATTTATAAACAAAATTAGATTATTCATTAAGAATGAATTTATTTCAAAACTTTGTCAGCATTAAATGATATGAAAGGTTGATATGCCATAAATCAAAACAAACCAAATCTAATCCGAGTATTATCTGCATTATTCGGACTATTCTCCTCATTTTCATTGCAATCTGTACAACGTTTCGACCGATGTGCTCTCCGGCCTTCTTCAGGTATTTCTTGTTGGACTCGGGAACCTTCTTTTCGGAATCGGGAACCTTCTTGTCATAATTGGGAGCCATCAACAAGAAGGTTTCCGAGTCCGAAAAGAAGGTTCCTGTGTCCGACAAGAAATACCTAAAGAAGGCTGTAGGGCAAATTGGTCGAAACGTTGTACAGATTGCAATGAAGATGAGGATAATAGTCTGAATAATACAGATAATACAAATCCTCAAGCCTCATCTCAAACATTCAAAGAAACCAAATCTTTGTGAATTAAAAAAACAAACTACATTCAAATTAAGAATTAATCCTTTTTTCTAAACCTACATCTTATTGTAGAAGTTATCCCCCAGATACAGAAACAATATGATACTCACCGTCGCAGTGGGGTTCTAACTACCATCAAGTTAGTAGACGAAAACAACAGACAAGCTGTAACTTAAATACAGTCCTTGCATGCTGCTGGCATAATGCAAAGTGATGGCTGAAGAGTGGGTACTATCCATGTTCTTACTCACCCTGAATCCAACAGCCAAACAGAACTCATGAAATGAACTTGCTTGTGTTCATAATGGAACAATCCAAAGCTCCATATAAGCCACCTACCAAACTCTAGTTTTAGTCTTGCATTCATCTTGTAACAGAGTTGAATACTTTATACAAAATCCAACACTTATCAGCTAGAATTTACACATAACAGTCCTGGAGACCAGAGTAGACTTACTGTCACTTAAACTCCAGTTTGAGCTGGTGTGAAAAACTCAGCAGAAGAAGAAGTTATAATTTCTCCTTTCTCTTTGTGAGTTTGAGAAAAAAAAACAAAAAAACAAAAAACAAAAAAACAAAAAACAAGCTAAAATTCAAATTTTAATTCAAATTAAAAATTAATCTTTCTTCTAAATTTATTTTTTGCTGGCATTCTGATATTTTTCCAATGAAAAACATAATATAATCCGATCATTGTTATAAGTGAGAAATTTGTTTATGGCTTCTTTAGCAATAAAACAATATCTTAAAAAAAAAATGTATTAATAAATATAAGATTTACAATATTATAAGATTTTCACACTTCTTAATATATTTGAGATATATAAATAAAATTGAAAAGACATTAATCTTTAATGAGATTCGAATCCTCCAGGAGATAAGATTATGTCTGAAAGAATTAAGTAGACGAAAAGTAGATAAATATTCATAGATTATTCTGACTTTTGGGTCTGGTTTAGCTCAATCGGTTGAGCACACGCCTAGGGATTCGTAAGGTTTTGGCTTTAATACCGGTCCCCGCCAACTCAGCCTATGAATAGCACAGACTGAGTAATCAGATCTGTGTGATAAAGTGGGGTGTTGATGGTAGGTGTGGCACTCTACCTCAGCAAAAATAATCTCCCTGGTCTAGTGCTAGCACAAAGGGGATAGACTCCCTTGCTATCTGGCTGATACCAACAATAGGCCACTCCATCAACTTATTTTACTTACTTATTCTGACTTGTAAAAACAATGCAGAATAATTATCTTTGATTTATTATTATTTGTTGCTGATTGTTAATGCAGAGTTGAAAAAAATAATAATAATAATTAACAAAGAAAGATATTATGTTTAAAAAATAAATATTTGAAATAAGGACTTGTGTTACACAAGTCCTTATTTCATCATGAGGCCAAAGATATTCCAATGTACACACACTTCTTACCATATATTGGCTTTAAATACCTAATTCTTTTACTGTTACAATGGTATATATATATATATATATATATATTTATATATATATATATATATATATATAAAGGTAAATGTATCCATTTGACTAGTATGTTGGAGATAATTCTATTTGGGATCATCAATATCTCCTGTACATTCACAATGAATGCCCATGTTGATGCACACACATATTTATATAAGGAGTTTTACAAATCCCTAAGAGATTTAATAATAATAATAATAATATTATATATATATATATACATACATACATATATATATAAGGTAGGACAGTATATATATATATATATATATATATATAAGGTAGCATACCATACACACATTCTTTATTTGGTACATCTTCCTTAGGTACATATTATTATGTATTATGTAGTGGGGTCATATGGTGTAATGGTAAGAGTCATAGGAAATGGTAGTTCAAATCTTGGACGAAGCAGTTTGCATTTCACATTGGGAAAGGTAAGCATCCACGTACTCTCCCTCCAGCTATGGGTAAATATTAGGGTAGACTGGGCTCTTTAACCTTGGTTAGACAACCAGTCTAAGAGAAGGAAAACTCTGAATTTAAACCTGTTAAACTCCGCTTAAAAAACATCCTGCTTTTGTGGAAGGGTTGGTAAAGATGTAGATGAATACACATATTTTTATTTCAGGATACTTATTGGCTCATATCATAATATTTGGTATATATATATATCTATTTGGTATATGTCAAAATTTGCTAAAACCAAGCTTGACAGAAATAAGAAAATCATAATCCTTGTATATAAGCAATTCAATAGACCTGATGATCATAATGATATAAAGCCACATCTGGCTTTAAGATCCTCACTACTACTTCATCTCCATACCCTTGACCACCCCATTTAGCAATGTAATAAAGATATTTTTTTTATATATGTGTGGCCGGGTTAGCTCATTCGGTAGAGCATTCAGCTAGAAACCACAAGGTTCCTAGTTCGAAATTGGCCCTCGCCAACTCAGCGTATGAGTAGCACAGGGATCTGTGCGGTAAAGTAAAAAAACTGATGGTAGGTGTGGTGCCCTGCCTCAGATGCAAAAAATAATCTCCTTTGTCTAGCATTAGTGAAAAGGGGATAGACTCCCTCGCTGATTGGCTGATACCGACTATAGGCCACCCCGACGACTTTACTTTTTTTTTTATTTGGTATATATATATATATACCTATTTGGTATATATTCATTAGGTACATATTTGTATATACTTATTTTAGAATATCTATTGTCTAACATTATAATATTTAATATATATCCTTATTATAATATTTAAGGGCCGGGTTAGCTCAGTTGGTAGAGCGTACGGATAGAAACCACAAGGTTCTTAGTTCGATACTGGTCCTCGACAACTCAGTGTATGAGTAGCACAGGGATCTGTGCGGGATGTAAGGAGCTGACGGTAGGTGTGGTGCTCCACCTCAGACGCTAAAATAATCTCCTTGGTCTAGTGCAATTGAAAAGGGGATAGACTCCCTTGCTGGCTGGCTGATACCGACTTTAAGCCGCTCCGATGACTTTATTTTACTTATAATATTTAATACATTATTTTATGTTTCTTGCTAAGTAGCCTCTCGTTTACTTCATAATGTGAACATTATTTCATGATAGTTATTGGTTTACATTCTTATAATTCTTATCATTTTCACAAGGTTCCTGAGTCTAATGGTATAAAAAGAATGAGATAAACGATACAAATCATATACGATAAGCCCAGCTGAACATTTCAAGTCATAAAATTTCAATAAAAACAATTCAAATGGTAACAGGAGAAATAAGAAAAGTAATAAAGAATACATTTTTAGAGACCAAGTTTAGCAATATTCCCATTTAGTTGGCTTCTCCCCAGAAAAAAGCAAGGTTATTTTAATTGAACTTTTCTTCCAATTAAAGTGAATTTGTTTAAATTCATCTTATGTTCAACTGCTGCCATCTATAATCTACAAGTAAAAAAAATATATAAATATTACATTGCTAAGTGGGGTGCTCAAGGGTATGAAGATGAAGTAGAAAGCCAGATGATGTTTTATATCATCATGATCATCAGGTCTGTTGAATTGTTTATATAAAAGGTTTATGATTTTCTTATTTCTTACTATTACAACTGCCAAACTTGGTTTTAGCAAATTCTGACACTCAGTCTTTATTTGTTCTGTATGGAAAAATCAAGGAAAAAGCGATTGTGGTCACGAATGAATGCAAGCAAGAACATAAAACAATAGTATTACATACATAATGTTTGTTTCATGCATGAACGTACTTCTACCGGAGGTTATGATAGTAGCCGGCAATGCTAATAACGAGTATGTAAAAGAGGAGGCAAGACCAGACACGTCTTGATGGGTTTACAACTTTTATTCAACTGCCTGTGACCCCAAGTCACGTACACCAAACAAGGGGCATAACCCTTTATTTGGTTCTTATCAGTAAGCAATGTTATTGCATTTCTAATGAATTTATTATAGAAGTAGTAAACTTTAGTGTAGAAGTACATTAAAAATTATTTTCCCATAGAAATGCAAAAAATATATCTTATAGAAATGCATTAAGATTATCTTATTATAGAATTACATCAAAATTATAGAAATACATTAAAATTAAAAAATAAAACTTAAAATTAAAGCACTGATTCTCACTAGATCAGTTAAGTTAAAGACCATTTGACTCATCACTGAACTTTCACTTTCATTTTCTGAATTATAAGGAAACCAACATAAAATTGAGAATGTATTGTAGAAAATTGTTTATTAATGTATATTTTGAAAATTGACACTCTGAAGATTTTTTTCTATTCTTCCTGAGTTTTATTTAATGCTATTCACAATAAAATAAATAAATAAATATTTAAGAAAAAAATCACTCATTTCAAAGATAGTGAAAACTGATAAAATTTAGTTATTCATAATTTTTTTTACAGTTGTCAGTGAAAACTGAAACTATTCAATGCAGCAAAGGTTTAACTTTTTACAGATGTCAATTTGGAGAACTGGAGTATCCATTCATTACCATTACTCTTGGATCTACTCTGATCAGGAGTGTTAGTTCTGGTTAGGGTTCCACTTATGGTTCAAATGTAACTTTGCGGATCAATTAAATTTGTGTAGATTGCTTAAGTCATTAAATTTCAAACTGCATATGTGACATGGCATCTATTTGAAAGAATATGTAGTTTTTATACTTATCTTATACTGTTCTAAATCTGGTCAGGTCTCTGCTATTCAGGAATGGAGCTGTTGGTATTCTGGATCTGTTGTTGAGCTGGCTGGCTTCACTCCATTCTTTGAGTCAGGAATTACTTGGGTTATCTTGGAGATGTCTTGTCTTATGCTGTTGATAGTTTTTAATAATGAACACTAAATGTTCTTGTTTTATTCCGAGTTTGTATATGTTATTTTACCCCCAAGTAAAAATGCCTTGGAGAACAGACACTCATATTGCACTTGTTCTCTTTAAACATTCAGTCTAGATTCTGATGTCTGCCTTCTGCAAAAACTTAGACTAAACTCCCCAACTTTTCACTCTCTCTTTCACTCTTGTCCCAGAAGCCAACAGGTCAGCCTTTCACACATCATCCCAAATTCTAGTTAATTTCCACTATTACATAATATATAACTTAGATCTTGGGTTTTTCCACATCTCATTATTTTACACAAGAATTGTTTGCATTTGATATGACTGTGTGAAAAAAAAAAATTCTCAAGAAACAACTACACAAAAAATGTAAGTCTGAAATTCTCTAACCTTTAGACATAAGATAACTTAAAACAGATTGAAATGCCAATAAAATCAATCAATCACAATGTGTGAGTATAAAGGAATTGACAAATATCTAAGAAAATTAAACTCATTGCCAAGATATTGAAACTGATGACAATTAATTATTTATATATTCAACTTCTTTGAGTTGTCAATCAAAACTGCAAATCTTATAAACAAGATGGTGCCATGTCCTCATTAAATGTCAAGACTCTGAAATTAGGAGACCAATTCACATACCTCAGTAACAATATCTTTTTTTTATCTACATGAGTGGCTGAACAGACCGATCTTTGAAAGACAGTCTCTGGTGCAGTGGCTGCAAACAAAAGGTGATGCTTTCTGTAGGTGTTGGGGATGCTGTTGTTTCTCCTTGAAACTGTATTATTGCTTGTAAAAAAAATTTGGCATTAAATTGCCTAAAGTTTGACATACATCAAATTTGCAAAATATCTTGCACAAACGGAAGTACTAGGCAATGCATGAGAGGAAAAATGTAAGAAAATGTTTTACTGAAATAATTTTAACTCTTAACATCCTGTTGAGAAATTTTTAAGTTCAGAGCATTCCTATAAGGATTTATCAAAAAATGGCTAAAAATGATCATTGCATCTAAACTTACCTGTTATTTCCCTTAAATCAAAGACTTCTAAATATGTTTAATATTACATTTAAACAAAGGCTATTATTTGAGGTGGATTAGGAAAACGAGACTTCCGGCCAGGTGGAATGAGGTGGTATAGGACTTTAAGAGTTAATAGGTTAATAACAATATGGAAAGCTGATCTCTGATAAAACAAAATGTCAATACTACTATATGGCTGTACCAGTTGGACCTTAATGAAATATTTGGAGAAAAAGCTTGATGGAAACTACACAATGACACTGCATGGTCTTTTGAACAAATGCTGGAAGCAGCACATCCACAAAAGAGCTGCTGTACGGCCACATACCTCCTATCACACAAACCATCCAAGTAAAATGAGCAAGACATGATGGGCACTCCTAAACATGAACAAACGAGTATTGGTTGACCAGCAAAAACTTACATTTATCAACTCTGTGTGGACAGTGGATGCTGTCTGATAGGGGTGGATGGCAAGAGAGAGTCAGGGTGGATCTGGGAGTAATGGCAATGAAAGGTTACTCCAGAGCTCCAAAACTGGAATTTCTAGATGCAGTTTAACATCATAGCCAGGACACTAAGACCCTCACCCAACACATTCTAGCACATATGTGATAAAACGGATTGGGGTTTGCTGTGAGGACAAGAGGGTCGGGACAATCATATAGGTGCTAGGGCTTGACATGACTAGCTGATTGATCGAAGGGGGCCTCTCCAACTGCCCATCTAGCCTAAGTAACAGTGTTTCTCAGCCACCACGATTCCATACTTAAGCATCATGGATTGCCACCCACAGCCAACAGGTGACCCCATTGGCATTGATCTATTCTGCAGTCCTGTTCGACAGGGGTAAAGGGAATCTGTGCTATTAGACTGACTTGAGAATGATTATATCTTTGAAAAAGTGCATTTTTGTTGTCAGTGACAACTCTGAACTGTCTCCAAATAATATCTATAAAAATATATGGATGCATACATACATACATATATATATATATATACATGTGTATGTATGCATATTATTCCTCTCTGATGTCTGCCTCAGTACACACATTTGCTGGCATTTCTAATCTTTTCACCATTTTCTTTCCAATGTGAATATTTGGAAAGTTTATGTCTGTTGTAGAAACTAGTCAACGCAATGGCATCAAAGGCTAACAATTGTTTCTCATAATTTCATTCTGGTCTGACAACTTTGATAATTTAAATAGAATTGATTGTCTATAAAGGGATGATTAATACAATGATATCTTTCAAAATGTCTGCCTGGTTTTTCACTCTCTCCTAAAATTATTGACTTTTTTCTTCTCAAATAATCTTTCTCGCTCTCTCACTGAATTATTAATCGGATTTCCTTTTCTTTTTGTATTTCATATAATATTACATTCTCATAGTCCACTATCAACAGTTGTATATTACAACATAAATCAAAATCAAATACTGTTCTTGTTTCATAAAAGCTATCTTATAACACACAAAAACAACCCTTTTGGTTTGGCACCGAAAGAAACATGCACATGGCTATTAAAGGAACCTAATAAAATTCTGACCTATCAACAGGGCTTAGAATAACCTTGTTGGTAGACAAAACAGAATTGTCTCCCTTTTGTTATTGGAGGCATGGCAGAGCTTTTTCATGTTACGTGTCTGTTCTTGTCATGTGACAAAAGGTTCCATGAAATCTTCCTCTTTTATCGACACTGGGACTTTTGTTCCCATGTGACAAAGCACATGGTGCTTGCCTTGTTCTCAGATCTCCCCAGACAAAGGATACATTTGTAAGTGGTTTTCACCCCTTTTTACTTTATACCACTTCATGTTCCTTTGAACATCCTTCAGTCCTTTTTATGATTTAGGACTGGAACTATGTTTCATCTTTGTATGTTGTCAATTAAATGGTGTTATGTTGTATAAATTGACTTGTCTTTTTCCTACCGATTATTCTATGTTGGGTTACCCTCTTTTGGATAACATAATGAATTATAGAAATGTGGGTGTTATACCCCACAAATTCTTATACCCTGACTGTATCCTCTTCAGAGGGGTAAACTACTCTCACATACACAAAATAGCTATATAGCATACATATTTACCAACCCTTTTTAAAATATCACCTTGAGCTATAAAGTCAAAGTTCAAAAACTAACTCTATTAACCAATATGACCATAAAAAAGGAACATATATATATATATATATATATTATATATATATATATATATATATATATATATGAGTTTCCTTTTGTTGCTAGATGTAGAGGATAGGATCTTCAAAAATAATGCAATATAATTTTTTGGGATGCTTCAATTCTAACGGCCTGAGATGTAAGTACATTTGATTTTTTTCAACAGTTTCTTTGAGTTATTAGTATTACTTTAATATATTGGCCATGTCAACTTTATCATATATATATATATATATATATATATGTTTATTTGTTATAGAGTAAAATACATTTAAGGTGTGATTGTTACCATTGGTTTCAAAACAGCATATTAGCAACAGGTGCATTGACTTGATGATAAGTATAATTTCTTATAATTGATGATAAGTGGCTAATACGCTGCTTTAAAACCAATGGTAACAATCGCACCTTAAATATATTGTACTTTATAACAAATAAATACAATTACTATACCTATAATCAATCTCTTTATTTTCAATTTCTCCAAAATTTCTTCAAAAACTACAAATATATATATATATATATATATATATATAGTAATCCAGACACTGTGTTTTGATGTAACATGTCTCTTCAGTGTGGCTAGACATTTGCAGGCTACCTTCAGCTGGGATGGAAACCCAATCGATTTTTCATCAGTCGGGCTTGTTAACCCCTCGGCCATAGTCACCTACAAACTGGAAGGGGGATTTTAACTGATAAATACACATATCTGTATGTATGTAGAAGCCGCCAAAGGGTCCTCCATCCCTTTTATATATTTATATATATATATATATATATATATATATATATATATAATTTCTCCCTCAAAATACTCATGAGTTTTTTTTTCTTTCTCACATACCAAGGCTCAGCTCACATCATGAACCTGGAGTAAGAACAATAAAAGTAACATTCTATGAATAAAATGAGTAAATTTTCTACTTTAGTCTTGTTTTTTTTCTGTGCTTTCTTTTTTGTTCTTTTTTTTCAGAAGAGCGAACAGAAGATGGTATGTGTTATATCCCTAGATGTTTGGAATAACAAAACAGTTAAATGTTTTTAAAATACAACAATATTCATTTTTATTTTCTCACCGACCAGGAATACAGCAGGATGGGTTAGATAAACAAGTGATGTATTCATCAAGCAGCCATATTGTTGTCTGATACTACACTTTTTTCAATGAAGAGTCAATAGTTTGTTAGGGGAGATAACTCTCCCATAACAGTATGAAATTCAGTGATATTTGCACTGACTATGTCAGAAGAAATTTCTTTATAGTTGAAAATGGTTTTAAAAGGGTTAAAAATGAAAACTTTTGGTAACATTGTGAGAGAAAAAAAAGGCAATTTTCTCTTCTAATTGTTTCTATTTGTTTACTTTTAACTGACACACATCAGATGAAGACAAGTTTTTTAAAAAAGAATTAAAAAAGAGGCAATAGGATCTACATATAACTCAGAGGAAAATATCTTTTGGAACATGAGAAAAATGAGGTTAAAACATGGGAAACAAAAACACGTTTACTCAGATGTCACTGATTTTTCTTTATGGTTGATCTTTTTTTTTCTTTTTTTTTTCAGAAAAATAAATTAAATAGAAAAAAAAAATTGCTTTTTTTTTATGTCACAACATTTGATTATTTTGGGCAAATTTGCTTTTTTTTTTTCTGACTGCCATAAACCAGTATCACATATGTGTAAACACATACAGATTATTCAACTGTCTTTTTGACAACAACTATCTTTTTAACTTCTTTGTAGCCCCAAAAACATTAGTTATAAACAGCCCAATCTGCAAAGATAGATTTTGAAGATTTTCTAAGTCAGCGAATTGAACACTTATATACAGATGCAGGGTTTTTAAAAAAAAAAGGATTCAACTGTCCTTTTGATATCTAGTATCATTTTAACTTCTTTGTAGCCATGAGAACATTACCGTATTTGACGGCATATAAGATGCACCCCCATTTCAGCAGGTCAGATTCAAGAAAAAAAGTATTTAAGCATATATTGTTGAAAACAGTCTAGCTGTGCATTACACGCGCAGAAACATAGCTGTTTAAAAGCAATTTGGCAGTACAGGGTAGGTAAAAGTACTGAGTGTAAGCTGGGTTAGTGAGCATCATAGAGAAGATTAGCCTAGGACTATGGGAGGTCTCAAACTTCACCTACGATGTATAAGACACAGGGCACATTTTTTTCAGCCAAAATTTTTGAAAAAAAGTGTGTCCTATATGCCATCAAATATGATAATTATAATCAGCACAATTTGCAAAGATAGATTCAATAAATTTTCACAGTGAGTGGGTCTTCTACGCATACAGGGTGTTTAAAAATGGATTCCACTGAGTTGTTTTGACAATTAGTAACTTTTAGGATGTGACACAATTTTTGGCTGCAAGTGTGGGGCATCCAGTGAGGATCTAACATGCTATTCAGTAGTAATGGATCTGCAAGACTAGCTTGCTAACCATTTCACCATGATTGGATGCTCCAATAGTGGGTTAAAGTATACTTTTAGACATTTGAGGTCCAGCTTGAAGTATTACCAACTATATATACACGTGTATAAGCTGATGTTTGTTTTATATTCACAGAATCTTTAATACATGCAATTAGTCTTTAAAGCCAAAGTTATTCCTTGTCTTTCCCATTTGAATACCAACCCTACAAAATTATAATTCAATGATAATTAAATTTTAAATCCAAAGTTTGCTATTTGTTTTTTTTCCTATGAATTTCAACCTTACCTTGAAAAAAAAAAAGGATTTATTTTTAACTACTTTGTGGCTCTGAAAACATTAGCTGTAAACAGCCCAATCTGCAAAGATAGACTTAAGAGATTTTCCAAGTGAGTGAGTTAAACACACAATTAAGGTGGTATCTTATGAAGAATTCCAAAAGACACATAGGCAATGATTATCCATTTCCATCCTTACAATTCTTATATCCATATACTTCTTCTAATCATCCCCCCCCTGCCCTCACTCAGCTATGAACAAATCACCAAGAACTTTGATAATTAGCAAAGAAAGCACCTCATGTGGTGTGATGGTTGACTAGCTTGCCATCTTGAAAACTTTCAAAAGTGCTAAAAGGAAGACCTGATTATCAGCCCCCTACCCCAACCTAAAAGTGCAAGAATTATCAAAAGATACCATATGTCGAGCATTAGATATACTTTTTAAAAAATATACAGATCTTCCCTTTGAAGTTTCATTTGATTTAAAATGAAAATATTTTGTTGTATTCCAATATCACATCCTGTTGCAATTTAATGGTTAAGAGAAGAAGGAGAAAAAATAAACAAATTATGTTTATTTTTAAAAAGAGTAAAAGTCTGTAATTCTAAGGTTTTTTGTTGTTGTTATATTTGTGAGAAAATGCATGCATGTGCATGGATAAATATTCATGTTGTCCTATATTAACGTGAATGTATGTAATTATACGTGCATAGATTAGTTGGTATGAATAAATAAGATAGATACAAAAACAAAATATAAATAAATGACAATGAAAAGTAAAAGTCTATGAATAATGCAAAACATCTTCAGTATAAAATGACCCAACAAGGTTTGACATACCATAAAATCCAACCCACCAAGATCTTCTTGAAAATGGCTAAGCCTAATTTGATGAAAGACAAACATTTGCTAGAGTTAGAATTCTTGTTTTTTATTGGGTTTTCTACTTTAACCATTCTATATGCAACCAATCAGCAAAATATGAAACAGTTTATCACATAAAAACAGCAGTTCTATGACCATTTACCTCCCATCTCACAAACCATCTGAATAAGGTGACCAAGACATGGTGTGTGCTAGAAGAAAAGATGGCTTATCTTCAGGAACAAATCATGTTTGTATATGCCTGGCATGCAAGAGGAGTGACAAAATCAGAAAAAAAACATGGCCACTCCACAGTCATAATTTAAGAGACATGATTTCAGAACCAAGAGAATTGGTAAGACCAGGTTTAGTTATAGGCAAATTTTCCTGAGACTAGCCATGCAATAATAAAAAGCATGAGTGATGGAATAAACAGGTGTTTTTGGAACTTGGTATTGTGTGCACATCATGGAAGACTACTGTACTAATAACAGATAAGATGAAAAATATTCTGGCTTCATAAGATATTCCTTAAACAAACTGAATTAGATTATTTAAATTAATGGTAGAATTTTTTTTTCAAACCATGCTGAGGAAAATATAATGGAATACTCCAATGTTGAGGGAAAAAATTCACGATTGGCACGATCTTCTAATTTGCATTTTCTAAAACAAATACCAGCAAAATCCTAGGTATGCAAATTGGTTTAGAGTTTAAAAGAAAGTTCTTGGTCCTATATAATTGAAAGGGAACATAGCTTCAACAAAAGAATTGTCAATTGAAACAATGGAAAGGATTGTAAAACTTATTCAAGAAGGCAAAGCACATTGGAGTATGGTGAAAGGTGTGTGTAAAGTTTGGTTCAAATATAAAAGAAGTTGGTTTAGCTCAGTCAGTAGAACACCCACCTAGGAATTGCAAGGTTTGATACTGGTCTTTGACAACTCAGCACATGAGTAGCACAGATTGGGTAATCTGATCTATGCATTAAAGTGAGAAGCTGACGGTAGGTGTGGTGCTCCACCTAAGCAAAAAATTTCTCTGGTCTAGCACTATCTAAAAGGGGATAGACTCCATCACTCTCTGGTTGATACTAACCATAGGCCACTCTGCCAACTTTCCTTTTTACTACTTATAAAAGTGTTAAGTTTTTATGTGGCATCCTTTGCTTTTAAAGCAAGAGCATTTGTCCAGTGGAATTGGATCCCTGGTGAAAGAGTCCCTTGATAATGAATCCTTTGGTTACTCTGGTAATCGTATAAGTCCTTCCTGAGTATTGGTAAAGATCTGGTAATCCTATGTCTGTCCTCAGTGGACGTAATTGTAATTATGACCAGTGTGTGTGTGTGTAGGGGGTTAAATAGTGTGTCTTCCACGCAATATGGTTAGTGATTGGCTGCAGGAATAACTCATGTGACCTTGGCTAGTCTATAAATCCATGTGGGGAATTAGAGCACACCTTATATACACAAAATATTCCAACAAAAAGAAGTGGGGGTGGTTAGAAATCAACCTCTTCATCATTAAATCTTTTAGACTAAACAGAGACTGTAAAACAAGAAGCTTATAACCTGTGAAAACATTTGGCATTTATTTGTTAGTAAATTTTGATAATATGGAAATCGGTCTATTGCAGCTAAGTCAGAAGTGTTTAAAAAAAGAATGGCATGAAAAAAAAGAAGAAAATCAGATGCATTTTGCTTTGAGGGGCGTTATCATATATAATGATGTAAGGTTTTCATTGCATGAATAAAGGGATTTAAATATATTGTTTTCCTTGCACATCTCTTTCTTTGGAAAAAAATCAATTTTAAAGATGAAAGACAAACTGCTGTTACTTCTTTGAACAAATTATTTCTTGTTATAAATTCATTTAATGTTTTTAAACTCAAATCACCTCGCTGAATAATGCAACTTGCTACCTTGAAACATTTTTGTTAGATTTTATGGAACATAATTTTTCTTTTATTTAGTAATACAAAAATGATGAAAGGACACTTTATATCTTTATTATTACTGTACTGTAAATTTAAGCACATTTTGTTGATAATTCTTCCCAAATATGAAAGGGAGTGTGGTTGCTTTAGAACTCAAAATCACTCTTATAGTGTTAATTGTTCTTAAAAATAATTTGCTGTTAGCTTGTTGCTTTTTAATTCTTTGATATATATATGCAATTATTACTACTCTGATATACATATTTACCAACCCCTCCAAATGAATAGCATGTGACATGAGATCAATTTTTTTCTCCTAGACTGGGTGCCATACCACGGCTATAGAGCCTGCTCTACTATTTACCTTTCCGTTTTATATCCTTACAGTCTATGTTCCTTTAAAACCTGGACTTTATTCATTATTAAATTTTAAAATCTCAAAAAGAACTTTATAAAATAATTGTAGAAGACAATATTAAATGTGCCTTCCCAAATTCAGACATTGCCTTTCATGCATTTTTAACATTAATGGTCACAAATTGCTCTGATGAGTATTTATTTTTACAGATGCTCTCTATTAAACATTTCAACAGGATATTTATGCAATGAGGCAGGCTGGATGCATTGTCTTTACTATGTAGAGAAGCAGATCTGTTGTGTAAGATAAGTTTAGAGGATTTTATCAAAGAATTTGCATTTAAAAAAGGAGAAAACTTTTAATATAAAGTGGAAGGACATGTGTGGACAAGAAGATTCCCTACCTCCAAGAACTAAGCATGTCCGTATATGTCTGGCCTGCACGGGGGGGGGGAGTGTAGCAGGTGACTACGGATATTGAACTCATAACCTCCTTGTCGTGAGGAGTAGCTTGTAGTCAGACTACTGTCACCCCTGTTGAATATGCAAATTTTGCACGGGCTGGGCAGTGCTGAGTGTGATTAGCCTGGATGTAAGATCTTGGGGAGGGCAGTTACTTATTATTGAAGGCCTACCTTCACACACCACGGTGAGTTGCATTTTCATCTTCTTAACATGAAGAGAGACGTGCGTTGGGCCAGTGAACTTTTGGTGGATTGAGTGAGAACTACTGTACTATTATTACAAGCAAAAGACTTTGTCAGTGGACTTGTGCAGTTGGGGAAATTGATTACAGTGGTTGCGTTTGGTTGTCACTTCACACAAACAAGTTCAAAATCAAACACTAGTTTCTATCTCAAATTGAAATTGAGATTATCAGGCAAATATATCAAGTAAAATGAATAACAGAGGACAAGAAAATTTTTGAAAATCTCAGTTGCATGAATTCAACAAATTTTTGAAAACTTTTTTGATACAGAAACAATTTTGTTCTTTATGCTCTAGTTTTCATACAATTACTTACATGTTTATGCAACTGAATTTTGTATCTTCACAGAAACTAATTCCTTACCTACCAATGAGTTCCATATAAATTCAATCCTCTGTATTGATGAACAAGTTTCAAATTGTGTTGCAAATAAAGTTAGACTATGTAATTTAAGCTAATTTTAAGCTGTTTAAGCTAATTTAAAGAGAGTTCAATCACATAGTTCTTCTGATAGATGATGATGACAGTGAGACGAAGATTAAATTTTAATATTTTGAAATACCTTGATAGCAAAAAAATAAGAGCATTCAAAAATATAAAAAAAAATCATTTTTGAAATCAGTACATTAAAAATATATAATAACAGTGGTTGATATCAATGCAACAAAAATTTTGTTGACCAGTGTAATCTATTCTTTTTCATGTAATGAATTTTATCTAAATGAAAATTCTTTCTGCACCCCCCCAACACTTTAAATGTTGCGGGAAGCATGACAATCTTACAAGAGCTTAGACTCCCTACTGGATTTAATCCAGCCCTGCTTTTATTGCAGTAAAATGTGAGAAGGGTACCCCTCTGCAATGAAGCTGGCTCTAGAACAGATCCACTACCAGCTGTCATGGTCCACATTTTGCCACTGGATCCAGGAAGAGATGCACAGAGAGCGATTATGGATCTGTGCAACCCATTAATTCCATAAATCCATGCTGTTCCTTCAGAATAACTACCCTCATCTTCTGGTTGGTTGGTTTTTGTTTTATTCATTCTTATTGGGAATTCAATTTTTTTTTAAACTTAATATTCTAACACATTTTTTAAAACTCATTCTTTATCGATTTAACCCATAGATGGAACCCTAAGAGGTACTACCACTCCAGGACAGAGTGGACCTGGGAGTAATGTCGATGAAGATGTACTCAACCATCTCTAACACTCCAGAATTGGGACTTCATCCCATGAGATGAAATTTAACCAAGGACAACCCATTTTTTGGAAGAATGAATAGCAAAAGAGAAAAGAGCAAAAAAAAAAACAAAAAACATTCTATATCTTTTTATAAAGATTGAAGAACAGAAAATATTGTGTGTAAAAAAATTCCTAGAAGCTTTTTATCCAACACCCCCTAAGGGCCAGAACATGACATATGGTCGATTTAATGTGGGGTGGCATGTAGGAAGTAAGCCACCTGCAGGGTGGTTTTAAAAATTGCTGAGATTCCATCAGCATTCCCATTCAGGGTTGCCTCATACACCTGGGCAATAAACTCAGCCCTTACTTCTTTTAGTTGAGGGGATAGGTGCTGCCTGGGGAGGAAGGCCCCTGGAAGTAAGCTGTTAATTATTCTATATGCCTCCTAAGCCAAAAAGCCTCAGAAGTGATAAGAAGGTTCCTAGAAGCCAATCAGAATTTTCTTTTTAATGTATTTGTGTGATATATGCTCAGATTTCTGTATCTATAGAATCTTGGTAAAATAC
This sequence comes from Doryteuthis pealeii, assembly GCA_023376005.1. Classification (NCBI taxonomy): domain Eukaryota; kingdom Metazoa; phylum Mollusca; class Cephalopoda; order Myopsida; family Loliginidae; genus Doryteuthis; species Doryteuthis pealeii. The sequence goes on along the minus strand of CM042150.1, from coordinate 113,081,763 downwards.
ATATCAAGTTTTGTTTCAAATATTCTGTGTCTTACTTGTTTTTTTTACCAGGTGTAGCTGTCACCTTAGGGTGCACCAATCAGTTAGTCATATTCCTTTTCCCCTTTTCAGACAGACGTGTAAATTAACAATTTAATGTGCACAGTGTAAGGGAAACAACTATATAGGGCCCAATATCTGTTAGACATCCCACAATGCAACACCATTCCCTTTTAGCCCCTGTGGGTTCTATTAGAGATCCTACAAGCAATGTGACTTCAGCCCAGGCTAGCAACAATTAAAAGAAAATTTTTTCTGTAAAGAATTGTTTTTAGTAGTCCCTTGACACTGGTTATGGTGCACAGGTAAATCTATTTTCCTAAATTTACCATGAAATTTCTGAAATTTGGAAGACCCCTTGTTACATAATGATAGTCTTGGATAATTAAGGTTTGCAAAAGAATCAGTTTTAGTTAAAGTAAATTATGGGGGGAAAAGAAAGAAAGAAATATTTTGGAAAAATATTTTGAAAGAAAGAATCTAGCTGGAATGCATTTTATGAATTGTTTGTTTAAATTGTTTGTTTGAAATTCCAAATCAGAGAAAATGTCGATGTTAGATATTTTCAGGAGAATTAAAAACATTGGAAAGGATTGTTTGGTTAAAATTACAAGGTACTTATATAATACAATATACAATGGAATTAAAATATACAGAAATTATGACGTAAAAAAATAATCCACTGATTAATAGTAATTATAGAAGAAGGGTCGAATAGTTAAAGGGAGGAAGAGCAAAGGCAGCAAGGGTCTGGTAAAGCAAGCACAACGTATATCTGTTAGCCTATCCGAGAAAAGTAGCCTTTCTTTCTTTCTTCTCCCCAAGCTTGACACTTAGCTGACTGACGAGAGATTTATAAGTTTACCAAATCTAATTATGCTGATTCTATTATCATAAACATTCTTTCAATCTCTCTTTGCATTAAAGACTACTACAACTGGTCATGGCCATAATAAATATTGTTGACAAGAGTTGCGGTTGAGTTTGGTTTTAATCAGCACAGGTTACCATGGATCTTAATTTAAGGGTTGTTTTCACACACAAAGAAACAAGCCCATTTATAAGAATGAAGACCCACTATGTTACACCCTTATTGATGTTATTAATTGTTATTTAAACTACCTTCAATAACAGTATTTCACAGTGTTCAGAAGTTCAATAAAATTGTTGTTCATTCAAACAACAGTCAAATCTTGTGTCTTGATTTTCATCACAAAAAAAAAGCATAAATAAGCTGAAATAAGTCTTTCCTGTTCAAAGAACAGAGGCAAAAGAGATTGAGAATGAGTTTCTTAATCATATGATACCCCAATTTTGGTAGGTGATTTAGGCTGTTCCACTATGTACTTTGACAAAGCTCATTTCTTGGACTCTGATTGGCTGCTGGTTTTCAGTGTAGACACTTTAATCCATAAATACCCAAGACATGGTTATGTTCTGGGAGTTAACACAGGGCCTGTATTCAGTTACGGTATGTCCCTTTTTTGCTGGTAACTGGATGCTAGTTACAGCCTTCCTATGAAGATGAGTATATGTTGATTCTAGCTTTAATAAGTATCTAAAACAAAAGTCTAATAAGATTTTTCCATCTCAGTTGGTGCTATAACGTTTCGGTTTTTATAACCTTCATCAAGTCCTGATGAAGGTTTTAAAAAGCAAAACATTATATCATCGACTTAGACATCAGAAATAAAACTCATCTTTTGGAATATTTTGCCTTTTTCTATATATATATATATATATATATATATATATATATCCAGTTTCAAAAATATATGTCTACTACAATACAGGTAACTAGGTCAGATTCACAACCTTATTAATTTAAATTTTGCTTGTCCATTTTTTTTCTCCTTTTTTATTTTCTATTACTCATTAAGTTTATTTTCTGCTTTTCACTCCGCATTTTCATAATTATAAATTCATCTCCCCCCTCCCTCTCAGTTTTTGTTTTCTTTTTTTTTCTTTTTTTTTTTGTTTTGTTTTGGGTTTTTTCACTCTCTTTTCCTGGAAGTCTGCAAGAGCAACTGATTCAACACGATGGGGAGGAATGAAAATCAATAGCTTACCCAAGTGTTCACAAGTTGGAGTACAGAGGACGAGAAAAAAAAATGGAAAAAAAAAGAAGAAAAAAATATTAAATAAAATTTTAAAAAAAAAAACCATAAAAAAAGAACTTAAACAAACAAGAAAAATGTACACAAATATTTGTTGTCTGTATCTGACTGAACTGGGTATATTTGAATTCCAATAGTGACTCCTCCACCACCACTACACAAAATGGTGCACTTGGTGTAATGGTTATCATAAAAAAAACGGAATAAGCAAAGCAAGTTCAAATCCTGGATGAGACTGTCTGCACTTCACTTTTGTTTACTGGTTGGTTGGTTTATTTTTTAAGTCATTTAATGCAAAAAATCAAATCATTTTGATAAAAGGTTGCTTACAGTACCTTCTGTTGATTAAATGGCCACCCATCTATCTACATATTGAATATTGAGGTCAGTAAGTCTACTGTTGGTTTGAATAACAGCAGCTAACTAAGTACAACTTAAACAGTGTCCAAGACAGTTGGTATATATAGAATGACCCATTCATGAATTTGGGTGATTTGGTGATTCCATTCCTTGAGTTCTGATTGGCTGCTTGACTGCTTGATTTGAATGACATTGTGGAGTCTTATAAATATGCTGTCATTCTGCAGTAGACTTTGTGACTATTCGGGTTTGTATTTAAGTTACAATCGTTTGTTGCCTTGTCTTCCCAGTTCGACGGTAATTGCAACTTTAATGGACAGTCTCATTGCTGCTTAACATCAGTGATCTAGCAGCAACTGATGCTCTCAATGTGACTTGACCGTAAACTTCAATTTTGTACCAATGCCCTTGCAAAAGGGCCTGAATACACCCCCCCCCCCAAAAAAAAATGTCAAAAGTAGGGCAAACTCTGGATTTCTGGACAATTCTGTTTCATGCTAATGCTCCTGGAAAAAGCATGAATCCTCTCAGCTAGGGGTAAATAGTAAGGCAAACTGGTTTCTTAAGCCTTGGTTAGGCAACCAGTCTAGGATAAGGAAAATTCTGAATTCAAACTCAGTGCCTGGGTAGCACAGCTTAAATCTGTGCAGTAAAGTGGAGAACTGATGGTTGATGTAGCACTTCACCTCAGATGAAAAAAACAAAAAAAATCTCCCTGTTCTAGTGCTAGGCTAATGAAAAGGGGATAGACTCCCTTGCTGTCTGGCTGATAGTGCCAATAGGCCATTCAGCCTACTTTACTTACTTTTCTATCCAAGCCTTTACTAGCTACTTTTTTCTTCATTTTTTTCCTCTTAACCTTCCTTTCTTTCCTTCCTTTCTTTCTTTTTTTTCTTTCCTTCCTTTCTTTGGACTTTTTTTTTTAATGAATATAATAAAAGAATATGAGGTGGTAGTAGAGACTTGCTCTTTTTTTTTTTTGCTTGTCTTTAATTCTTGACAATATTTTGATGGCTTTTGATTACTTCCATTGCTGTGTTATGTGACGTGTCGCAGAAGACAGAATTAGCTTTTTTATAGTTTAACATGAATAAAATGGCAAACTCCATGGCCCGATAGCTGTGTTGGCTGCCAAAAATAAAAAAATAAAAAGGGTCTTCTTTTTTTTTTTTTTTTTTAAATCTGAATTTTTTTCCAAAAGCAACTGCAGTCATTACACTGACAGTTGGTAGGTTGGATTTTATGGCATGTCAACTCTTATTGGGTTATTTTATGCCGAAGATATTTTGTTTTTGACAGTTGGTAGGTTGGATTTTATGGCATGTCAACTCTTGTTGGGTTATTCTATGCCGAAGATATTTTGTTTTATTCATTCATGATGGGTATTAAAATTTTATTTTAAACGCATTTTTTTTAAACTCATTTTTTCTATTTAACCCATAGCTGGGACCCTAAAAAGTACTATCACTCTGGGTCAGTGTGGACCTGGGAGTAATAGCGATGAAGGGGTCCTCCACACTCCCCAGAACTCCAAAATTGGACCTTCACTACTAGATGCAGTTTAACGTCATACCAGAACACTAAGACCCTCAGCCACCACCTTCTAGCATATATATTATAAAAAGGGTTAGGGGTTTGCCATAAGGGTAAAGGAGTTGGGACAATCATATAGGTTTTAGGGCTTGATATGATCAACTGATTGATTGGATGGAGCCACTCCGACTGCCCCTCTAGCCTAAGTAATGGCCAAAGGAGAGTGTTGCATGTCATAAGCTGTTCAGCCACCAGGATTCCATCTTTATGCATCACGGGTTACCACCTATGGCCATCAGGTGGTTCCATTGGAGGGGGAGTTTTACCCCTCTGCAGAGGTGCAGTCAGTGTATTCTACAGCCCCAGTCAACAGGGTTACTGATAGTTGTTGGTGGAGGGTAGTTCTATGCAAGGGCAGATAATCACATCTTTTTTTTGGCGGGGGGAAGGTCAGGTAATATATTTGGTTGTACCGAGTCTCAAAACAGTTTTCAAATCTAAAAATAAATATTATAAAACAGTTTCACGTACTTGTTAATGACCATGACGTTTCGTGCTAATGCTCTTTATAAAACCATAATTTTGTCTGTTTCTCCCAACTGAGACATCTTGCCTGTCAATTGGAATGTATTGACAGGAAGCAGCAGACATAGCAATTTATATAATTATATACAGTAAGAAATATTACAAAAAAAAAAAACAAAAACAAAAAAACCTCTCACTGTAGCTGAAGGGTGTTTAGTTATTCATTATAAAACATATTTCTCTAGAGATTTAGAAAGTATCACTCCATTGCATTCAAGGAGAAGTCCCCATGGCATAGTGGCTAATGTGCTGGAGTGTGACATAGTAGTGAGTGAGTTCAAACTCCAGTCATGTTATTATGTGTGCTTTTGGACTAATACTCTAGGGAAAGGTAGGAACTACCTCATCCCCTTAGCTTTGGGTTAAATAATACCACTACTGTTCTGATACAAAGCTGGTTTGGCATTGAGTAGACTATGAAGGCTGATATACCACTAAACAAAGAAACCAAACCTATAGCGGCAGGTGGGGGGGGGAGCTCTGTGGTGTAGTGGCTAACAGGCTGGAATGTAACATTGTCATAAATAAATTTGAACTTCTCCTAGAATGGTTGCTATATCAAGGTAAAAGAACTTAGTCTGCTCTACTATTCACTCATAATTAGAGTATCAATTGTTGGAATCATACCTTTCTCAAGGGTATTAGTTCTATGTTCAATGTGAAATACAAACAGCCTTGTCCAGGATTTGAACTCGGGTCATCACGTCCTGTTCCGATGACAATAACAATTACACATGGCCCCTCCACCTTGATACCATTGTATACTGAGGTTTTCACGGTACCAAAGTGATATATGTTGTATACCCTTTCTTACTTCTTACTTCTGGTCGTCTTTTCTTCTGGCCGGCTTTGGTTCTTCTAACATCTTGACTTGGTCTGGTCTCTTCTAAGGTCTGGACTTTCTTGGGGACTTTGGGTCTGGTTTCTGTTAGGGATTTCTCCTTATCAAAAGCCCTGTGTCATTGTTAGTTTTTAGGTAATAAACACAAGACTTCGATTTACTTTGATGTTACTTTATTTGTAAATCCCCAAACCAGACATCTGCGCACATCCTACGAGCTCGGCTCCTACTTGCTAACTGACTGAAACTTCTTACTATCTAAACCGAAAGACAGGGTCTTCTATGCCTTCTGGTTCTCACAATTTATCCCCGGAAGGCAAGGTAAGAGTGAGGTCAAGCACTGTCACTCACCCTCAAGGTCATCAGCTGCACTAATCGCCATTATGATTTCTACACTATTGCTATAAATATTAGGTATCTAATAATTATGTAACAATACTTAATACTAGCTATAGAATTACAGACTTTCAAAGCAAAAATGGCATTGTATGTCACCCTTAAAATCTACTTGAGAGTACGGGTGTAAGAAAACCATTAGCAAGGTTTAATGCGTCTGTCTATAGAAACATCATCTTTCTGCTGCCTTACATTATGATGATTGCATTGCTTTCTGAATTTTATTGTTTTTATTTATTATTCTTTCAAGTTTACTATGTTTCCTATAAAGCTAAAACACGAGAAACCATAGCAATTGTGATACTGCATGTTCTTCGGATCTTATTTCTCTCTCGTCAGAATCTTTGTCTTGCAGTCTTTGTCTTCTTATGACTCACCATTTCTTTCTCCTTATTACAGCAATTAAATTTAGTCAGCTGAGTGAGTCTTCCTTCAATGTCTTCATCATCCGTCTTTCCCCCTGGGATTTTGAAGCAGCCCATTAGCTTGACCACTGCCTCAAAAGGCTTTATGTTATGTCCTATTCTAAAAGTAAAAAGAAAACAATCTCACCATCCATTGTGGCAAGTGGAAATATGTGAAAGTCTTAACATGAGATTTGGATGAATAACTGTTATAAAAGGAACCTGTCATAGAGTCATTGATTTGGGCTCATTTGGTTTAGCTCAGTTGGTAGAGTATCTGATTAGAAACCACAAGGTTCCAGGTTCAATACTGGCCCTCACCAAATTTGTAGTTTGTTGATTTATTTTTGATGAAGTCTTTGGATGAAAAGAAAAAAACTAAATATCAAGTTTTACCCATGAATTGAATTGATTATTTCTGTCAGTTTATCTCGCTTTTCCATATATATATATACTAGCAGTGGCTACCCGGTGAAACCCGGGTAGAGGAGATAAAAACATGGCTTAATAATCGTTTGCAGATCTATTACTACTGAATACCGAATTCGGTCCTCGAAGGATAATCCATAAAAATCAACACGTAAAAACGATCTTAATTTAATTCTGCCTGGTGGGAGGTCAGGGAATTTTCTTTTCGTCAGATTTGAGGGGATGACATCATATGGCTAAACTTGCAAATCAGTCGGAAAATGAAAACATATTACAGGTAACCTAGAAAAAACAGAACCCAAATTATTTATCTATTTTCCCATTAAACTAACCCTAAAACCCACCCCTAACCCTAACCCCTAAAACCCCCTAGTTAAAATGAACAGTTTTATTACAAAATTTGTGGGTTCTGTTTTTTTTTTCTGGGTCACTCTGCATACAGAGTGACCGAGAAAAACAGAACACAAATTATTTATTTTCTCATCAAACTAACCCTAAATCCCAACCCCAACCCTCAACCCTAAATCCCAACCCCAACCCCTAACCCTAAACCCCCCAAGTTAAAATTAACAGTTTTATTACATTTATGGGTTCTGTTTTTTCTGGGTCACCTTAATTTTCCGACCGATTTGCAAGTATAGCCCTAATTACATATTTAGAAAGATTTTTTTTCTAACGAAATAAATATTTTAAAGATAGAAACAGAAATATGCGATAAATAAGATTTGATTTTTTGTTAAAATTTTAGTATGAAAAAACTATACTACGAAATCTCGGCTGACTGAAGCAAAATATAATATTTTTTTTTTAACTCGCTGTAAAAAATAATTCAATTGATAAAAACTCAATCAAATTACATATTTAGAGAGATTATTTCATTCTCTTTCGAACCATATGGATATGTTAAAGAAGATTGAAGGCGAGAAAAAAGATGGACTGTTATTCTTCTTTCAAAAACGTTTTGAGTTTCACTGGATATATTTAATCATATTATTTTAAGAATCCCCTTTTTTTAATCGCTTGTAGGATTTTTTTCAAAAACTTTTTCGTGTGTAAGACTACTTTACATTCAGTTTTTGTAATTGCTAATTCGCATATTAATTCAAATTTGATTCGCTGATATATTTTATTCTAAGAAATATGAAAGTATTCGTAAAAATATTGATAAAACGGCTTTCATTTTTCTTTTTACAACACCCCAGTAGAAATATTGCGGACATAGGCAAAGAAGCAGCAGGGTGGGGTTCGCCTGCTGATTATAGCTGGAATATCAGCAGTAGCAGCTATTTTATAGATTTCGAAAAATCGTTTGATTTTGGTTTAATTAATTAATTATATCTCTTAATCAATAACCAAATTTGGAGTGTTTCTTAGTTATAACGATATCAATGTGTATGCAAGATTTTAAATCTGAGTGACCTCCCGTTTTAGAGTTATGCGTCGACACGTACATACCAAATTCTCTCCTTTATATATTAGATATGTGTGTGTATGCAGAAAAATAAGAAAACGCAAAGTATTCCAAAAAATGAGTTTATTCTTGATGGTAAAGTCGACATAATGTTTCGGTTTGTGCAACCTTCTTCAGCATGTCTTGATTAATGTTGCATAAACCGAAACGTTATAACATCGACTTCACCATCAAGAATAAACTCATTTTTTGGAATACTTTGTGATTTTCTATTTTTTTTACATACTGTCAGAATTTACTCTCATGTATATATATATATATATATATATATAGGCACGTGGGCTAGTGATTAGAGTCGTGGAAAATGGACTCGTCGATTCGAGTTCAATTCCTAGACGAAGCTGTTGCCATTTCACATAGCACTAATACCCTTGGGAAAGGTATGAATCCATATATTCTCCCTCCAGCTATGTGTTAAATAGTAGGGCAGACTGGGCCCTTCAGCCTTGGGTAGATAACCAGCCTAGGAGAGGGATAACTCTCAATTCAAAATTCCTGAGGTCGGTCGTTGATTGGGTTTGTGGCAACCCTTGATGCACCAATTCTTTCCTATCGACTGTGCCAAAAAGTGTGGATGGTCCAACACAAGCCTTCACCACTATAAACAAATCACTGTGTGGGTGTGCATTGTGTGTTTGAACCCTCATGCGTCGAAAATCGACAAGAGAGTCCATAATATATATATATATATATATATATATATATGTGTGTGTGTTAGGATATGTATTAGGATAATGTAGATAGAGTCAATGCTTGATAACTATCAGTTTTTCGACTAATATCAACAGCTTCTATATGGTAAAGTTGGGAGCTGATTGTAGGTTTGGTACTCCACCTCAGATACAAGAACAATTTTTCTGGCCTAGCACTAGAAAAAAGGGGATAGACACCCTTACTATCCAGCTGATACCAACAATAGGCCATTCACCTAACAGTCAAGATTTATTCCCATATTTTCCTCCCAGGAATGTGTGAAAAAAAGAAATTTAAGAAACAAATACACCAAAAATGTGAATATGAATGTTCAATGTAAGTAATTCCGTTACTTTGAGGCATAAAATAACACTAGATGGGTTGACATGCCTTTAAAACCGATCAGTCAATACATCAATCAAGAATAATCGACACCAATGTTTGAAAAACAGTTTGAAAACTACAGATGTTGCATGTGAAGGCCAGTCCTGAAGATGCTGATTGTGTACCAGTGCTCAGTTGCTGTTGTTTTCTCTTGTACCTCTTTGCTTCATGGTGAATAGCCCACTACAGAGACTCTGCCATCACCGCAAAAATAACATTTTGCTTATTCAACAAAATTATAAATGAATCTTTGTGAGTTTATCATGAAAATAAAAGTCTGAGTTTATTTGTTTGGATTCTTTTTATAGTTTAAGTTTTTATCATATTTAGTATTTTGTTTACTGGTTGCATTAAGTTGGAATCAGACAATGTTATGTTGAGCAGATTTATTGATAATGCTATTTTTATCAAAGAAGAAAAAGTTTTTTCAAAGAAATAATCCATTCCATCTGAATATATATATATATATATATATAATATAAAAGAACGTGTAATCGGTGATGAGGATAATGCATCACTGATGACCAACCTGTACACATTCAAAGATGTATCTTATGACTATATATATATATATATATATATATATATATATATTTGTTATAGGATACAATACATTTAAGGTGTGGTTGTTACCATTGGTTTCAAATCAGCATGTTAGTCACTTATCAAGACAATGCGGCCGTGATGTTATTTTTATTGAATTGGGTAAATTTGTTTATATATATATATATATATATATGTATATATCTCCTTGAGTTCATATCTATCTACCTAGTTTGAATCTAAATCAGAACTCCGCATTATTTTAACACACACACACACATGTTAATATATATCTATCTTTGTCCTGTTTCTATTTATCACTGTCAGGGACCAACAAATACCTTAAATCTAAAACAATTGATAGTCTATCTGGAGATTCTCTGTTGTTATTTTGTACAAAGATGATCAAGATTTCTGAAAAGAATTCTATCAAAGGAAGAAATTTAGAATATATATATATATATATATATATATATATATATATATACACACACATACTCATTCAATCTATGGTCAGATTAAATATCTCTACTAAATAGAATTTAAAACTATATACATACACATATATAAACATACTCATCAAATCTGGTCACATTATATATCTCTACTAAAGAGAATATATATATATATATATATATATATATATATATATATATATATATATATATATGTGTGTGTGCATATATATATATATATATATATATACTAATCCAATCTATGGATAGATTAAGTATCTCTACTATAGAGAATTGAAAACATATATATATATATATATATATATATATATATATATATATATATGCACTCATCTAATCTGGTCAGATTATATATCTTTACTAAAGAGTCATTAGAGAAAACATTGGTGAAATGGAGTGTATGTCTTCTTGGAACTTGCTTACTTTGATCAAAATAAATCTTCTTTTTTTCTTTTCTCCAATTGACTCTTAAGTTTCATAAAAAAAAGCCTCCCCTCCCCCCAAGTACAAACAAACAAAAACACAAATCTCCCCATGGACACTTAACAAATAACCAAATCTTTGATTCAGGATTTGAGAATAACAGGGGGTGGGGGTGGATGATGAAGGGCAAATAATGAAAAGCCAAACCAAAAAAAAAAAAGGGGGGGGGATTTCAGATTAAAGATTTTCATGGCTAATTCTTTGGTACTTAATTCTTTTTGGGACAATTCCTCAAGGAATATGATATCTGTCTTCCAGTAAGATTTCTTAGCTCAGCAAAGAAAACAGAATTTGGTAAATTCTCTGAGAAGAGTTTTATGGGTTTTTTTTTTCTACTGACAAGAAGGAAAGATTGAGACATTTTTTTTATTCCAAAAAATATTAAAGTAAATCAGGATGATGCCATTAGCATTTAAGCATGGCCCTATTTTTGATCCAATCTAACTGTTTGAATGTATTTATTGTGTCTGTGTCAAAAGAGAGGAAGAGAAAAGCACATAGAGTCAATTCTTTATTATTCTACAATTTTTGTAGTCAGTAGAACCTAATTCAATCAATGAACGTCTCTAGATTTACCGTGCGCAACAGCCATTTTATTGCTAAGCTAATCTGATTTCAAATTTTTTTCTTGTTTATACATCGCTAGAGGAACAAAAAAGAATTATGAAAGCCACTTGTACAATGCCTATTACATTAGAAAAGGTTTGTTAAGCCAGGCCATATATGATACGCCCTGGGGTGGGAGAATGGGTGTGGCCATGAAAACTTACAAAGCCAAAGTTACCCAAGTTTGAGGAATTGGTTTCTTTGATGGCAACACTTTTAGAACCTTTCTTTGTCTCTTAAATCCCTTGAAAAAAAAAGTCAGTCTAAAACCAACTTATTCTGAAAAAAAAACAAAAAAACATTTACATGCTTGTTGTGTAATGGTTATCATCTTAATAAATGGACATAACCTTTATTTTTTTATCCAAAAACATAAACTTGATAAAACTTATATATTTATTTTAACTCTTAACATCCTATACCACCTCATTCCACCCGGCCAGAAGTCACATTCATTTTCTTAATCTGCCCCAAATGATAGACTTTGTTTAAATGTAATATTAAATATATTTAGAAGTCTTTATTTTAAGGGAAATAACATGTAACTTTAAATGAAAAGGCCATTTTTAGCATTTTTGATAGATCCCTATAGGAATGGGGCTCTGGACTTAGAAAATTCTCAACAGGATGTTAAGAGTTAATTTATCAAAGAGTTACTACCATGTAAAAATTGTAGTAGCATAAGTAGTTAATCCAAAAGGCTCAATATACCTTGTAAAATATAGAGCATTAATAGTTGTAGAAAAGTTATTTTTCTACCGCGGTTTCGGTGTTCTTAGTACACCATCTTCAGGGGAACTAAATCTATGTGGCTAATGAAATACATATTCGCCTGATTTAAGCTTATTTTTATTCTATATCTCCTAATATATATATATATATATATATATATATATATATATATATATATATGTACAAAATTAATGAATAAATAAAAAGTTACAAAATAACAATAAAATAATAAACCCCAAAATAAACTAAAAACTAATACAACAATAATATAAAAAAAACAATACTTAAAAAATAGAAATCTAAAAATGAAAAACAAATAAAATTAAAGAAACAACACCATAAATAATAACCAGTAAACCACATGGCCCACCAACAAAAAGAAAAAAAACAAAACAAACAAAAACAAGTAAACAGTAAACTTAAAACAGGCCCCCAATGAATTTTCCAAACAGCACTCCCCACTTCTCAAAACCATAAACAACAAGTAAACAGTAAAAAGTAAACAAACCTCTAATAATTTGTATTATTTAGATTATTCAGACTATTGTCTTCATCTTTATTGTTATCTGTACAATGTTTCAGCCGATGTGCCCTCCAACCTTATTCAGGTGTTTCTTTTCAAACTTGCGAACCTTCATGTAATTTTGAACTGAACCCTTTATTCATTCCATGGAGGTAGACTGTTCTCATTCTGTTAACTATGAGTGGGTACAAGTGTTAAGCTGTATTAAGTATGCTGTATTATTATCATCCTTGCCCAGGATTAAACTTGCAACCTTAGAACTGTATTAACTCAACCCATTGTGCTATGAGTTGGACACAGCATAACGGATAAAAAACATTGTGTGGACAACAATAAAGATGAGGACAATAGTCTGAATAATCCAAATGATATAAATTATCAAGTCTCATCAGAGAAATAAACCACTAATAAAATTTCCAAACTGACCTACTCAGAACCATAAACAGTAAGTAAACAATTAACAGCAGGTAAATCCCCAATAACATTTCCAAACAGTACTCCTCATTCATCTGAATCATAAAACGAAACTCCTGTCAAATACAAATACTTTTCAAACAGGTTGGTTGGTTGGTTGGGTTTTACGGCATGTCAACCCCTTGGGTTATTTTATGCCGAATACTTCTATTGGTAATTTGGTATTCAAAAATGTTTAATGCTGACAAAGTTTTGAAATAATTTCATTTTTAATGCATAATACAATTTTGTTTATCAACTCGTGTTTTTTCTATTTAACCCCTAGATGGGATCCTAACAGGTACTACCACTCTGGGTCAGAGAGGATGAGGGAGCAATGGTGATGAAGGGGTGCTCCACATTCCCCAAATCTCCAGAACTGGAACCTCACCATCAGATAGAGTTTAACGTCATTCCCAGGACATGTAGACCCTCAGTCACTGCCTTCTAGCACCCATATGATAAAAAGGGGTTTGGGCTTGCCATAAGGGCAATAGGATTGGGAAAATCATATAGGTGCTAGGGCTTGACGTGACCAGCCGATTGATCGGAGGGGGCTCTCCGACCGCCCGTCTAGCCCAAAATAGGGCCAAAGTTTTTCAAACACATCTATTTGATAAATAAATGAAATCCTTACAAGTACTAATAGTCAAGATCAGAGGACCTGGGAGTAATGGCAATAATGGGGTTGTGTTAATACGCCCCCCCACCGAGAGATCTAGAACTGAAGCCTCACCACTGGATGCAGTTTAGTGTTATACCCAGAACTTAAAAGCTATTAAACTTTAATGAGTAAAGCTTTTAAAGCTTTATCGTTTTTTCATAAGCTTTAATTCATGTAGATATATGAAGGCCAAGGGTTGGTAGAGTGACTGCCTGGTTCAATACCGGCTCTTACCAACTCAATGTATGAGTAGCACAGAGATCTGTGTGGTAAAATGAGGAGCTGATGGTAAGTGTAGTGCTCCACCTCAGATGCCAAAACAATCTCCTTGGTCTAGCACTAGTGGAAAGGGGATAGACACCCTTGCTGTCTAGCTGATACCAACTTTATGCCACCCCAACGACTATATATATATATATATATATATATATATATATATAGGTAGTGAACATCTTTAATGGCCCCATGGATTCATTGATTGACAGAGTTTGACTATTCACATTTCCTCCGTCTCTTTCAGTCAGAATTTATTATTTCATGTTTTCAAGACTGAGAAAACATTGGCAGATTATTCTACCAAAGATTTTGCTTGACAACTGCAAGGTGAACTGCTGCACACGCCCGTTGATAAAAAAAAAACCCCAAAAAATGAGACTGACAAAAAGCCGAAGGCCATCAGAGTGTCGGCTATAAATAGATATTGATCTAAGCAATCATGAGGTAAGTGCAATGAAGCTGTGAGTTGAATGCAGAAAAATAACATTTTTTCTTTCTTTTTTTTTTTTTCTTTACACATATATAAAAATGTGCAGCAGCTGCTTTTGCTGCCGCTGCTGCTGCTGCTACAAGCAGAGAGAGAGAGAGAATGATGGAATATGAAAATTCTCTTGTCTCTTATTCTAACACAGAATGTTCATACTTTGTAACATGTGAGGATTAGCTAGGGCACCTGCCGCAGAAACGATGTCGGAATAAAAAAAAGGGTTTGGAATTATAATTCTGCCACCCAGTTGCTGGAGTTGATCATTTGAATATTTCGGGAACCAGTTCCATTATTGCCTGATCCTGCTATGCTATCTAAATCTTCATTGCAGAATGTAAAGTGCCCTGTCTATGAGGTGTAGAATATGTCGACCATTCCTTGTACAGATGTATGACCCCCCCCCAAAAAAAAAAAAACGTCAGAAAAGGTTTTTTTAAATTATTTCCCCCCAGTTGCTGAAGTTGATCATTTGAATATCTCAAGAACTGGTTCCGTGGCTTGATCCTGCTATGCTACCTAAAGCTTCCTCACAGAATGTAAAGCGTCCTGTCAACAAGGCATAGAATATGTTGACTCTATACTCTGTAGAGATGTATGAACCCCCACCCAAGAAAAAAACAGTTGTTCATCACAGAATGTAAAGCGCCCTGTTTACTGTATGAGACCCCCCCCCTTCCCAAGGGTTGTGATACTAAACTGCAAGTGGTTTTGAGACTAAAGTTATGGATCTCTGTGGAGTGTAGTGTCAACCCTTCATTGCCATTACTCCCAGGTCTACTCTGTTTGGGTCTCATTTATGAGTCAAATGGATATGTTTGAGAAAATGTTTAAAATGATTGCTGGTTAGTTGTACTGAGTGTTGTCACCCAGTGAATATTGAACACACAACTCAGTAAACTCTGACCCGGAGTGGCAGAACCTGTTAGGGTCCCATCTATGGGTTAAATAGAAAAACATGATTTTATAAACAAAATTGTATTATGCATTAAGAATGAATTTATTTCACCACTTTGTCGGCATTAAATGACCCACCGAGGTTGATATGCCCTAAAACAAAACAAACCAAACCAAACAACTCAATAGATGAGCTTGTTAACAATTACACCATGATGAGGTGTCTTTTTTTTTTTTTTAAATAAGGGTAGTTCAAATTTGGCACAAGATCACAAGTGGGGTACCCAATGCGAATTTTTTAATTGATCTGTGAGACTAGCTAGTTAACCATGACACTACTATATGGGTTCTTGTTATATTTATGCTTTTAATTTAAAAAGAAATGAAGGATTCAAATTGAACATTTTTAGTTATCCGTAATTTATAATTTGGGTGAAATGGCATAAAGCACAGATGCAGACCCCACAAAATTATCATTCAGTTGCAAATTCGACAGGAAATAAATTTATTCACTAAATTTAAACTGAACTTAGTAAAATATGATAGTGTCATATAGTACCTAAATAATGAAAATGTAATTGTCTGTTTTTCCTACAAATAATGTCTGACAAAACAGAAATACGAGATCTCATGGGATTTGTTAATTCAACCTAGCAATTGCTAATTATTCTGTTCACCTTATAACTTTGCTTAGTAAGCCTTTTCCCCTATCATTAATACTCATTGTGTTTTTCCTATCATTTCTCTGTTAACTCTAATAAGCAAGTTATAATTGAGAATATAATGATTTTTCAGATTATCATGAGTAATGAGTTTGCTCCTTTACAGGTTGTCCCATCAAGAAAAATGGTTTGTTGTTATGGATTAGTGTTTAGTAAGCTTATCTCCAAGACCATTTCAAATGTAGTGAGCTTAACCTCACTGGGTGGCACACAAGATATAAAGTTAAAGTTGGTTAAGTTGACAATTTAGATTATTTAAATAATAAAAGAATTAGTTTCACAGTCGGCATTTGCCATTGCAATTAAATAAATTATATTTATTTTAACATTTTTATTGTTTTCAGAAATGTCATAGAACTTGACAAACAATGTAATTTGTTTTAATTTTCAGATCATTTTTCATAATTATCTTTTTTATGTGTCATTATAGATTAGGCATCAAACTTTTTTGTACTGTGCATCTTTGTTAAGACATGTCAAATTCATTGCAAATCCAGACACACATACTAACTGTGTAAATAATCTTTCCCTGAAGAAAACAGGTTATCAATGACTTATCTTCAGGTTAGGTTCTGTTGGGATGGGTATACAAGGCTTGGTACACATCTTTGCAACTGTAACAATTATGACAAAACTCAAGCGGTTAAGATTCTCATTGTAAAAAAGTGCAAACAGGGAGATTCCACCTGTTCATTTTTGGATGTTTGTAAAACTTTTATTATACACTCAGTGACCCTGGGAGGCATACAGTGTTTATAATACCATTTAAGGCATATGCTCTCGTCAAAGAACAAGGTTTTTATATATCTTTATGGATATGTACACACTCACGAGAGGGTCCTGAAAAGTTTTTGGCCTCAGAGTCCTTAAATATACACTTGCTATTCCACAAATATCCTGCAGTTTTATGTGTTGCACATTATATTTAAGATTTCTTTAGATTCCCCTAAAAAAAAAAAAGGGTTGATTCATTTCTTTGTTGTACTTAAAAATTTCCAGCAGAGTTAATGAAGTACACAAATAAAATTATAAGTCAAAGACGCACATACACATTACCATGTTTATTACTTGTAACATATAAAAAACACAGTTGTACAAAAGTACCAAGTTGTATTCACAGTTCTAATTCTCCCTCACTGAGAGAAGCCCCTTCTTTGAAAGTTCTAAGAGGTTTATGCTCCCTCATTGAGGGTGTTTAGTCTGGCATCATGAGCCTTGAGCTAAGAGATCCTTTCTGTCACCTTGCCCAAGTTGGAATGTCAAAAATGTCCCAGCTTGTTAAGGGGTTAATCATTGAACTTCCAGTCACCTGACACAGGAGAGAGCCACTAAATCCTACAGTTCCTTCAAACAGATTGGTCATAAGTCTATTCAGTTGTAAGTCAAACTGATATATATATATATTATGGATCCTCCCGTTGATTTCGACGTATGAGTGTTCATACAATGAACATCCACAAAGTGATTTGTTTATAGTGGTGAAGGCTGGTGTTGGACCATCCACACTTTTTGGCACAGTCGATAGGAAAGAATTGGTGCATCAAGGGTTGGCCTAAACCCAATCAACGACCGACCTCAGGAATTTTGAATTCAGAGTTATCCCTCCTAGACTGGTTACCTACCCAAGGCTGAAGGGCCCAGTCTGCCCTACTATTTAACACATAGCTAGAGGGAGAATATATGGATTCATACCTTTCCCAAGGGTATTAGCACTATGTGAAATGCCAACAGCTTCGTCTAGGAATTGAACTTGAATTGACGAGTCCATTTTCCATGACTCTAACCACTAGCCCACGCGCCTCTCTCTCTCTCTCTCTATATATATATATATATATATATATATATATATATATATATATATATACACCAACCCCTCCACACAAGTAGGATGTGATAGGTCAATTTCTTAAGTGGAGTTTGACAGGTTTGATTTCGGAGTTTTCCTTCTCCTAAAATGGTTGCCTACCCAATGTTAAAGAGCTCACCATAGTGATAGTTGGATCTATACCTTAAACTGATTTTGATATTAAATAACCCAACAAGAATTGATATGCCATTATAAGTAACCAACCAACCAACTCTTGAGCAACTCTTTTTCTGTCACAAATATCTAATTACATTCAGTTGGTGAGGACCAGTATCGAACTCAGAACTTTGTGGTTCTGAGGTTGATGCTCTCTTAACTGAGCAAAACCTATCATTTTAGTGTCTTAACAAATAAACAAACCATTAAATATATTCCTGACTATGGAATCATCATATGATACTCACCTTCACAGAAAGGCTGCAACAAGTGTCCAGTTGCTAGACAAGGGGTTGACAGGCTGTAACCAAATACAGACCCTATACTAACTCCCAGAATATAGCCATGTGTTGGGTATTTATGGATCAAAGTTTCTACACTGAAAACCAGCAGCCAATCAGAATCCAGGGAATGAGCTTGGCCAAAGTACATAGTGGAACAACCCAAACCTATATATAAACCACTTATCAACACTCTGATGATCAGACTAGATTCAATACTTGCAATACAGCTTAATACGGATTACCTAATACAAAATTTTACAATGAAATTATGTGAAATAATCAAAAAATCGCTTTTTAATCTAGATTTATAATCTACAACCTATTATTTCTATGTGTATAAATCAAGTCTGCAAGTTAGTAAATGCCTAATAGTGAGGGAATCTATCTCATTTTAATTGCACTAAACCAGGAAGATCATTTTGTTGAGGTAGAGTACCACACCTACAGTCAGCTCCCAAATTCCAAGTACTACTCACTACATACCTAATTAAATTTTGAAGGGAAGCTATGATGTTCCTAGTAAACAGGGGGGTAAGGAAATATCATAATAAATTGATTGATTTTAAATGGATATGATGTGTCATTTGTCTGTCAGATTTCAATAAATGTTTGCATCAGAGCTGATAGCAAAACAGAGAAAAATAAATGCGTGAATAGAAGAAAGTTTACTTAGTACAATGCCAATATGTCTAGAAATCATTTGTAAGGGATTAAAAGGTGATCTGTTGTTGATTCTGTGTCAGTTAGAACCAATAAGACCTTTCCCAAGTGAACACAAGTTTTCTTTCTCTCCTTATCTCTGCTGCGGGCCACAGCAAATGTGGTTTTAGGTCATTCTCACTCACTCAGAACAGCTCATCAGCACCTACCGTCTTGTTAAAGACATTAAGTCTGCAGCTAATAGAATGGTCATATCTAAGCTTCACTGGCTGTCCATCAGCCAGAGATGGGTCAGAATGGAATGCACTTTGAATGATTGCAGCTATTATTAGGAAGATGACAGTGTTAAAGAGTCAGGGAAGCATGAATAAGAACCACCTTGAGCTTTGAATGATAGAAAGAAGAAAAAATTGAATGTTGCTTATCTTTTGAGAGAAGAAGAGGAAATGGTGCTGATAAATGATCTCTTTTATAGAGAAATATCACAGCAAACCGAAAATAATAGAGAATAGAGAAAGAAAAAAGAAAACACAATTGAATCTAGAAGTTGACAGAATCATTTTGGTGAACTTGATGTAGCAATTGTCAACGTGCAAGCAGGAGAGATTCAAAAAGGGACGTAAGAGAAAGATTGAGACATGGATGAAAAAGGAAATTTGTGAATAAGCAGGGATGAGGGAGATTTGAGAAGAAGCAGAGGTACATAGAAGAAGCAAACCTCACCCACTTCACATTGATACAATCAAATCTAGAAGTTGACAGCTTCATTTTGGTTAACTTGATGTAGCAACGTGCAAACAAGAGAGTTCTAAAAAAGGGACGTAAGAGAAAGGTTGTGTGGGACATGGATGAAAAAGGAGATTTGTGAATAAGCAGGGATGAGGAAGATTTGAGAAGAAGTAGAGGTACATAGAAGAACCAAACCTACTTCACATTTTGTTTTTGTTTCTTTCTTTCATCTTTAATCCACACACCTACAATTGACAAATGAGTTGGTCCATAGAAATCCTTTTTTTTTTTTTTTTACATTTTTTACTATTTTAACATTTCTCCTTAAATTGGAAATTTGCTCTCAAAGCAAATTTCAAAAACTAATTTTATAAATCAATTGGATTTTTTTTGCTAATAGAGTAATGTATTTTTGGAAAAAAATTTCCGTAATCAGATCAAAACAGTAATTGTGTAAAAAGATTAATTTAGATAATTTCAAAAATAATAGTAAGAAAAATAATGGAAAAGATGGCAATTCTGGGAACTAGTGGATTAATAACTTAACAGAATTATATATATATATATATATATATATATATATACCAACCCCTTAACATGAGTAGGATGTGACACAAGGTCAATTTTGCAAGCAGAGTTTAACAAATTTGAATTCAGAGCTTCCCTACTCATAGATCAGTTACCTAACCATGGTTCATGTTCCCAGTTGATGTTGGATAAATACATATTCAGCTTTAAAAATTTGGAATTGCATCCCATCTTGCCCATGGTTGAGATGTTGTATAAAAATATACCTTCATATACACACTTTTTCCTGTTTTTATATCCTCTTTTTCTGTCTGTCTGTTTCATCAATAAATGTTTGTTGAATTAATATGAATTGTCTTTAAATTAATTTTTGTGAGAAACTTTTATTTCTTAATTGTCATTCTTAGCAGAAGTTTTCTTGCATTTCTTGTCAGTGCATTATTGTAATTTTCCTCTTCAGTACTGCATGACTTTTGACAAATATTCACTCAGTGGGTTACCACCTGCACTTTAGTCATTGATTAGTGTGATACCTTACTTATAGTCGGTATCTCTTTCAGTAGATACAGTTACCAAAAAGATAACAAACTGATTACTGATGAAATGTTAAAATAGAAAAAAAAAACATACTTAAAATAGTTGCACAAAAAGATGGTTGAAGAATTTCCAGAACTTCAAGAAGCATACTTTAGTCAGTGATAAGACTGTTGTAATCAACATGTGACTCATAAAATTCTTCTTTTTTTTTTTTTACAAGAGTAAAATTGAATAGAGATAAAGACAACGAGCAACTATAGTTTTAATTACAACAAGTTTAGAAAAGATCTGGCTAAGTTCAAAATGAATGCTATGATTACTAATTACGTTTGACTCTTGTATATGTATTTAACCAACCCCTCCACAACAAGTAGGATGCAACACAATGTTGGATTATTTTGTATATAAGGTGTGCTACAATGCACCACTTAAATTTATAGACTAAGTGAGGTCACATGGTTTAAACCTCAGCCAATCAACAGCCCAAATGCATGGCTGGTTGACTACTTAATTGCTGATATTGACAGACGTCCATTTGCAATTATTGATGAAGAACTTGCAATACTGAGGAGCACCAAGGAACAACTAAAGGATTCTTTACCAAGGATTTCCACTGGACAAGTGTTCTTGCTTGAAGCCTAAAGCATGGCCCATAAATTCGTAACACACAAGTCAATTTTTAAGTGGAGTAAGTCTGATTTGAATTCAAAGATTTATTTCTAGACTGGTTACCTAATCAAAGCTAAAGAACCCATCTATCACTACATTTATAAAGGGCAGTTGGTATGTATTTATGTATGTGGGTTCCAGATGAAACTATGAAAATAAAACAATTAACGATAAAGTAAATATATGTATTTACCCAACCCCTTTGGTAAAAGCAGGATGCGACACAAGGTCAATTTTAAGTGGTTGGTTGATAGGTTGGATTTTATGGCATGTCAACCCTTGTTGAATTATTTTATGCCAAAGACATTTTATTTTATGAATTTTATGAATTTAATTTTATTCTTCATGGATATTCAAATTTTTAAAATTTAAACTCAATCTTTTTTTTAAACATATTTTTAAGCTCATTTTTTTCTATTTAACCTATAGATGGGATCCTAATAGGTACTACCACTCTGGGTCAGAGTGGACCTGAGAATACTAATGATGAAGGGGTACTCTACACTCCCCAAAGCTCTAAAATCAAAAGTATACCAATTAGATGCAGTTTAATGTCATACCCAGGACAGCATAGAAACTCAATGTGACCTGGGTTGTCTAATTCAAACTAAAAACTACCATAGGTTTTGATAAAAATGTATATGAACCCCTCTATCTAGGGTAGTGTTCTGGGTATGATGTTAAACTGCATCTACTGTAGAGGTTCCAATTATGTAGTGCTGGGGAGTGTGGAGCAACTCTTTATTGCCATTATTCCCAGAGTGGTAGTACCTGCTTGAGTCCCATCTATAGGTTAAATAGGAAAAGATGTGTTTTAAAAAATTGAGTTTAAAACCATTTAAAAAATCAATACCTATCAAGAATTAATAAAACAAAATGTCTTTGGCATAAAATAACCCAACAAGGGTTGATATGCCATAAAATCCAACTAATCAACCCACCAAGAGAAGTATGTGACACAAAGTCAATTTTTAAGCAGAATATCTATTTATCAACATCTTTACATGAACAGGATATGACACAAGGTAATTTTTAAGCAGTGCAAAACTGGTTTGAATTCAGAGATTTCCTTCTAGACTGGTTGCCTAACCAATGCTAAAAAAATCATATGATAAAGATAACTATGAAATGCTAATTAGAACCCTTCACAGCATCTTAGAAGCATTATCCTCAAGGACCACTGTTAGCATAGAANTGATAGGTCAATTTCTTAAGTGGAGTTTGACAGGTTTGATTTCGGAGTTTTCCTTCTCCTAAAATGGTTGCCTACCCAATGTTAAAGAGCTCACCATAGTGATAGTTGGATCTATACCTTAAACTGATTTTGATATTAAATAACCCAACAAGAATTGATATGCCATTATAAGTAACCAACCAACCAACTCTTGAGCAACTCTTTTTCTGTCACAAATATCTAATTACATTCAGTTGGTGAGGACCAGTATCGAACTCAGAACTTTGTGGTTCTGAGGTTGATGCTCTCTTAACTGAGCAAAACCTATCATTTTAGTGTCTTTAAACAAAACCATTAAATATATTCCTGACTATGGAATCATCATATGATACTCACCTTCACAGAAAGGCTGCAACAAGTGTCCAGTTGCTAGACAAGGGGTTGACAGGCTGTAACCAAATACAGACCCTATACTAACTCCAGAATATAGCCATGTGTTGGGTATTTATGGATCAAAGTTTCTACACTGAAAACCAGCAGCCAATCAGAATCCAGGGAATGAGCTTGGCCAAAGTACATAGTGGAACAACCCAAACCTATATATAAACCACTTATCAACACTCTGATGATCAGACTAGATTCAATACTTGCAATACAGCTTAATACGGATTACCTAATACAAAATTTTACAATGAAATTATGTGAAATAATCAAAAATCGCTTTTTAATCTAGATTTATAATCTACAACCTATTATTTCTATGTGTATAAATCAAGTCTGCAAGTAGAAATGCCTAATAGTGAGGGAATCTATCTCATTTTAATTGCACTAAACCAGGGAGATCATTTTGTTGAGGTAGAGTACCACACCTACAGTCAGCTCCCAAATTCCAAGTACTACTCACTACATACCTAATTAAATTTTAAGGGAAGCTATGATGTTCCTGTAAACAGGGGGGTAAGGAAATATCATAATAAATTGATTGATTTTAAATGGATATGATGTGTCATTTGTCTGTCAGATTTCAATAAATGTTTGCATCAGAGCTGATAGCAAAACAGAGAAAAATAAATGCGTGAATAGAAGAAAGTTTACTTAGTACAATGCCAATATGTCTAGAAATCATTTGTAAGGGATTAAAAGGTGATCTGTTGTTGATTCTGTGTCAGTTAGAACCAATAAGACCTTTCCCAAGTGAACACAAGTTTTCTTTCTCTCCTTATCTCTGCTGCGGGCCACAGCAAATGTGGTTTTAGGTCATTCTCACTCACTCAGAACAGCTCATCAGCACCTACCGTCTTGTTAAAGACATTAAGTCTGCAGCTAATAGAATGGTCATATCTAAGCTTCACTGGCTGTCCATCAGCCAGAGATGGTCAGAATGGAATGCACTTGAATGATTGCAGCTATTATTAGGAAGATGACAGTGTTAAAGAGTCAGGGAAGCATGAATAAGAACCACCTTGAGCTTTGAATGATAGAAAGAAGAAAAAATTGAATGTTGCTTATCTTTTGAGAGAAGAAGAGGAAATGGTGCTGATAAATGATCTCTTTTATAGAGAAATATCACAGCAAACCGAAAATAATAGAGAATAGAGAAAGAAAAAGAAAACACAATTGAATCTAGAAGTTGACAGAATCATTTTGGTGAACTTGATGTAGCAATTGTCAACGTGCAAGCAGGAGAGATTCAAAAAGGGACGTAAGAGAAAGATTGAGACATGGATGAAAAAGGAAATTTGTGAATAAGCAGGATGAGGGAGATTTGAGAAGAAGCAGAGGTACATAGAAGAAGCAAACCTCACCCACTTCACATTGATACAATCAAATCTAGAAGTTGACAGCTTCATTTTGGTTAACTTGATGTAGCAACGTGCAAACAAGAGAGTTCTAAAAAAGGGACGTAAGAGAAAGGTTGTGTGGGACATGGATGAAAAAGGAGATTTGTGAATAAGGGATGAGGAAGATTTGAGAAGAAGTAGAGGTACATAGAAGAACCAAACCTACTTCACATTTTGTTTTTGTTCTTTCTTTCATCTTTAATCCACACACCTACAATTGACAAATGAGTTGGTCCATAGAAATCCTTTTTTTTTTTTTTTTACATTTTTTACTATTTTAACATTTCTCCTTAAATTGGAAATTTGCTCTCAAAGCAAATTTCAAAAACTAATTTTATAAATCAATTGGATTTTTTTGCTAATAGAGTAATGTATTTTTGGAAAAAAATTTCCGTAATCAGATCAAAACAGTAATTGTGTAAAAAGATTAATTTAGATAATTTCAAAAATAATAGTAAGAAAAATAATGGAAAAGATGGCAATTTGGGAACTAGTGGATTAATAACTTACAGAATTAATATATATATATATATATATATATATATATATATATATACAACCCCTTAACATGAGTAGGATGTGACACAAGGTCAATTTTGCAAGCAGAGTTTAACAAATTTGAATTCAGAGCTTCCCTACTCATAGATCAGTTACCTAACCATGGTTCATGTTCCCAGTTGATGTTGGATAAATACATATTCAGCTTTAAAAATTTGGAATGCATCCCATCTTGCCCATGGTTGAGATGTTGTATAAAAATATACCTTCATATACACACTTTTTCCTGTTTTTATATCCTCTTTTTCTGTCTGTCTGTTCTCAATAAATGTTTGTTGAATTAATATGAATTGTCTTTAAATTAATTTTTGTGAGAAACTTGTATTTCTTAATTGTCATTCTTAGCAGAAGTTTTCTTGCATTCTTGTCAGTGCATTATTGTAATTTTCCTCTTCAGTACTGCATGACTTTTGACAAATATTCACTCAGTGGGTTACCACCTGCACTTTAGTCATTGATTAGTGTGATACCTTACTTATAGTCGGTATCTCTTTCGTAGATACAGTTACCAAAAAGATAACAAACTGATTACTGATGAAATGTTAAAATAGAAAAAAAAAAACATACTTAAAATAGTTGCACAAAAAGATGGTTGAAGAATTTCCAGAACTTCAAGAAGCATACTTTAGTCAGTGATAAGACTGTTGTAATCAACATGTGACTCATAAAATTCTTCTTTTTTTTTTTTACAAGAGTAAAATTGAATAGAGATAAAGACAACGAGCAACTATAGTTTTAATTACAACAAGTTTAGAAAAGATCTGGCTAAGTTCAAAATAATGCTATGATTACTAATTACGTTTGACTCTTGTATATGTATTTAACCAACCCCTCCACAACAAGTAGGATGCAACACAATGTTGGATTATTTTGTATATAAGGTGTGCTACAATCACCACTTAAATTTATAGACTAGTGAGGTCACATGGTTTAAACCTCAGCCAATCAACAGCCCAAATGCATGGCTGGTTGACTACTTAATTGCTGATATTGACAGACGTCCATTTGCAATTATTGATGAAGAACTTGCAATACTGAGGAGCACCAAGGACAACTAAAGGATTCTTTACCAAGGATTTCCACTGGACAAGTGTTCTTGCTTGAAGCCTAAAGCATGGCCCATAAATTCGTAACACACAAGTCAATTTTAAGTGGAGTAAGTCTGATTTGAATTCAAAGATTTATTTCTAGACTGGTACCTAATCAAAGCTAAAGAACCCATCTATCACTACATTTATAAAGGCAGTTGGTATGTATTTATGTATGTGGTCCAGATGAAACTATGAAAATAAAACAATTAACGATAAAGTAAATATATGTATTTACCCAACCCCTTGGTAAAAGCAGGATGCGACACAAGGTCAATTTTAAGTGGTTGTTGATAGGTTGGATTTTATGGCATGTCAACCCTTGTTGAATTATTTTATGCCAAAGACATTTTATTTTATGAATTTTATGAATTTAATTTTATTCTTCATGGATATTCAAATTTTTAAAATTAAACTCAATCTTTTTTTTAAACATATTTTTAAGCTCATTTTTTTCTATTTAAACCTATAGATGGGATCCTAATAGGTACTACCACTCTGGGTCAGAGTGGACCTGAGAATACTAATGATGAAGGGGTACTCTACACTCCCCAAAGCTCTAAAATCAAAAGTATACCAATTAGATGCAGTTTAATGTCATACCCAGGACAGCATAGAAACTCAATGTGACCTGGGTTGTCTAATTCAAACTAAAAACTACCATAGGTTTGATAAAAATGTATATGAACCCCTCTATCTAGGGTAGTGTTCTGGGTATGATGTTAAACTGCATCTACTGTAGAGGTTCCAATTATGTAGTGCTGGGGAGTGTGGAGCAACTCTTTATTGCCATTATTCCCAGAGTGGTAGTACCTGCTTGAGTCCCATCTATAGGTTAAATAGGAAAAGATGTGTTTTAAAAAATTGAGTTTAAAACCATTTAAAAAATCAATACCTATCAAGAATTAATAAAACAAAATGTCTTTGGCATAAAATAACCCAACAAGGGTTGATATGCCATAAAATCCAACTAATCAACCCCACCAAGAGAAGTATGTGACACAAAGTCAATTTTTAAGCAGAATATCTATTTATCAACATCTTTACATGAACAGGATATGACACAAGGTAATTTTTAAGCAGTGCAAAACTGGTTTGAATTCAGAGATTTCCTTCTAGACTGGTTGCCTAACCAATGCTAAAAAATCATATGATAAAGATAACTATGAAATGCTAATTAGAACCCTTCACAGCATCTTAGAAGCATTATCCTCAAGGACCACTGTTAGCATAGAAACCTAATAGTTTCATACAAAAAACAACTATCATGTTTTGACAAAAATATAAGTAATTACCACTGCCACGAGCAGGATGTAACACAAGGTCAATTTTTAAGCAGAGTACAGTTGGTTTGAATTAAGATTTTTCCTTCTCCTAGACTGGTTGCCGTACCCAGGCTAAAGAAATCAATCTGACCTACTATTTACTATATGACTATAGTAGATGGGTTCATGCATTTTCCAAGGGCATTAGCACAAAGTGAAATCAAATAGTATTATTCAGGACTTTTGCTCTGTTGTATTGGTGAAGTTTAAAATATGCTGACTGTATTCATTACAGAGGTGCAAGACCCATCCCAAAAGGAGTGTCCTGGGTACAACCCTAAACTGCATCTGATGCTGAGGCTCAAATTCTGGAAATCTGGAGAGTGTGAGGTACCCATTCATTGCCATTAATTCCAGGTCCACTCTGACCAGGAATGGTAGCACCTGTTAGTGTCCCAGCTATGGGTCAAATATATCTGTTTAAAAGTTATTTGTATTCAATGGACAATGAGCAAATAAAAAGCTCAGAAGAAATAACTTTAAAAATGTAGATATGAATGTATAATGAATGCGACTCCCCAACCTAAAGACATAAAATAACACTAGACAGGTTGACGTGCCATTAAAATCAATCAATCAGTCATCCAGTATTTTAACTCAGGTCACTGATTCCATTTCCTATGATCATAACCATTACATGAATTGAGCCTCTTATTTGACTCTCCTTTACTTCTCACAATGGACAATAAATTTTCTAGGGACTTTCATATCATCATCATGTCATGCCTACAGCATGGATTACCTTGTCTGTCTTGCCATCAGTCCCTCTCAGCCATTTCTCCTGGTAGGTCGCCTAGACAGCATCCAGTGTCCACACAGGGTTGGTTAAGTGTAAATTTTGGCCAACACTGGTGCATCCATGTAAAGGGGTCCATAGGAAAACGTTGCTAATACTAAGCACTGTTTTGAACAAATTTTGGAAATAACACCCTACAAAACAGCAGCTATATGGACACTTACTTCTAATGCACAAACCATCCAAAAAAGACAAATAAAACATGTTAGGAACTGCTGGAGCACTATGGACAAACTCATCAGCGACATTCTCCTGTGGACTTCTACACATGGACACACCAATTATTATTCTTTGTATAATAAACTGGCTAGTAAAAGTGAAGTTGCAACTCTTGATTCTTAAGAGGTAAAAATAAATGGATCAGGCCTTAACTCTTTGCATACCCAATTTCCCCAATGGCTGTACCAAATCTTCTCGGTATTTTTTTAATACTTTTATGATGGGATATTTCAAAGTTTACTATCTATTCATCTCAGAACTCATTCTATTCAAATAAAGTCCTATTATCATTATCGAAATCTGAGTCCTTCTGCTCAATTACAATGAATTAACCATCAGTTTTTTGTAATTTGATTGCAGTGGTGGGAGAGCTGCTGTGAGTGGTTTAAAGTAGGCAAAGTGTTAAGTAGCACCTGCCCAGATCCAAACAGAGTCTGCCAAAAACCTGACCAAAAAGTCTGGATCAATCAGACCTCCTTGACTAGCTTAAAGATCTTTTTTTTTTTTTTTTTTATCTTGGAGCCAATTTTTTGGGTAAAGACCAGTCAATAAATAACTTTAGATTTAGTCATATTTTTGGACCAATCAGTGGTCCACTTGAATGACTAAAATACTTTTCCCTTGGAGACTATTTTTTAGCATAAATAAATAACAAAGTAGTTGGTGTCTGCTTCATTGCTCCATAACAACACCAGGTCATTCAGAGATATGCCACTATCTAAAAGTACAGGATGATTGTAAAGTAACTCCTTTCCCTATTTTAAAAATATCTATTTCTGAATCTTTATTTTTATAAAAAATGAATATGAGAAGAACACACATAACATGAAGTTTTATTTAAAACTATATGGGCATCAACATTTGCCCCCAGCCTCTCAAGCTGCTTGGGAATTGAATCTACTGATCTTCACAGGAACTCGCGTGGAATGTCAGAAAAAAAATTCTCATAATCATTTTATGCCAAAGATGTTTTGTTTTATTCATTCTTGATAGGTACTCTTCTTTTTTCTAAAGAATTATTTTTTAATGTTTTTCTATTTAACCTATAAATGGGTTGGTTGGTTGGGTTTTTACGGCATGTCAACCCATTGGGTCATTTTATGCCGATAAAGTTTTGAAATAAAGTCATTCTTAATGGATACTCAATGTTTTTTATAAACACATTTTTCTATTTAACCCATAGATGGGACCCTAACAGGTACTACCACTCCAGGTCAGAGTGGATGAGGGAGCAATGATGATGAAGGGGTGCTCCACATTCCCCAGACCTCTAAAACTGGAACCTCACCATCAGATAGAGTTTAACGTCATTCCCAGGACATGTAGACCCTCAGCCACCACCTTCTAGCACCCATATGATAAAAGGAGTTGGGGCTTGCCATAAGGGCAATAGGGTTGGGGCAATCATATAGTTGCTAGGGCTTGACATGACCAGCTGATTGATTGGAGGGGGCCTCTCCGACCTCCTGTATAGCCCAAGAAAGGGCCAAAGTAGAGTATTGCTAATCATAGACTGCTCAGCTACATGGATTTCATCCTTAAGCATCACGGGTCGCCACCCACGGCCAACAGGTAGCCCCATTAGGGGAATCTTACCCCTCTGCAGAGGTGCAGTCATTGCATTCTAATGCCCCAGCCAACGGGCGGCCCACAAATGGGAACCTAACAGGTACTACCAATATGGGTCAGAGTGGACCTAGGCGCAATGGTGATGAAGGGGTACTCCATATTCCCCAAAGCTCTAGAATTGGAACCTCACCATCAGAAAAATTTTATCATCATACCCAGGATATTAAGACCCTCAGCCATCGTTTTTTATCACATATATGATAAAAAGGTTGGGGGTTTGCCATAATAGGTTGCCACTCATGGTCAACAGGTGGCCCCATTGGGAGGGTTTTAACCCCTCTGCAGAGAGACAGTCTGTGTATTTTAAAGTCCCAGCTAACAGGGCTGGGACTTCTGTGAACTCTTTCTTTGTAATCCCACCTGCCTGTATATTGTGTATATAGAATATTAAATGTTCTTGTATTTGTAATTGAGTATATTTTGTATTATTCAGATTATTTGGACTATTGTCCTCATCTTCATTGTTATATGCACAACATTTTGGTCGATGTGACCTCCAGCCTTCTTGAACTCTGGAACCTTCTTGTCAAACTCTGGAGCCTTCATGTTGTAATTGGAAACCTTCACAGAACTTGGAATCGAACCCATTATTCAATCCACTGGACTAGACTATTCTCATTCTGTTAACCATGACCGGGTACAAGTGTTAAGCTGTGTCAAGTATTCTATGTTACTATTGCCTTTGGTCAGGTTTGGTTTGAGTCTGACAAAAAACACTTAAAGAAGGCTGGAGGACATATCGGCCAAAATGTAGTGTATATAACAATAAAGATGAGGACAATAGTCTGAATAATCAAAATAATACAAATTATCAAACCTCATCTAAAAAATTCTGAGAAATTGAGTTTATTTTGTCTTTCCTTCCGTTTTGTTCAGTATTAGTATCATGGATATATTAATGCTAATATTGGTCTTAGAAGACTAAATATATTCCCTACCACCAAGTGCACCAATACAATGGTATTAATATACTGATGCCATTAATCATTTGTATTATTTAGATTTTTCAGTTGGTTGGCTGGTCGTTTTGTTCATCGGCATATATCAACCCTTCTCAGGCCATTTAATATCAAATCAAGTCATTTTGATATAAGCTTGCTTACAGTAGCATTGGCATTGCAATCTCAGAAGACTATATAGTTCTTGTACCCCTGAAGTTACAGCGCATCATGTGACTGAAGTCCAATGTTTGAAAAACATTCTCAACCACAGATGTTGCATGTGAAGGCTGTCCTGAAGATGTTGATGTGCTGTTGCTTAAATGGTCATCTAAGTATTGAACAGGCTCATTGCTGCTTAACTTTGAGGATCTAGCAGGAAGAGGTGTTTAGATATCTTGGACTGTTTTCCCTATCTTTACCATTTTGGCCAATGTGTATAATTTTACTAAAAGTAGAGATAGATAGGTAGGCAGTTATTATTAAATGATATTACAATATGAAGTTAGGCTCGGTAAAGATACTAAAAATATCAATCCTAGAGCCCTTGAAACAACCCTAAAGAACTTTAAAAAATAAAGACTGGAAGAAAAGGAAATCTGTGGAGCAATCAAAACCATACAGACAACATCACTACTCAAATTGGCTAGAATACTGAGAAGAGTACAGGAGACCTGTAGTGACTTGCTGTCACTGACTCACTAGCCGGTACTGGAAAACTCACAAAACAAAATAATGGTTGTAGTGGTAGTAGAAATAAGTAGGTTGGTATTTAATTTAGAATTGTTTAAGTAAATAATGTTACAATATTATGATAATATTTTGGTAAAAATTACTGATAATCTTGTAGATGTCTCATTTTTAGTGATATTTTGGCACAAATACAATAAGCTGAAACTTGTTTTTTTTTAATTCAATAAGTTGGTGTTACCAAAGACGGTCACTCATGGCTGTGATTAAAGGACACACAGTAGAGTCATGTGACCAAGGGTCATGTCACGAGGTTGCAATGGTGAAACACACACATATAACAGTAATCAATAAAATTACCATATTTACATTTAATATTACATTAATATGGACTTAGGCTATGTACGAGGGGTCTACAGTGTCTGGATAAACATTAGCCTTAATTTTACATAATAGTCTCAGGGGATCTTTCTAAGTCATTTTTTGGTGTGTGTGTGTGGATGATTGGGTTATGTGGCATCAATTAGTGTGCATTTACAACTAGAAGAGAAGTGTGTATCTTAATGGACATTGCCATAGGAAATGCTCTCGGTGAACTGCATTTGGCAACGATAGTGTCACAGAAGTTGCTGGATAGTGTTGAAATTCAGCATCATACTACCTTAGGGACTCCAGGTTCAGATATGATTTTGGGATTTACTCTGCTAGCCTTTCCTTGGAATGAGATATAGCCTCTAGGCAGTGGAGGTTTTATAACAGACTTTTCCTGGTCTAGATGGATTGCTGTCCAAGGCAAAGGATCCTCACTACCTCATTTAGAGATTTATATGAGTAGAAATAATCCAATCCTACTACTATCCATGTGAATGGCTGTTGGCTGCCCTGGAGCTCCTGTCCTTTGACAGCTTTTGTTTTTAGTGATGCTGGGTGTACAGACACCCACCTCAGCAGATAAGCCAAGATGTGCCTGATGGGAGGTGCTAGTTTAGTCACTGACAACCCGACTATAGTAGTACTAGTTTACATGGTACTAGTAGCAGGTAAGAATAAAGACCTGTCTTGTCCTGACCTGAGGTGGATTATTCAATTATTATTACTGTATTATTATTGATGTGATATCTTTATGTTGTCACTTATTCCCAAGGTTTTCCAGACAGGCTAGAAAAATATGACAAACTCACACGTACATTTTTATGATTTCCTTGATTTAATAGTCTTTCTGAGTAGGGTTTCTGTTTTGATAATGTCATTAGGGAGAGAAGAAAAGTTATCTAGCCATTTTTAGTATTGTAGCTCAAATAGATTAAAAAAGGGCTTAGGCCTCTCAAAAGCCTCTAACTCTTGAAATCAAACTGAAAACTCAATTTTCTGTCTTTGTTCACCTAATTATTTAAGTATTAGTATTAACTAATAATAACTATTAGTATTAACTAATCCATAATTTTATTAAGCCCTGTTTTTGTTTTGGTTTCTGTATCTTTGCTGAGGGGACATCTGCTAAAATATCCAATACATATTGATCATTCATCATCAAGACATGCTGGCAGCACAGAAATCCATAACAATCTCTCGCCAAACATCCCTATATATCATTGCCCCTAGGAGGTCCTCTGTGCAGCATCCACAATCCACACAGTACTGATTGATGTAGGTCCTTGCTAGGTGGCCACCATTGGCATGCCCATGTATAGGTTTCCACAGGAGAATGTCATGATTTGTCATTGCTTGTCTAGCATGTCTTGTTCAATCATTAAGCTGGTGTTAAAATGAGCCAACTGATCCACTAATGGCATTACATTATGTGTCCTCTGTTGATTCAGTAATATATATATATATATATATATATATATATATATATTATATAGGTTAAGTGACTGCGCATTTGAATAATGTTACCATTGACTAGATGATTTGGCATTCTCCGTTTGTGACATGGGCTGGTGGCCCAGTGTGTTAAGTCCCCGCTCTTCACGCTGTGGTCACGAGTTCAATCTCTAGTGGCGGAGATTGTGGTATGCACTGCTGATGAGACCAAAGGAGGTCGAAACAGCTGTCCAGTGCTCCGGATGTCGCAAATGGTGTTTGCCGAGTTGTCTGGTCGTGGTAATATGATTCAAAATTATCAATTATATATATAATTCCTCTATCAAAAAAAAAATCAAAAATTCAATATATACCCTTTGCCCATTAGGTTTCGTTCTGTGGATGCAGGCCCCGAATTGGGAAGTCGTTGTCCTAGAGGTGCCCTTGCCCTCTGTAATCCTTCGTTAGGATACATGGCAATATAGGTTAAGTGACTGCGCATTTGAATTAATGTTACCATTGACTAGATGATTTGGCATTCTCCGTTTGTGACATGGGCTGGTGGCCCAGTGTGTTAAGTCCCCGCTCTTCACGCTGTGGTCCACGAGTTCAATCTCTAGTGGCGGAGATTGTGGTATGCACTGCTGATGAGACCAAAGGAGGTCGAAACAGCTGTCCAGTGCTCCGGATGTCGCAAATGGTGTTTGCCGAGTTGTCTGGTCGTGGTAATATGATTCAAAATTATCAATTATATATATAATTCCTCTATCAAAAAAAAATCAAAAATTCAATATATATATATATATACACATACAAGGTGTGTAAAAAATATCAAGGTGTTTTGTACTTTTTCACACACCTTATATCCTGAAAAAAAAAAGAAGTTCCATTCATTAATGTTTATCAGGTGTGTCAAAAAATAACAAGTTTAAAACTGTATTTACCAAGATAGAAATGAAGAATAAATGGAACATTATTTTTTTTCAGAATACAAGGTGTGTCAAAAAGTACAAAAAATCTCAATACACCTTGTATATATATATATTTACCGACCCCTCTGCACAAGCAGGATGTGACACAAGGTCAATTTCTTAAGGTGAGTTTAAAAGGTTTGAATTCAGAGTTTTCCTTCTCTTAGACTGGTTACCTAGCCATGGTTAAAGAGTCCAGTCTGCCATAGATGGAAGGAGAGTAGTTGGATGCATACTTTTTCCAAGGGTATTACCACTACGTGAAACCACCTTGACCAGGATTTGAACTTGGGTTGACGAGTCCATTTCCTATCATTCTAACCATTAAACCCTGTGCCCATATAAAATGTATAATCCAGCACAGATCTGGGACAAAAGGTGCTGGAAAATTTGTTGTGTATCCATACAACAATTGTTAGAGGGTAAGGAGTCGATTAATGGATGAATATAGCAAATGGAACCTGTGAGATAAAATTTATGCAAAGTGCAGTTGACAAAGTGCTTTCCTGTCCATTCTGCTTGCGGAAATGGGAGTGTCTGAAAAATGATTTAGTCTATTACTCCAACATATTCTGCTGTCACACAGTTGTGACTAAAAACAACTTGTTTTTCTTCTGTATCTTCCACTTGGGGGATCAGTTTGCACCCTGATAATAATTCTAAAGAAATGTGTGAAAACTCATTGATATTTCCAAAGTTTTGAGGCTATATCATATAAAACCTACTTTCTCTAAGTTTATATATAATAATAATGATGGATTGTCTAAAGCTAAAATGTAAAGAGTGCTTGATACCCAAGTAGAGCAAATAGTAATATTAATCCTAATGAGTCAGATATACCAACTAATAGTTTCACTTACTAGCTCATCGGGGCAAGAATCTGATTCTTGCCCTGATGAGCTAGTAAGTGAAACTATTAGTTGGTATATTTGATTAATTAGGTTTAATATATATATATATATATATATATATATATACACACACACACATACAATTAAAATTTGTAACCTCACCACTAGATAAAATCTAACATTTTGGATAAGGTCTAAAATCATAAAAATAATTCCAGTGCTGAGCAACTACCACAATATTGCAAAAATGAAATATTTTAGGATATATATATATATATATTATATATTATATATATATATATATATATATACCAGCAGTGGCTACCTGGCATCGCCTGGGTAGCTGGGGATTTTTTAAAGTTAGTCCCACAGATCCATTATCACTGAATTGTGAGTTGAATCCTCATGGGATACCTAATTTAAATCCCTATGTAAAAAAATTGACCTTGCATTGATACTCTGAAAAGTAATGTTAATGTCTACTATCTAAAATATTAAAGGAGAAAAAATCCATGCTGTTCTCATTTAAATATTTTTTAATTATCTTCATGAATATAAATCAAATCTCTATTATTTTCGCTTTCAAACCAAGCCCTGGTGATATTTAATGTGTGTATATATATATATATATATACTTTGTCATTAATTGTTTTATTATTGAAATTTCCTCCAGACATACATACGCACAACTGCCCTATATAGATGTATAGATATATTATTTTTGCTTTAAAACCATGCCTTGGGGATATTTAATGTGTATATATATTTACATTGTCGTTTTATTTTCGAAGTTTCCTCCGGACATACGCATATACATAACTGCCCTTTATATATGTATAGATAAACACACATATGGCAATTGGTCTAGGAAAAGGAAAAGTCTGAATTCAAACCTGTTAAACTCTGCTTAATAAGTGATTGTGTGTCGCATCCTGCACGTTGTTGGAAGCATTGACTAAATACAAGACTTCCGCTATTACTAAGATAAGAAAAACAATGATGTTTCAGTTGTGTCACACACTTTCAATACATATCACATTGTCTTCCAGAGTCACGTTTTTCTGCTTTGCTGATGATCGAGTTAATGCAGTGGTGTTACCGGATTTGTGGATCTTCTCCCATACCTTAATCCTTCTGCTGTGTGATAAATTTTTTTAATCTTTTCACAGACATTACATGAATAGAGCTTATCAGTATCGTTACACTTCTTATGGGGGAGGGGTTTATCTGGGAGGGGTTTTCTACCCTGCATTCTTAAAAAGGCAGTCATCATCAAAGCACAATTCACATCTATTGAGGTCAGTTAGCCTACTGTTAGTTTTAATAACATCAGCTAAGTAGAACTAAAGCAGTGTCCAATACAGCTGGTATAAATAGGAATGAAGAATGATCCATTCATGAATCAAGGTGATTTGGGTCATTTCATTCCTTGAGTTCTGATTGGCTGCCTGACTGGTTGATTTGCATGACACTGTGGAGTCTTATATATACTTGGTCACTTGGCAGTGGACTTTGTGTCATTTCGAGTTTGTATTGAGTTACAATCGCATGCCACCTTGTCTTCCCAGTTCGACGGTAATTGGAACTTATTCTACAACATCTAGATTGCATGCTCACATTTTCTGCTAAAACCATTCTACTAAATTTACACATCACTGGAGGTTAGCTCAATATATACTGATCAATCATCATCATCATCATCATCATCAATCTATGCAGACAGCATGGATTCTTTTGACTCATTCTTGTCATCTGTCCCTATCTGTCATCACTCTTGGTAAGTCCTCCAGATGGCATCTAGTGCCCATAGAGAGTTGATGAATGTATGTTTTTATTGGTCAGCCAACATTGGTGTGTCCATGTTTAGTAGTTCATAAGAGAACATTGCTTATGAGTTTTTTCATCAAAGTACAATTCACATATGGATTGCATGCACCCATTTTATGCTAAAACCTTTATATTAAATATACACTTTACTGCAGGTCAGCTGAATAAATACCATGTTTCCCTGAAAATAAGGTAAGGTTTATATTAATTTTCACTCTGAAATATAACCCTAGGGCTTATTTTGGGGAGATGTCCTATTCTTCACATATCGAAAAATGACATTACGAAGTAGAAAATTACTAAATTTCTAAAACAGAAATAACAAAAAACGATCTACATTTATTTATCATTGACATGTTCTTTTATTCAAAAACAATTCATTCAAAAATAATCATACCATCATCCTCTGCAAGTCACTGGATTCCAAAATTCCATTGTTCTCAACTAGGATTTATTTTAAAGGGAGGGTTTATATTAAAATTATCCTAAAAAATCATGCTCGGTCTTTTTTTTTGCAGCTAGGTCTTATTTTCAGGGAAACATGGTACAAATCAATCATAATTATCAATCATTACATGGATTCCTTTGACTCTTTCTTGTCATCTGTCCCTATCTGTCATCACTCTTGGTTAAATCCTCTAGATGACATCCAATGTCTACACAGAGTTGATAAATGCAAGTTTTTACTGATCAGCCAACACTGCTGTCTCTATGTGTTGTAGTCCATAGTCCTTATGAGTTCACCCTTACTTTTGCAGCAGTGCCCAGCATGTCTTGCTCATTTTACTTGGATGGTTTGTTAGATGAGAGGTAAGTAGCCATACAGCTGCTATTTTGTAGTGTGCTAGTTCCAGTATTTGTTCAAAGCAGCATGTAGAAACCTTTTGTTGTTCCCACCTAGGTACCTGGTGAGAAGGTCTAACAATTTTTTGATGGGTATATTTGTGTATAGTGATGTTATGTCTAAGCTGTTAAAGCATTTTCTTAAATTTTATGTGGTGCAACCATATAATGTACTGAGACAGCTACAGCTTGAAAGAATTCACTTATGATGACCATTCAAACCATATGAATACATATATATATATATATACTAATATTGATAAGAAGGTTCTCAAGTTTGACAAGAAATTCCTAAAGAAGGCCGGAGGATACATGGGCTGAAATGTTGTATATATAACTATAAAAATTAGGACAATAGTCAGAAAAATCTAAATAATAGAAACTATCTTAATTAGTTATATTTTACCAGTAGATAGTACTCTATCAGGTACTAACACTCCAGATCAGAGTGGATATCTGTTGTAACCTAACAAAGGTTACTAAATTAGAAATAACCAAACAGAAGTTGGAAATGAAATGGAATCTTAATAAAATTAACAAGCTACAATACGTGCCAGCAGTGTGAACAAAAATAAACCACTACTAATGGTATAAGACTATCGTGTCAGTATAATAATCCCATATTTACGAGGATTGGGACATACCCATTAATGTTCAGAGGTAGGGTAAATAAAAACATCAGAGTAGTAACAACGGAAATGTACCTCAACACTCTTTAGATTTCCAGACCTGGAGCCTTACAATCAATTAAGTTCTGGAGCTAAATCCCATAAACTGTACAAATAGACAAATTACAATATACAAGTTAAAAAAAAATTGTAGTAAGCCAAGACAGTTGTGTATAGATACAAATATGTGTGTGTGTGTGTGTATATATATATATATATATATATATATATATATTTCTTGAGCAGAGTTTAACAGGTTTGAATTCAGGGTTTTCCTTCTCCTATACTGGTTACCTAGCCAGGGTTAAAGAGCCCAATCAAACTTACTATTTATCCATAGCTGGAGGAAGAGTAGTTGTATGCATACCTTTCCCAAGGGTATTAGCACTATGTGAACTCAGGTTGACAAGTCCATTTCCCATGACTCTAACCATTATACCACATGCTTTATACGCAAATATAGACACCTAAAAGCCAATCTCCATAGCATGGATGTTAATGTGATGTAAATCAGTTCATGCATGTATAACTTGATTGGCACGTGGAATGAAGGAAGAAGTGATGCATGCTGGGAGAATCTAAGTGTGGATTATAAACGGTGCAGTTTTTTTTTCTCGCTTCTTTCTTGCGTCTTAGAGGAATTGGACCAAATTCACTATTGTTTTCTTATTGATTGATTACAATATGTGGTGTGTGGGGGGTGGGGGTGTTGGCTATGGTTGTCATGGATAAGGTCAATGACTGTTCGAATTGCCATTTACATCACAGTTAGTAAATATCAATTAGAAAGTCAATTTATTAGTTAATTCTGATGGGAAAGCAAGTCTGAAAATAGAAATATGTGTCTGGGCATTTTTTTTTTTTTCATTAAATATTAAAACAGTCACTTAAGAAAATGTGTTTTTTATGTTTTACACAGAAATTATTGCCATTACGGTTTTTGTGTTAGACTCTATAATTCCTAGAATATACCTCAGGCTATTTTAGATGCTTAGGTGGTTCCAGTTGGCACTAAACTGAAATTCTATAAAGAGTTGAATTTTTATTTTGCTTAACATTTCATGAATTTCAAAACATGAAAGCTAATTATTTACACTAGCAGAACCTGTGGATATACCACAGTATGATAATTTACTTATTACGGTGTTTCTTTCCTTTTTTTCAACTTTTCATTATGTTAGAGTGAAAAAAGATTAGGATTACCACTTCTGCAT
This sequence comes from Doryteuthis pealeii, assembly GCA_023376005.1. Lineage (NCBI taxonomy): Eukaryota > Metazoa > Mollusca > Cephalopoda > Myopsida > Loliginidae > Doryteuthis > Doryteuthis pealeii. The sequence goes on along the minus strand of CM042150.1, from coordinate 113,041,787 downwards.
GCTCACTCCCTTTTTTTTTTCATTGTCATTCTTTCTTTCTTTCTTATTATATTTTTTCAGTGTAGCATGTACTTTTTCTCCCTTTCTTTCCTTATAATTTATTGTTTTGGCTTAGACTCTATAATTCCTAGAATATACCTAAGGCCATTTTAAAAGTTTAGGTGGTTCCAGTTCACGCTAAATTAAAATTCTATAATGAGTTAAATTCTAATTTTGCTCAAAATTTCATGAATTTCAAAAAATGAAAGTTAATTATTTACATTATCTCAGACTGGTAGTTAATAGAGAATTAATTCCAACAGTATGTAGAAAATAGAAAGACAAAGTATTCAAAAAATTAAAAAAAAAAAAAAAAAAATGAATTTATTCTTGATGGTGAAGTTAAAGAATGTTGTTTGAGTGAGGGTGGATCAAGTTCTGATGAAGGTTTACTAAAACTGAAACATAACGTCGACTTCACCGTCAAGAATAAATTCATATTTTGGGAATCATATTTCCTACACATTATTTCAGACTATAATTGTCATTTTGGTTGTTTTAGTCAGGTTTCAGCTGCTATATTCTCCAGCCTTCTTTGGGTGTCTCCCCACCCCCATTAAAACAGGATTAGAAATAAGTCATTTTTATTTGTGAATAATTTTTATGAATAAAGTTACCAAGTTATCTCTACTATTTTTATGAATAAAATTACCTCCAGGTACTTCTATTATTTCTGATTTAAGTAAAGGCCTACAACTGTTTTTATTGGTCAAAAATGAGATTAAAACAACCAAGATGAAGACAATAGTCCAAAATAATGTAAATAATAACTCATCTTGGAAACTTAGATATGAACGGTAATGTTTGCATTTTTCTTGAATGTATCATGACAAAAAGCAACAAAAAAAGATGAAAGCAAAACTATCAAAAAAATTAATAATTACAATTAGTTCTTATCTTTTAATCACATTCCAGCTGCTCTACTCTCCAGTCTTCTTTGGAGTCTTTTTTTTCTTCAAAGTAACATAATTATAAATAATCGTTTTTATTTGTAAATGATGATTTTCAATAAAATGATTTTATGAATGAAGTTACCTAACTAAGAAAAAAAAAAAAAAGAAAAATACATCTGAAGAAGGCCTGAGAGTAAAATGGTCAAAATGGAAATAAAACCATCAAGTGGAAGATGTTGTTATAAATAATATAAATGATATTAATGTATAATTAGAAATTAGAGGAATAATTCAGGCTATCTAGACCACAGCACTATGAGAATATTCCCACCAAAGTGTCGGCTTTTGTACTCCTTTTGTGCCAGTTTGCTGTATGTTCCTATGTAGTTGATTGTTTTTCCTCTCTTTCTCTATAAAGAGTTAAGGAGACTTGCTATCACTCAAATTTCAGATAAGATTACTTGTTACTACTGGTGTGAAAAAACATAAAACAATAATGGCAGAAACACAAAATGATTATGTCAAAGCAAAAATTGATAATACACAGAAAAATATCAAGTGTAGGTTATGTGCTGATAGATGAAAATGGTAATTAAATAAGCAAATAAAGCAAACTGATACAAAAGGAATACAAGATGAGGCATGATTAGATGGGAAAGGTAATCCACTGGGAATTGTGCAAAAGATTAAAATCTAACCATGCTGATAAAGGGTATGTGCACAGACCAGAATCTAGCCTAGAAAAAGAGTTCCATCAAATTCTCTGGGATTTTGAGATACAGATAGTATAATAAGACTTTTCAAGTGGAGTCCGTTCAATTAACAACAGTAATCCCTTTCGTTCAGCAAACTGCTCTTACAGTAACCGCATTTGTCTGACGTTCGTTGTTTGTTTCCCAAAAAATTAGTAGTCTGCTGAATTCCAACTCTCTCACAGTCACTTCCTTTGCTCTTGTACATCACTGCCCTTGCCAGCAAGACTCAAACGCAACTCCACCATCTGTTAAGACAGGTCTTAAATAATGACACTAACATCTGACATCCGGGTCAATCACACAGTCTAGTGATTTACCTGCGCACCAATGAGGTAGTCTGGCGTCAAACCATGACTCACAATCAGAAGGATGTGAGTTTAATCTTCCCAATCCCCCATTACACTCCCCCCTGATCTTATTTTACATGCTAGACATAGTCGTGTATGCTTTGAACCACTATGTGTGTGATTTCTCTCACCACAGATAGCTTATCCTGTGCTGGCCAAAAGACCAGATCTAGTGTTAATTAAAAATTTGTTGTGAGGGAAGATATTTTTTCTAAAAGAAAGTTGGACTCATCCAACGAAAGACATAAAAGACACAGACTAGACAAGGTTTATCAGTAGTAGCTAGTCTTGCTAACAAAGTGTTCATCACTGTTGTTTGAAGAACTGAGCATTTAATTCAATTCATTATATCACCTTTTGCAAAATTGTCATAAACCCATTTGTTAACTTTTTGTGGATTCAATGTTGTTTATTGATAAACTCAGTCACGAAAACAGATGAACAGAACTTCTTATCTCGGATTTCTTATTTCTTATTTTACAGATCTTGTCAGAGAACTGAGAAAGCTGCAGAACATGAGGGTGAAGGTGTTACCAATTGTAGTTGGTACCCTTGGAATGGTCCCCAAAGTCCTATTAATTAGTGTAGATGCATTGGAGATCAGAGGAAGAATTGAAACCATTCAGATCACAGCACTACTAAAATTGGCTTGGATAGTTAAAAGAATCCTGTAGACTTGTTGTCACTCAGAGCTGGTGTGAAAAACTTGCAAGAAGCAAAATAATAATGACAATCGTCTTTTTGTTTGAACTTATGAGGTGGAGTTAATAGAAAAGTCTGCAGAGTGGCCTATTGTTGGTATCGGCTGAATAGTGAGGGAGTCTATCACCCTTTTGCTTGTACTAGACCATGGGGATTGTTTTTGCTGAGGTGGAGTGCCACACCTACCGTCAGCTCCCAGATGCTCTACTGTCCAGATAAGATTACCTTAGCTGTCCTATTAATGTGCTGAGTTGGTGGAGACCGGTATTGAACCCAGAACCTTCTGATTCCTGGGCAGGTGCTCTACTGAGCTAAACCAGTCTCATAAAGTGAAGTGGAGTGGTCTATTGTTGGTATCAGCCATAGTAAGGGAGGCTATCCCCTAGGTGCTAGCATTAGACCAGGGAGATTGTTTTTGTATCTGAGGCAGAGCGCCACATCTACCATAGGCTCCCCACTTTAACCCACTAATCAGATTACCCAAGCTGTGCTACTCATGTGCTGAGTTGGCAGGGAACCTTGTGATTCCTAGGTGGGTGGTCTACTGACTGAGCAAAACCGACCCCTATAAAGTAGAGTAGTTGATGCCAAACATCTTGGCCATTGTTTGCAACGACAATATTGGCAGCATACCAGTGGGATGAACGGTAGCAGATAAATGATTATTTATTTTTAATAAAACAAAATAAATAAATTAAAAAGAGATAAATTTTTAAAGAGAAAGACAAATTTCTGATGTAAATTTACAAGTGAAAAATAACCGCAATATATATTTCAGTTGATAAATTGATTTACAATTTCTGCGTTAATTCAGCTATAATATGACAATATTTCATTACATGTGTTAAACTATTTTTGATATATTTTAAAATTGAATACTGAACAGTGAGAGCCAATAAACATTTAATATTTTGACAGAACCTTTGAGAACATTTTCACATTGAAAACCCAAAGATATGCAACAAAAAAATTAATTGACAATTCAAATTTTGAAGCCATTTATTTCTTAATTTTTTTTCAAGATTTTGTATCTTTTTCTTTTTATGTTATTTTAGGAAAGCTGTAATTTGTGAATATTCGACTTAAATGGATTTGAGTCAAGAAAACAATGTGATAAATATTGGCTAATAAAGAAAAAAATCATGCTATTTTATAATAAATGATGCAATTCAATATTCTAAATTAATATCTATATATACCTATCTGGTGATATTCCTTTCCCTATCTCTCAATATATTCATGCTTCACACTATCTGCACCCATCTCTTACACAGCTGTCATTTTATCCATGCATATATATATATATACATATATATATATATATATGCAAAAGTGGAATATAACTGAGTTCAAAACAAACGAAAAATCTGTGAAAAACAGCTAGTGTAATGGTTAGAATCCCCACCTGTCAGCCTGACAGTTAGGGTTTGAATCACACACACAGCAGTTTTCCTGTCTATAACTCTGCTGATGAGGCATAATAGGCCAAAATGTACATACAGGGATTGACTTTTTCTTGATTTGTTTAGCCTTACATTTAAACAGATATGCCCGCCTAATTCATTAATTATCAATTAATTAACTTAAAAATAATTAGGTATGACTTCAATTAAGCACATATTCTCCCAAAAATTGTCAGCTAAGGCCATATCAAACACATTGTTTGTTTACTTCTCATATATATATATATATATATATATATATATTGTCAATAACTTAATTCTAATTTTAAATAATAGCTAGTAAAAACAGTTAAAATTTAATTCTAATCATATTTTACCAAAATACAGACCAATTACAGAAAATTTGGAATCATGAGTGGTCTTATATATATAATATATATATATATATATATATTAGGATAGTTGGTTGGTTGGGTTCAACGGCTTGTTAACCTATTTAGTTATTTTATGCCGAAGACATTTTTGTTTTTCTATTTCACCCATTGATGGAACCCTAAGAGGTGCTACCACTCTGGGTCAGAATGTACCTGGAAGCAATGGTGATGAAGGGGTGCTCCACATTCCCCTATACCTCACGAACTGGAACATCTCCATCAAATAGAATTTAATGTCATACACAGGACATGAAGACTCTCAGCCACCACCTTCTAGCACATATATGATAAAATGGATTGGGGCAAGCCATAAGGGCAATAGGGTTGGTACAATCGTATAGGTGCTAGAACTTGATGTAACCAGACAATTGATTGGAAGATGCCTCTCCAGCCTAAGTAAGAGCCAAAGTAGAGTGTTGCAAGTCATGGACTGCACAGCCACCAAGAATCATGGGTTGTCACCCACAGCCAACGGGTGGCCCCATTGGAGGGGGGAGTCTTAGCTTTCCAGAGGTGCAGTTGGTGTATTCTAAAGCCCCGGCTGTCAGTGCTGTATATTAGTATAGAAATTTCATGTTGCTCCTTATAATATAGTTAAAATTATTTAATTTAAACATTTTCAGAAATGGAATAAATATAAAAGTACAAAAAATTCGACACTTTTTTGACACACCTTGTATTTCTATACAAAATCTGAAAGTTTACTTTCATGAATTACATATGCATTTTTGCATATATTGTACATATATTGCGCTTACATATATCAACCAGCCTGGCATATAAAAAATATTTGTGCCAAAATAGATAAAATTTTATGAATAATTGTTTTAACTGAACTAACTGCTTTTTTACTTTATATATATATATATATATATATATATATATATATATATATAAATAATCATAATATGCTAACATTTTATGTTTTGCTTTTAATTTTTTTATTAAACCATCTTCAGGGTGATACAAAAATGGGATGTTATAATGCTTCATTTGAAAATAATTGTTGGATCAATTGTTATATCATCACAGTCTAAAATTGCACTGAAGATGGCTTGATAAAACACTGAAACATTAAATGTTGGCATATTATTATTTATAGATCCTCTGAATATTTACATACCTTTGGATTTATTTCCATTTGTTTATATATATATGTATATGAATAAGTTGTTTTTTTGAAGGCAGCGAAAAAATGTGTTGTATTTATTTACTTTGTCCGAAAATATTAAGTATTTTTAAAAAAGAAAAACAACAAAAGAAGTAAATAAATATGTTTTTCCAACATACAACGCATTTTTTCGCTGCCTTCAAAAAACAACTTATTCAATTACAAATAATGCTTTGAATACACTATAAAACAAACCCTTTATTATATATATATATATATATATATTATATATATATATATGTGTGTTGTGTGTGTGTGTGTGTGTAATGAAGCAATTTCAAATTCAATTTGATGAGGTCTATATTCTCACTAATCTCAATTATTATAATTTCTCAAGTCAGATAACTAATTATATTACCTCTCTGTTTTATTTATCTTCTTATTGATTATGATATAAATTGTATAAATAGAAAGTTACTTTAAGTGTGTGCCCACTGAAAAGTTCTTAAACCAACCAAGAAGGAAAAATCATGAATGCTGCTTTACAGTTGAACATACTTGCATTGTTGTTTCTTAAGTCCTTTATAACATTCACAAAAAAAAAAAATAGATAAAAATCCTTGGTTGGACCAATGAGACCACCAGGGATATAGATGGAGTGTTATTATCATCCCCCACTGCTAGGTCCTGGTATCTTAAGAACAAAGGCTTCTAGGCAACAATTTTTATTGATAAATGTGTTTATGCCAACCACATCAAAGACAAGACAGCATTTCTTCAAAGGTTTAGACAACTTACCAAAATGATGTCAAAATCTGATAACCTTTTAAAATTCTTGTTGGTTGGTTTCCAGATACAACTTACTCTTTTGTTAGTTGGTTCATCTCAGCTCTTATGGCGCTTCATGACCACCTGGAATGCTTGATTCAGCATTCATTCATATATAATAAAAAAATTCTGTTGTATCAATATCTATCTTTTATATTTCATATACGTTTTTTGTGTCTGAGGTGGAGCACCATCCCTACCATCAGCTCCTTACTTTACCACATGGATCGCTGATTTGGCGAGGGTTGGTTTTCAAACCAGGAACCTTGTGGTTCCTAGGCGGACACTCTACCGACTGACCTAAACCGATAGATAGATATGAACATGCTGTAGATGAATAGATACATACAGACTACAGATAGATATTATCAGGTTATTGGTAGATAAATATGAATAGACTATAGAAAGATAAATAGATACAGATGATAGATATGAACAGGTTATAGATAGATATGAATAGGCTCTTGATAGATATGTCCTCCCATGGTAACAAAGATTTTACAATATTATTTTTGGAAGCACTTTTCCTGCCGCAAGGTAACTGGGAGATTCTTGAATACCAAATGCAGACAATTATTTTGGGTTAAATAAAGTGATTTATCAAAGATGTTGGTTTAGCCAGCTTTAGGGTAGTTAAAAATTGGATTGACTTCAACCTGTCATCCCAAAGTGACTTGTAACTCATATTCCATCTCTCTAAGAAAGGGAGCTGTTTAAAAAAAGCTCTCACTTGACCCCAAAAGTTGATCTAGATTTAATTCCCCTAATTACTGCACATCCAGCACCTTGTGATCAGCTGTCTCCTATATAACACTAGAAGTGACTACCCAGCATCAACTGGGTAGAGGGTGGAGGCAAAAATCCCAGTATATTAATTTGTTTACATTTGAGATTTACAAATACTGGACATTTTTAAGTAAAATTTCAATACTATCTCTATGTATATTTTAATTTTTAAATATTGTCGGACAAAAATCAAATCTTCATAATTTTTGTAAAAAAAGCAAGAACTGGTGATATTTAATGTGTATGTATATTCAAGTTGTTGCTAATAGTTTTATTTTCATAGTTTCATATATATATATATATATATATATATACACACACCAACTGCACTTTATACATGTATATATACCATTAGTATAAAGAAAACCAAGATGATGGGTCAGGAAACTAAATCCTCTCTCCATCACCATCAACAACTACACCCTGGAAGCCGTAAACACCTTCACCTAACTTGGGTCCACCATCACCGACAACCTGTCACTTGATACTGAACTCAGTTGCCGGATTGGAAAAGCTGCCTAAACTTTTAGGAAGCAAGAGTGTGGGACAACAGCAAGCTCACTATCTGTACAATATTTGGCTCAGGACCGCCTTTGGTGGTGGCAGAATCTTTGTAGAGGACTATTCATGTCAGAAGTCACCCTGATGCAACACCATGAAGCTAAGAGGTCTAGAAGAAAGCAGCAGCAACAAAGCACCGGCACATCAACATGTTCAGGGACAGCCTTCAAATATGAAATCTGTGGTCGAGAATGTTTTTCAAACATCGGACTTCACAGTCACAATAAGCGATGTAACTTCAGGGGCACAAAAACTTTATTATAGTCTTCAGAGACTGAAATGCCAATACAATATATATATATGTATATATATTTAGTCGAATTGTGCAAACTCGATTTCTCTCTTCTTCTCTAACATAAATGAAAGATGGATTATATAATTCAATAATATTTATATAGCATAATGATAAATTGTACAACCTCTCCACTTCAGTTAAACTTATATATATATATATATATATATATATATATACATACATATGCATGTATATATATGCACAACACAAATATATATATATATATATATATATATATATATATATATATGCACACACACAAATATACAAGATAGATTATTTCTTATAGCTACTATTGAAATATCAGAATGGAGAAAATAAAATTGAAACGTATTTTTGAATGTTTTCCTGAATATGATTTTTCTGCCATGATAAGTGTAGATATTGTGGGGTACAGGTAAAGTCAGTGGGTAGTGATAAAAAATGTTGAAATATTACCTGCATGTACCAGCAAGATTAGGTGTGACACTATTGTTAAACAACAGATCAGATGTATCTATTATTTGAAAAATTATCTTAAAGGTAGATATCTGAAATTACTTCACTTTTAAGTTAATTCTTTGATTCATTGTTTGTGTGCATTTTGCATAGGCTATTTTTTTTTTTTTTTTACTTATATATCCTATATATCTTAATTCAAATACTTACACTCTTTGGTATTTACCCAACCTGTTTGCTAAAAGTAGGATGTGACACAAGGTTACAAGTATGGTGCATCCAGCAAGATTGAAACTCACTATTCAGTAGTAACACACCTGTGTGACTAGTTTGCTAACCATTACATCATGATGAGACACCCTATTATTTGTGAGGTAGTGTAGATAATTTTACACTGGCCACTGCATGAGCTTTGGTTTGTGTGGCTCTCCACCTTAATCAGGCATTATGTTTATCTGCCCTGGTGGGAGGTCAGAAAATATCTACTATAAATCAGTGTTAGGCTAGGTTGGTTGAATTTATGGCATGTCAACCCTTGTTGGGTTATTTCACACTGAAGGCATTTTGTTTTATTCCTTCTTGATGCATATTTAAATTATTTTTTATTTAAACTATTTATTTTTGTTAATTTTTTTAAAACTCATTTTTCTATTTAACCCATAGATGGGATCCTAACAGGTACCACGACTCCTGGTCAGAGTGGGCCTTGGAGTAATGCCAATGAAGGGGCTCTCCACTCTCCCCAGTACTCCAGGATTGGAACCTCAACATTAGATGCAGTTCAATGTCATACCCAGGATATATCAGTGTTAGGTAAACTATTCTCACTGACCATTGTTGTTATGGGTAATTTGATCAACAATCAGTGCTCCACACCTGGTGTCTTCTTCTAAGATGCTAAACTAAGCTTAGTAAATACCTATTAGTGAACTGGTCACTCTAGTTACAGCCGGTGATTTTGATTGGATTCTTATTGAGTAGTTCTTCAAACTGGTTTCACGATAGCCTTAGCTTAGCCCCAACTAATTAAGAACTTTTGAAACCTAATTCACACCTTAAAAACATACAGAGGAAACACAAAAGAAACAGACAGTTTAAAGAGATATTGATAGTTAAAATGCAAAGAGACATTTCAAGTCCATTATAGGAACATAATGATTTGGCAGTTATTTATCCACAACCTGCACAGTTTTGCTAGCTAAACGATGCAACACCACTTTATTTGAATAAAATGAGTCCTGAGGTGAATAATAGTGAACTTTGAAATATCCCATCATACAGGTAAAAAATACAAAGATAATCTGGTACAGCCATCGGGAAATTTGGTAGGCAAAGAGTTAAGTAGCAATGAACCTGGTCAATACTTAATTGGGTGAACACTTAAGCAATAGCAAGTACTGTAAGCAAACTAAGTCCTTTTATTTATTAAAGATAATTTGATTCAGCATTAAATGACCTGAAAAGGATTGATATGCCATAAAACAAAACAACCAACCAACTAATTTAATTAAAATTTGATATAGAAACTGAATATTTCTTACTATTGGTATGTATAGTACTCAGTAAGGAATCAAATTAACCAGATATCAAAATGACTTGATTCAGTATTAAATGACCAGAAAAAGGTTGATATGACATAAAACAACCAACCAACCTATCTTTTTGTGGCCTTGTACCTTGTACATAATACTCTTCTGTTATGATCAAAGTGTAGTATATCCTTTCACTCACTACAACTTTTTTTTCTTTCTCACTTTCCTTCTTCTTACTATATAACTGTATTTCTTTCTCATATCTTTCTTCTTTTCATTTCTTTTTATCATTATAAATCTCTTCCCTCTTTTTCTTTCTTTCTCATTATATCTTTCTTCCTTCTCACATTATATCTTCCTTTCTTTCCTCTCTCATTAAAAGTTTCTTCTTTCTTTCTCATTATATATTTCTTCCCTTCTCCTCTCACTATAACTTCCTTTCTTTCTCATTACATCTTTCTTCTTCTTTCTTTCTCATTATAAACCACTTCCCTCCCAAAAGAACTTTCTTTCTCATCTCTTTCTTCCTTCTCCTCACACTATATCTTCCATTCCTTGTTTTTCTCTATAACTGATTTTACAGCAGGAACTATTAAATCTTTCTTCCCTTCTCTCACTATAACTATTTCTTTCTTTCTCATTAGATCTTTCTTCTTTCTTTCTTACATACTTTTTCCCTTCTCTTTTTGCTGTAACTTCTTTCTTTCTTTCTCATTACATCTTTCTACTTCTTTCTTACTTATTATAATTTTCTTCCCTCTTCCTCTCTCACAATAACTTTTTTCTTTTTCTTTCTCATTATATATTTCTTCCCTCCTCTCTCACAAAAACCTTTGTCTTTATTTTCTTTTTTCATTATATCTTTCTTTTGTCTCTTCTCACTATATCTTCCTTTCCTTCTCTTTCCCTATATAAAAAAAATCCCATCATTTATGCCAGGAAATATTATATCTTTCTTTCCTTCTCTCACTATAAATTCCTTTCTTTCTCATTAGATATTTCTTTCTTTCACAAAAGAACAATTTCTTTTACATTATATCTTTCTTCTTCTTTCCTCCTCTCTCCTTATGTTTCTTCTTTCTTTCATTATAATCCTCTTCCTTCCCTCCTCTCACTATATCTTCCTTTCCTTCTCTTTCCCTATATAAAAAAAATCCCATCATTTACGCTAAGAACTGTGCTAGTATAAATATAAATAATTAATACAATTAGCTAATCTGTTTTTATTAATTCATGCTGTCTTCTATTTTGAGGTGCAAAAAAGAAGTGAAGTAATCTATCCTCGTTTTTCAAGTGACATCACTGATAACTGGATTTATACGTTCTTTTTCTTTTTTTAATTTCTTGACTTTGTTTTTTTTGTTTGCTCATCATTTGAAAAAGACGTCACTTTACGTTGCGATCCGCGAGAAACCACGATTGATAATTTGTATTGAATTTGTGTTAATCATATTACTAAGCATCTGATCAATAATATTGATGACTGTATCTTGATGGAAAGATGGGTTGACGAGAAATCTTGGCTTTTAAAGATATATCACATCTTGCAGCAACCCTGCACAACACTAAAATTTTTCTAATTGTATTAATAAAAAAAAAAATAAATAAATAAAATAGAATAAAATAAAAAGAAAAATTTCTCACTTTATTTTTGACTATTTCTTCAAGATTTGGCTTCCAGAAAGTCTTCGGATAAAAATTTTTTTACTTTTCTTTGGGTTTTTGTTTTTTTTAGTTTTAATTTTTGCTCCCTAAACTTGAGAGAATAAAATATTTAAGAAAAAAACAAAAACAACAAAAAAAAAACAACCAATGAAATGCATTTGCCTAAAAAGTTTATTTTTTTTGCTTCAAAGTGAATTTGTAGTTAATTTTATATATATTTTTTTCAAACATTTGTCTTTTTTTTTCTTCTAAACGTTGAATTGAAGATTAGTACTTTGGGTGAAAAAAAAAAAAAAAATTCTAGTCTGCCTTCATTTACCTGCAGAAATCCGTCCAAGAACTAAAGAGACTAAAAATCTTTTAATCATTTAAAGACCGCCTTTGGTGGCCATTAAGTACAATATTAAGTTATATACTATTTATAGAATTTAGAATTGCTTTTGGTCTGTCATAGGATTAAGGGGAGCCTGAACTAAGCTTAATTTAATTTGGCATAAGGTCAAAAGTATGGGGCACCCAGTTAGAATCAATCTCGCTAATAACATATGCTCTCCTAGCTTCCTAATCATTACACCTTGTGAAACACTCTGCTATTTAGTAAACTTAGCTGTAGTACAAGGCAAAGAAGTATGGAGCACCCAGTTAGAATCAATTCACTAATACCAATATGCTCTCCTAGCTTGCTAACCATTACACCTTGTGAAACTATTTAGTATACTTAGCTGTAGTACAAGGCAAAGAAGTATGGAGCACTCAGAATCAATTTCACTAATAACAATATGCTGAGTCATGTGACACAATCAACCAGTCAGTGACTTACAGTCCAGGTCAGCCTAAGGTCAACACCTGTCAATCAAACTTATGTGAACATCTGTATTTTTCCATTAATTTTGTTGTTGGCATCCTTCTGTTTACAAGAGACGATGGAATAGTGTCCATTTTTTTGTGGAATATGAAGCCTGAGCGGTTTGGTATGGAGGATGAGCTGTTGCCCAGACAGCAAATCCCCCCTCTCCACACTGCTGCTGTGATCCAAAGGAAAGGTAAGAAGCCAATGCAGTTTGGCAGTGGTAGTATTGCAGGAGTCGTTGGGTAGCACTGGATTTCAGTGTCACACCACCTTAGGGACTCCGGCTTTGTTTTTTTGGGTATGTTAAATTTAAGTCTTACACTACATTACAAACATGATAGGCTATACTTATTATATAAACATATAAAGTTCAGTTCTAATGATCTGTAAGGTTCATATTTGCTCTGTAATCTTTTACATTTCAGAGAAAATTAAAATATTTCTTAACAATTCCTCTGAGTTAGAAATCTTCATTTTCTTTGTCTCAATACTTTATTTAACAATCTGTTTTTCCAAATGAGTTAAACATTAATTTCTTTCAGGTTCACTTTCTCTTCAACTTTACAAACACTTGTGTCTCTTTATTTGCATATGCAAATAAACAAAGGGGAAGTCCCTGTGGCATAGTCGTTAACTTTGACCCTTTATTTTGACTTAAATGTCTCACCCCGTCTTTCTTATTTATCTCGCTATTGTTTCCCCTTTTATGCACAAATTCTGAATTCAATTGAATTAAATCAAAATGCAAATAAGAATGTGATTATTCTGATTTGATAGAGACGATCATTCCCAAACATTTCGACAGAGGAACAAATCTAAAAATAAAAAATAATCAAACAAAAAACTCAGAAACAATTCCAGAAAAAAAAAAAAAAAAAAAAAAAAAAGAAAAAAGAAAAAGAAAGAAACCCACAAAAAAAACAACAACAACAAAAAACAATGCTATAGTAACACATACCAATAAAAAAACGTTTTTGCATTTATATTGCTACAAAGATCCTAATATAAGATGGGGGAGTCCCCTTAGCCAGGCTAACGTACTGGACTGCAACATTGTAATATGATATATCCGGGTTAAGGGATATATTCTGAAGTTGGTATTTGGTATATTATCGCAGTAGTAATTGGTACGTTGAATAGCAATCCGTCTGCCGAGCAGTCGTGGTGTCGTCTAGCGAGTAAGTTTAGCTTGTAGGCTTAGGTCTCAGTCCAACACAGTGTCGACTATTCATACATAACACTGTCAAATCAGATGATAGTGAGGGGGTACCAAGGTATTTACATATTCATTATATCATAATAAGTGAGTTAAAACTTAAGTCAGGCTATTATGTTCACTTTCAGACTAATATCCTTGGGAAAGGTAGGAACACCCTCATCCCCTCAGTCTATAAAGATAGACTCTCTTGCTGATACAGACAATAGGTTCGTCAGCATTATTTACTACTATCATTATTATTATTAATATCTATATTCCTCATTGGACATCTCCCCTTTTTTCTATCTTTTCATGCCAACTTTTGACTAAAACAAAAAAAATCTTTGTAGATAATATATACACTATTAATATATCTACTTAAAACTGTGGCCTCCCTAACCAAGTCAACTTTGACACGAATCTAATCTATAAATATTAATGGAAAATGGAAATATCTATGCATGTAAGTAATGTATTCTTCCTTCACAAGAAATCACCTTGTGCAAGAAAAATGAAATTTTCATAGATGTGTTAAAAAATTATTGATAGTGAATCTATGTTTACAAAGGCAGAAATGAAAAATGAATAAAACATTAATTTTCTTCAAAATATTCAACACTTATTCCAGTGAGTTTTCAGTTATTATTTGTTTATTATACCTCCTTGGGCATCACTTCTTTTTTCTATCTTCTTATATCAATCTTTAAAAAAGATCTTTGCACTGAACATATATCCACTATTAATACAATATCTATATACAGATCAAATTCTGGTGCTATTGCTGTTTTTGATCCGATTGGGTAATTTGTTCCAAAAATATATTACAATATTATCTAAAAAAAAAAATCCAATTGTTTAATATACTTATGTTTTGAAATCTGCCTGAACAGTAAATTTCCAGTTTGAGGGGAAATATTAAAGAAATATCTACTTATTATTTATTATTTTGAAAGTTCCAATTAGATAACCTCTCAGTCTTCTTTCTAGTAACATAGTAAATCCCAATTTCTCTCTTCAACTGTAATCATTTACTCTTTTTATTGTTTTTGTCATTCTTTTTTATATGCCCTTCAATCTCAATATTAGTAAAGTTGTTAATCCTAATTCCTCCAACTGATTGAAGCACCTCAGAAATTTCTATTTTGACAAAGTGAAGATGAAAAAAAAATTTCAAATAAAACCCAGCCCTGTTGGTTGGGGCTTTAGAATAAACCATCTGCATCTCTACAGAGGAGTCTGACATGCAACTCACCACTTTGGTCCTGACTTAGGTTAGACGGACAGTCACAGAGGCCTACTCTGATCAATCAGCTTGAATTGTCAAGCCCTAGCACTTATATGATTGTCCCAAATCTATTGCCCTTATGGCAAGCCCCAACCCTTTTTATCATATGTTATAAGGCAGGGAGTCTTCATGTCCTGGCTTTGACATTAAACTATCTGATCATGAGGTTCCAGTTCTGGACAACGGGTAGCACCCCTTCATCATCATTACTCCCAGGTCCACTCTGACCCAGAGTGGTAGTACCTGTTAAGTCCCATCTATGGGTTAAATAGAAATTGATGTTTGAAAAAAAAACTGAGTACCCTTTGAGAATGAATAAAACAAAAACGTCTTCGGCATAAAATGACACAATGGGTTGACATGCCATAAAACTCAACCAAACAAAACCATTAAAAACTAACCAAATAATCTGAGTCAACAATGTATTGGGGCAATAAAAGTGTATACACACAAGAATGTGACTCCATATTGCTAAGTTAAAGAGAGAGAGAGAGAGAAAAAGAAAGAGAAAGAGAGAGAGAAAAAAAGAAAGAGAGAGAGAGAGAGAAAAGAGAAAAGAGAGAGAAAGAGAGAGAAAAAGAGAGAGAGAGAGAGAGAAAAGAGAGAGAGAGAAAGAGAGAGAGAGAGAGGAAAGAGAGAGAGAGAGAAAGAGAAAGAGAGAGAGAGAGAGAGAGAGAGAGAGAGAGAGAGAGAGAGAAGAGAGAGAGAGAGAGAGAGAGAGAGAGAGAGACAATCCCTAGACTGATGGAAGCAGAACCCTGATACAATAGAAGCAGATATAGAAAGACCATTAAGCAATATGTAGATGATTTTCCAGTGAAGCTCTTTTGCATCTACATTACTGCTCCACAATGGAACTTTAACATACTATTTCTCTGAATGTTTGAGATGAGGCTTGATGATTAGTATTATCTGCGTTATTTGGACTATTGTCCTCATCTTCATTGTTATCTGTACAATGTTTTGGCCGATGTGCCTTCCGACGTTCTTCAGGTATTTCTTGTCAAACTCGGGAACCTTCTTTTCGAACTGGGGAACCTTCTTGTCTTAATCGGGATTCATCATGGAACTTTGAACCTAACCCTTTATTCAGTCCATGGGGGTATCCTGTTTTCATTCCACTAACCATAACTGGGGTAGAGGTGTTAAGCTGTGTTAATTATTATTCTATGTTACTGCTGCCCTTGACCAGGATTGAACCTGCAGTCCAGGGGTAACTGTCAGAACTGTCTTAACCTAACTCCTTTATCCACTAGGCCATGTGTCCGACAACAAATACCTGAAGAAGGCCGGAGGCCACATCGGCCAAAACGTTGTACAGATAACAATGAAGATGAGGACAATAGTCCAAATAATGCAAATAATACTAGCTTTAAAATGTTTTCATTTTAGCAAGTTTGTTAATATCATTTCCTTTTGCTGTGGTTTATTTACTTTTTGTTGCTGCACTCATTACAAGCTTCATTACACTCTAGTCAGATATTGTTTTATTCCCTTCAATATTCTACAAACACCTTTAGTGGCTTTGGGGCCCAGTTTAATATAATAGCTCAAAATAACTCTCTAGGTTATTATTGCTATTCTCTTCACATTTTTAAACTACTATTCTCATCTTAGTGTCTACCAAGATGAGCACAGTAGTCCACAATGTGTAGAGAATAAGAATAACAGTCAATAAGTAAAAAAAAAAAGTAAAGTAGGCAGAGTGGCCTATTGCCGGTATCAGCCAGACAGTGAGGAAGTCTATCACCTCTTCACTTGTGCAAGACCAGGGATATTATTTTAATGCATCTGAGGTGGAGTGCCACACACAAGGTCATCTCTCCACTTTACTCAGATGCTGGTGGGTGAGGGCCAGTATCGAACCCAGAAACTTGTGGTTCCAAGGCAGACGCTCTACCAACTGAGCTAAACTGGCTCTTAAACAATTTAATAAATAATTTTTGAAATCTGCCATGACATATTTTATTTCAGAGATTAAGAGCTTTACATGTGCTGGGAGGTCCTGGCCTTGAATCCAACTTCCAGAGTCATTCTCTTATTTATACATATTGCTCCATCTTTACCCACAAATTTTACTTTCTGGGGTTTCAGTTTCCTGCTGTCAACCCTAGAAATAAACAATTCTTAAGTTTTACTTAATAATAATCCCAAAGCACAAGAGTAGTGATGTTGGTAATTCAAATATGCGAATGAGAGGCTATAAAGTATTTTCTCTAAGTGGAAAGGTGAAAGTTCTCAAGTTAAGAAGGAAAGAAAGAATAAAAGATGTTGCTAAGATCTATTGTAAAAAGGAAACTTCTATACATCACATAAGTGACAGTAAGTTTCCAGTTCCAGGAGAAATATAAAAACATATATGTACCATAATTAGAAATTCCATTTGGTGAGAACTTTTGATCAACTATAACAAAATAGATTGGTTGTTTGTTTTTTGGCATATCAACCCTTTTGGGTCATTTAATGCTATATCTTTTGTTTTGTTTTCAGTTTCTTACAATAGCTGCTGATGCTTAAATTGTCACCCATCTAAGTATTGAACAAGCTCATTACTGCTTAACTTTGTTGATCTGGCAGGAACTGGTGCTTTCAATGGGACTTGTGTTACATGATATCGTGGGGTACCTACGAATTATATATGAAGTGTAGTTAGATTTTTGAATCGGAGGGGGTTAAATGGAAAGTTACTGTTAGCCGTTATAGTTATTATTGGCAGGTAATGACCTTTACTTGACCCCCTGACTTCCGCCAAAAGAAAGGTATGTGAAAGGGAACTAGTTGAGAGCATATCTCTGCAGTTAGCTGACAGTAGCAGATATTAGATCATTGCTCTCAAGATGCTGACTTCTCATGCACGGTTAGAAAACCTTTTGGGCTGTGGGGTCTTAATAAAGAATAAAAAACAACAAAATCTTGCTTATTTATTACAAACAAGAAATAAGCACAGACAACCAGCCCAAGAGAAGGAGAAAGACAACCAGCCCAAGAGAAGGAAAAAGACAACCAGAAACAACCAGCCCAAGAGAAGGAGAAAGACAACCAGCCCAACAGAGGAAAGAACAAAAAGAACAAGTAAGAAAAGTAAAAACCCATTTCATTGTCTCCATCTCTCTACTCTTTCTCATTTATATATCCCATATATAAAGGGTATAACACTTAACCATAAGCAGAAAAGATTGGAATTAAAGTAGAAGCCCCTGATGATTCAAAAGCACCTCCCTGTTTTGCCCCAAGGAAACCTGATAAAATCCCCAGCTGCTCTTACTGTCAAAGTCAAGAGAACTCTATAGCTTAGCTGAAGTCCAAACCTAACCCTTATACCCACTCCTTATTTACAACCTCAGTGTGATATTTGTTCTTTTTCTATACAAGTAGTATTAGTAAGAGCAATATTAAAAAACAACAACATTTTTTTTATTTGGTTTAAGTATCTATGAACTGGTCACAATACTTGTTTTTTCTCCTCTGTATATTCAGTTTTCTATACTTTGGTGACCTTAACTCTGACTCAATCTTATATGATTAGAAGCACTCTCTTAAATGTGTAAGCAAACTTTACTCTTAAGAAAGGAGTTGTGATTGAATTAAAGGAATAGATTAAGTATTGGAGATCTGCTTCATAGAATGCATTTCCTTATTGCACTAAAAGGAAATGGTCATTTCATTCCCTGATGTCTACAGTAAACCATAAAAGGTGCTCATAATGTAATGGTTATCATTGTAGGAAATGGGCATGGCGACACAAGTTCAAATCCTGGATGAGACTGTTTGCATTTCATATAACGCTAATACCTTCGGCAAAGATATGCATCCAACTATTCTTCCATAGGACATACTGGACTCTTAAGCATTGTTATGGCAACTAGTCTATGGGAAGAAAAAAAACTGAATGCAAATCACTGTACTCGACTTGAAAATTGACCTAAACCTGTGCTTAGATGTAGTATTTAGCCAGAAGTATGGAGTACACAGTGAGAAACAATTTCACTTTAGTGTTTTACTAAGCTTAGATGTGGCACATGACCAGAAGTATGGAGTATACAGTAAGAATCAAATTCAATTTTTTGCCTTGCAATATTTTGCTATCTAGAGGCATTATTTGGCAGCTCTGGATGTTTTTGCCAAGGTTTTGAAGGTGATGAACCCTACAGGACTGAGATACTGAGCTCGCCTGATATTCTCCAAGTGCTACTTGCCACTTTCACCTCAATGAGAACACAACCTTAGAATCCATAGTTTTAGGCCTACTTAACCTTGCCTGTCCTTTGAGGTTCTTACAATACAAGTGAAATTTCTTGAACCATTTGGTTATTGTACTGACAATCAGTAACATGATATAAATGCTGCAAACTAACACATACCAAGATATCGCAAAATATTTGACTCCCCCCTAGTGTTACTAACTATTAATAACTACTGAGTTACTACCAAACACAGTGAGTAGCAACCTGTGATGCTTAAGGATAGAATCCTCATGGCTGAGCAGTCCATGATATGCAACAATTCACTTTGGCCCTTATTTAAGCTAGACAAGCAGTTGAAAAGACCCCCCTCTAATCAATTGGCTAGTCATGTCAAGCTCTGATTGTTTAGACCCTATTGCCCTTATGGCAAATCCCCAAACCCTTTTATCATATATTTGCTAGAAGGCAGTGGGTGAGGGTCTTAGTATCTTGAGTATAACTGCATTTAATTGCGAAGTTCCAATATGGAGCTTTGGGGAGTGGGAGTACCCCTTTATTGCTCCCAGCTCCATCCTGCCTAGAGTGATAGTGCCTGTTAGGGTCGAATCTATGGGTTAAATAGATCAAAAAATGAGTTTAAAAAGATGCCTTTAAAAAAAAATTGAATAACCAACAAGAATGAATAAAACATGTTTGGCATAAAATAACCCAAGAGTTGAAATGCCATTAAATCCAACCAACCAGCCACAGTGGATAACTTTTACAGCTTGAAATGTTTCGGTCACATGCCACAAACCAACTAGTACTAAAACATTGCAAAACTTTTGACTCACCCTAGTACCTTGCAAATCAAAAATAGTTTTGTATGGTTGTGTGAGTGTGACTTATTTTATTTCAATAAAAAAACTGACTAAATCAATAAACAGAATGTGGACTCTATTCAATAATATTTGATTAAACTTGCTATCAAAATTAGGCCCAAAGTTGGTTTTTAATGAAAATTGCGCTAAAGAAAATTCACGAAACAAAATTAAAAAAAAAAAAAAAAAAATGACATTCAGATTTTAACATTGAGATCCGGTTTCCTGTGAAGTTGATCTTTTTGTTTTTTAATTGCCTTGTTAGCTTTTTGTAAACATTGGCATCCATTTTTTTTTTTAATTCTTAACTTTTCATTGCTACATGCAGAAGCCTTGATTTCAAATTATATACATTTTTTTTTGTTTCTTATTTTATTATTTAAAGAATTGACTGTGATAAAATTGACTTTCAAGGCATAAAAAAAAAAAAAAAAAAAAAAAAAAAAAAAATGGGTTTTGAACAAATGTGTTTATATGGGGACCATTCCAAGGGGAAAACAACTATAACTGGTACCACCTTCACCCTCATGTTTCCCCAGTTTTCTGGCAAGATCCAATTATTTGTCCAACTTTTCACCTTCCTTCACAATTACACTGTGATCTGTGGGTCATGGCAAAATCCACAAGATGACAAGTTCTTTTTTTGTTAATTAAAGCTAGATCAGGTCTTTTGACTGATATTGGTTGATCCGTTTAAAAATCATTTGTCTTAGATTAAAAAGTCATCTTGTTTTAAAAGTCGACGGGGTGACCTAATGTCAGTATCAGCCAGACAGTGAGGCAGTCTATCCACTTTTCACTAGTGCTAGACCAAAGAGATTGTTTTTGCACTGAGTGGAGCACCACGCATATTATCAGCTCCTCACTTTACTGCAGAGATTCCTGTGCTACTCTTATGGTAAGTTGGCGAACTAGGAACCTTGTGATTCCTAGGCAAGTGCTCTACCGACTGAGCTGATTTTGTGCAAATAAATTATTACTATGACTACTACTACTACTATTATTATTATTATTATTATTATTACTACTATTTCACTCCTTGTGAGTTTTTCACACCATCATAGGCTAATGGTCTTTCACTAGAGTTAGAGTGACATGTGTCCTCAGGTCTCCAGGACTCTTCTGAGTATCTTTTTGTGTTATATAATGCTTAGTAAGCTAACATAGCAGACCATCGATCATAAGATTGATTCTTACTGTGTACCCCAATGGTTTTGGCCTTGTGCCAGAATCAAGTTAGGCTAAATGAACATCTGATATTACTGATAAGATAAATTGAAAATATTTTTTCTGAGCTGAAGCTGTGTCTGCTACTGCACAGCTGCACCACTTGGACTCTAAGGAAGTGCTTAGAGAAAAAGCTAGATGGAAGCTACACAAGGATGCTGCATGATATCTTGAACAAATCTTGGAAGCAGTACCTCACAAAAGAGTAGCTGTGCAGCCACTTACCTCCTATCACACATGTAAGATGAATAAGACATGCTGGATACTGTTGGAGAAGTGAGGATGAACTCATAAGTGATGTTCTCCTGTAGACTTCTACAAATGGAAACACTAGTACAGGTCAATCAGCTCTGAACAGATTCTGGATGCTGTGCAGAAGACCTCCCAAAACCTAATGACAATGAATTAAATGACACCTGTGTGTGTGTGTGTGTCTAAGTGTAACTATTACATTTTATAGTTTTTGATTTTAGCCCAAATATTTTTATATTAAAATCAGAATATATATATATATATTTTATTTCTCTTTAATTTTTCCTACTCCTCCTTTTACTCAGATTTTCCTCTTCCTGCTCTTTTTTCTTTCCCTTCATCCCCCCTCCTTGTATTCCTCTATATTTTTCTTTCTTCTCCTCTTTCCCCTCCTTTTCCTTCCACTCCAGTTCTTTCCCTTCCTCAGCTCTTTACCTCTTTTTTTTTTTTCCATCTTTAACACCATTTCACCTCCTCCTTCTCTTGTCACCCCTACTTCTTCTCTCACTTTTACTCTTCAACCACCTCGTCCTTTTCTGTTCTTTCTCCTTTTTCTTATATTCTTTCTTTTTACCCTTATTCCACCCACATTTCCCCTTCCAAGTCTATGGACATTCTCTCTCTCTTATTCTTCAACCACTTCTATTGTTTCACCTCCTTTTTACCCATATTTCCCCCTTCCCAGTATATGAATCATTTCTTCCTCCCCTTATTTTGTTCTTTCTCTTCCTCCCCAGTTCCTTCTCTTCCTATATTCTAATTTTTATCTTTTCTTTTACCCTTTTCATTTTTTCCTGCCAATTTCTCTTAGAAGAATGGTAATTGTGGATCTCAATGAAAAATAAAAAAACCTATAGAAGTTAATTTCTTTTTTTATTGTCTAAATCAAATGTACAATCAATCCTTCCCTTCTTCCAAAAGACCTTAAATCAGTGGGATTTTTTTCTAAGACAAAATAAGACATTTTTTAAAATCATCTTTCTTGAATTCTATCATTGGACCCAGTGTCTATTAATACAGGAACAAATGAAAAAAAAAAAGAAAAAAACAAAAGAAATATTAAAAAATCACTTTCAAGCGAAATAAGATAAAAGTCTTTTAGAAAGAACTGTTCAACCAAATAATCATGTACCTACATATATAATAAAGTGTCGTAATATATCTTCCATGTAGAAATGAGATCAGAGTCTGTCACATCTCGAAATGAAGCTGATAGTGGTTTTTAGCATAATTATGGATAAAAAAAAAAAGTCAAAGATGACATTTGGTGGAATACTTGGCTTACGTAAATGAAAACATATAAAGGAAGGTAAGATATGGATCTTTTCTTATGAGTTAAGAAGACAATCAGTTTTTTTTATTTTCCTCATTTTGCCACACTTTTGGGATTTTTTTTTTTTTTTTGAAGGGGATGGGGTATTGACTGATAAGCTTTGCATTAATTTCACAAGAATTGTGTTCTCAGTACAAAAAAGAAAAAACAAAAATGTATGTCGCAGATTTTACTGCACTAATATCTACATTTTTTTGAGAATCCAACTGACTACAATATAGTATGTATAAACACAAAACCTTCCTCCATAGGTAGTATGTAACACCAGGTCAATTTGCAGCACTGATATTTACTTTTTTGAGAATCCCACTAACTACTATACAACTAAATATTGAACAAGCTCATTTCTGCTTAACTTCGGTGATCTAATAGGAATTGGTGCTTTCAATGTGACTTGACTATAAGCCTCCTCCCCTCCTAAGTCTCAAAAAGACATTTTCCTCCTTACCCTGTCAGTTTTATCCTGAATCAACCAAAGATCAAATCTAGAGAGTAGAGCAGCAGGAAGCTGAATGTTTGCTCCAAGATTGTAGTTGAATCAAAAATGAATCTCGTTTGTTAACCAAATATTGATCATTTGCCAGTTTGTTATGTTGTTTTCATTAGTTAAATTTGGAATTAAATTTTAAAGTAAGAAGAATTAGTAATAGAAATTGTGACAAGCTTTCGTAATGCATTTCCATAGTAAAAATCATTTGTGATGCATTCTCGTAATACAAATCATTCATGATGCATTCCCATAGTAAAAAATCATTCTTGATGCATTCCCGTAGTAAAAAATAATTTGTGATGCATTTACATAGTAAAAATCATTTGTGATGCATTTCCATAGTAAAAATAATTTGTGATGCATTTCCATAGTAAAAATCATTTGTGATGCATTTCCATAGTAAAAATAATTTGTGATGCATTTCCATAGGTTTAATTTATTTGTTTAATGGCATATCAACTTACATTGGTTATTTAATGCAAAGGCCATCCTTGTAGAAGAACTCAGTATCATGCACATCATGAAAGACTGCTGTATTATTATTGTGGATTGCTGTGGTGGACACAATATATTTTCAGTTTGAAATTGATTCCTGGGTTTATTTAACAACACTTCTTATCAAAATCATTGACTTCCTCTGTTTGCCCAGAAATGGTACATAGTTTACCATTTAATGACTTCCAAGTAACCTCAGGGTTTAACCTGATATTATCTATCCTGAACCCTGTGGTCAAGTTCATATTCATATAAATTTCCATTTGACCGAGATCTTTAGGCAGATACAGAAGCACCCAAACTTCAGCATAGTGATATAGATCAAAAGCAATGGAGGTGTGTGGTGTAATGGTTAGAGCCTATATATATATATATATATATATATATATATATATATGTAGAAGTTATTCCCCTTCTTTTTTATAGATATGCAGTTTTGGGTTAAACAAGGAAGATGACCACTGGCATCTAATGTTCGTTGCCAACGTTGTTTTCACAACTCATATTTCTAGGAATATTGTTATCCAGCTGATATTACTATATTACGATATTATATATATATATATATATATATATATATTATATATATATATATGAGAAGAAAATATTTTAAAAATATAACAAACACAGGATGTTATGATCAGGAAACAATTTTTTAGTGTCAATAATGAAGCATTTCGGTATATTGTACCATCTTCAGGACACTGTTAAGTAATGTTTATGTGAGGGCCAAAATGAAAGATTTTAAGTGTATAGTGATTGTGCAAATATGATGCTATTAACTGTTAAATTTTATATGACCATTTAACGGTTAATAGCATGATATTCACACAATCACTATACACTTAACATCTTTCATTTTGGCCCTCACATAAACATTACTTAACAGTGTCCTGAAGATGGTACAATATACCAAAATGCTTAAGTATTGACACTAAAAAATTGTTTCCTGATCATAACATCCTGTGTTTGTTATATTTAAAAAATAATTTCCTCTCATATTGTCAGATTAATTTCCTCACCGTCTTTCCATATATATATATATATATATATATATATATATATACCCATTCACCTGATTAGAAGCTCAGCACTCAACTTATAAAATGTAATATAAATGTGATAAAAAATATCCAAAAATAATTTTATAAAAAAAATGACATGTTCTATCAGTAATACTTATATTGGCAGTTAAAATTCTTTTGTGTTTTTCTTTTTTTGGCAGAAGCTAAAAATTAGTTGATCAAATTATTAATATTCATTCTATTTCTTCAATGGGTCCTGTGCAACTTCTGACATCTGTTTATTTCCTCATTTGCTTTATATCATTTACCACATGATGAATGTATCTGCAATATGACTAATAGATTATACATATATATACATACATACATATATATACATACATATTATATATATATATATATATATACATACATATATATATGAAGTGATCAAACAATGTGTTTGAAATGGCGAAGGCCGACAATTTTTGGGAGATTATGTGCTTAATTAAAGTCAAACCTAATTTGTTAATTAATTAATTATAATTAAATGAATTAGGCGTGCATATCGGTTTAAATGTAAAGCGTAAACAAATCGAGAAAAAGTCGATCTCTGTATGTACATTTCAGCCTATTAGGCCTCATCAGCAGAGCTATAGACAGGGCAGTGCTTTGTGCGTGATTCAAACCCTACCTGTCAGGCTGACAGGCAGATATTCTAACCACTACACTAGCTGGCTTCCCCAGAATTTCTTGTTTATTTTAAACTGATGTGTATATCGCACTTTTTAGGTGACTTATTGCACAATGTGTTTGAAATGGCGAAGCATATATATATATACATATATGAACACAAATACAAATATATATAAACACATGTATATACTAACATTCATCAGTAATGAACTATTACAATATTTTCTATGAAAAAGCACAAGTCCTTTTTTTACCCAATACAATTGCTAAAGGTATTATTTTCTGCCTTTTTTTTTTTTTTGGCATAAGATAGATAAAATTAGATGATGAAAGTATTAATATTTATTTTATTTGTTCAATAGGTAAAACTTCTGCATCTGTTTATTTCCTCATTTACTTTTAGTAATTGCTATATGATGAATAGATTTGCAAAATGACTTATAGATGTAATTATGAGAGTGAATGAATGTATGTGGTCCTGGAAGCAGCACCGTACAAGGGTAGCTGTATAGCCACCTTCCTCTTATCATACAAACTATCTAGCTAAGACAAACAAGATATGCTAAACACTTTTGGAGAAGCAAGGCCAAGCTCAGAAGGGATGTTATCCTATGAACATACCAGTGTGGGTTGGCCAACAACGTACTACATTGATCAGCTCTGCACAGATACTGAATGTCATGTAGAGGACCTGCCAGGAGTAATGGCCAATAGAGACAGATAGCAAGGAAGAGTCATGGAGATCCATGCTGTCTGGAATTTTATTGTGCGTAATTCATTGGCTGAAATGCCAATGAATGATGTACAATAATAAGGGTACTTGTGTATGCATGTGGTAGAGGAAAAGATACTTACATTTTGGCGGATCTATTGCAGTATTTACTATTGTGTTTTTTTGGTTTTATATATATATATAATAATTGGATGGTGGAGGTGGTGTGGGTTATGTATATGGATCAAAGTGTGATAGTAGGTGTTTATTTTCATGTCGGCATTTCGGTAGAATTTCTGATTCTTTTGTTTAGTAGGGTGTGTTATGATGGATGAGTGATAATTGAAAGTTTTTTGTGGAGGCAAAGAAGGCATCTTTTTGATGTTTTGCTGTATGCGGGTGCAACTTTCAGAATTTCCTCCTTCCAGATGTGTGGATAGAGATGCATTTGTTGAATATTTCCTGTTTGAAAATATATATATATATATATATATATATATTGCCGTGGGATAAGTACTATAAAAGAACACCTAGTACTTTTAATAACTCTGATGAAGGAATTTTATTTAGGAAAATATTTAGAATTAAAATAAATATAATTTTCAACATATATTGCATTGTAAATTGCCTTCAAATATCTTTATATTACACATACGCACAATGCTTCAAACATACTATTAAAAAAAAACCTTTATTTCACTATGCCTGAGCGAGGCTAAATTTATAGTAAAAATTAAAAGAATTTCGAACAATCTCCACGAGCGCAGGAGCAGCCGAAACAACTTAACATCACGGAAATAGCCGATTTAACATCACGGAAGTAACCGAAAAAGAACAATTTTTTTTCCAAATATACGCCGTTCCTCAACTTCTTAAAACAACAGATGATCACACCATCGCTGTGGAATAAGTACTATAAAAAAAAAACACCTAGTACTTTTAATAACTCTGATGATGGAATTTTATTTCTGAAAATATTTAGAATTAAAATAAATATAATTTTCAACACATATTGCATTGTAAATTGCCTTCAAATTATATATATATATATATATATATATATGTATGTATGTATGTATTAGATATTGCTACCTAGGTATGTGAACAAGACTACTAATTCCAGAGGCTTGCCATTCAGTGTAGATATGTCTCCATCTCATCTACAAATAATCAATGTTAATATATGCATAGGAAAGACATGAACTGCTATAGAAGGAGTTTATCGATCATATGGAGATCTGATCTCTCTGATAAAATAAAAAGAGAATTCTTCCAAGCAATAGCAGTGTCAGTGCTACTGTATGACTGCACTAATTACTGTCTTGAACAAATCCTGGAAACAGCACTCACAAAAAAGCAGCTGTATTATCACACAGGCCATCTATTAAGACAAACAAGACATGCTGGAGACTGTTGGAGAAGTAAGGATGAACTCATAAGTGGACACTTACACATGGACAAACCAATGGATGTCAACTAGCAAAAACTTACATTGATCATTGTAAGGTTATTATACTCTGTGAGGAAGATTTGTCAGGAGTGATGACTGGTAGGGATGGGTGGTAAAAGAGAGTAATGGAAGTCAGTGCTGTCTGTATGACTTTATATATATATATATATATATATATATATACACACACACACGCACAAGTATTTAAGTTAAGGTAGTGTGGACATGGAGTTTCATGCCTATGTGATCATCAGACAAAATTTTGGTCTTAAGATTGCATAGGTGTGACACTGCCAGTAACCAGGTGCCGTTGAATCTATGTCTGCACTACCCTAACTTAAATACAAATACACTATCAATGATATTGAGCACTGTTTACTTAATTAGTATAGTACCATATTATCTACATAATATATATACACATAAATATAAATATATATAAACACATGCATATACTAGCATTCATCAGCAATAGACTATTACTAGATTTTCTATAAAAATGAGCACATATCCTTTTTTTTTACCCAATACACATTCCGCTAAAGTTATTATTTTCTGCCTTCTTTTTCTTTTTTTTTTTTTTTTTGGCAGAAGATAAAAAATTAGATGATGAAATTATTAATATTCACTTTATTTGTTCAATGGGTTCATGTGCTGTGCAACTTCTGACATCTGTTTATTTCCTCATTTGCTTTTAGTATTTACTACATGATTAATGTATCTGACTTGCATATATATATATATATATATATATATATATATATATACACAATATATATATATATACACACATGCACACAAATATGAATATATATAAACACATGTACATAATGACATTCATCAGTAATGAACTATTACAATATTTTCTATGAAAAAGCACAAGTCTTTTTTTTTATACACATTCCACTGAAGTTATAATTTTCTGCCTTCTTTTTTTTTTTTTTGGTAGAAAATAGATAAATAAAAATTAGATGATGAACTTATTAATATTCATTTTATTTGTTCAATGGGTTTATGTGCAACTTCTGACATCTGTTTATTTCCTCATTTGCTTTTAGTATTTGCTATATGACTAATAGATTTGCAAAATGACTAATACATCTGCAATATAACTAATATATTTGCTATATGACTTATAGATGTAATTATAAGAGTGAATGAATGTTTTGATGTATTTTTAATAAATCCTACCCATGATATCATGGGTGACATAAACAACCAATCCATAGATAAATAAGTAATATTTACTTTCTCTTTATCTATTCCTTTCTTTTTAGTATGAGAGCCATTATGAAGTTAAAAAAAGATATATATATATGCACAAATACGCACACACACACACATATATATATATATTATATATATATATATATATATATATACATACACATATGCACTTTACTCACTTTTAATGATTTATATTATATAAGCATATCAATAAAAAAAAACATTTATTTTACACAACAAATCATTACTTTAACTCACACATACACACACACACATATATATATATATATTATATATATATATATATATAATATAATATTAATAATATAGTTTGCTATATCTATAAATAATGCTCAATAGGACATACATAGGAATATTGATAAAAAATATTTTACACAAATTATTATCATTTCTTACCAGTCTAAAAGACAAAATAAATTTTCAGCTAAAAACTTATTGATCAACCGTCATAGTTTAGTAACCACTTGAGGATTGAATTGGCAATTCGAAAGAAAAACATAAATGGCACAATTAACAATCCCCAAAGAGAACAGCAGCACCAAATAGCATAACTGGATATATAAATATACATTGGAATATAGATGAAAGGAAACTAGAAGCTAATATTTCATAAATCATCAAGTCAGATGTTTTTTGTTATTTATAGGATAGTCTGCTGTGAAACAAAAGAAAAAACAAATCTATCCCCTGATGAATATGAGTTCATAGTCTTTCAATCAAACTGCCATGGAAATTGACAACTTACAACATTATAGATATTTACTAAGCCTTTCTCATGAGCAGGATGTAACACAAGGTCAATTTCTTGAATCGTTTAAAAGGTTTGAATTTAGAGTTTACTTTTTCCTAGACTTGTTGCCTAATCATGGTTAAAGAGCCCAGTCTGCCTGACTATTTACTCATAGCTGGAGAGAGAATAGTTGGATTCATACCTTTCCCAAGTGTATTAGCGCTATGTGAAGTGCAAACAGCCTTGTCCAGGAATTGAACTAGTCTTGTCATGTCCATTTCCTACAACACTAACCATTAGACCATGCACCTCCTTATACACCACTCCCTCAGATGGAGGGTCCTTGTGGCATAATGGTTAACATATTGCACTGTGACACTTTTGGACTAATACCCTTGGGAAAGGTATGAACCCCCTTATCCCTCCAGGTATAGATTAAATAGTAACTCTACTGTTGTTCTAAAATTATGAATTTGGCATTAAATAACCTATACAAAGAAACCATGAAAGAAATACCAATATGCACTGTGTTCATAACTTTTGATGTTTTGGACTATTGTCCTTATCTTTATTCTGGTATGTATGAACACATTTTGGCTGCTGTATTCTCCGGCTTCCTCAGGTGTTCCCTGTATATCAAACAGGCATCAAAGAACTTTTGATGATCTTATTGAAATAATGATGTTATAAGAGGCCCACAGAGTGTTAACTCTGGTTCTTATAAAACATTGGGTTACTTAAAGGAGAAGTACCCAATGCGGAATACTTCAGTTAGGAAAACAACAAACGCGTTAGTTACATTTATATAACTTTATTATAACATATTAGGAGAACAAAGTTCCCCAGGATATTTAATGTCACAAGTTTCCAAACATACACAATAGTGTTAATAGACAAAGTGATAACCACTTACTGTAAGTAGAGGCTGTAGGGTCTGGTATGCACCATAGGTGTCTGCTGGAGAGAGATGACAAGCACGTCCAGGCTTGTTCAGTGGCATCGGAAGAAGAGCGTTCTCTCCTTGCGTTCCTGTGTCACGTGACAAAATAGGGTCTCCTGACATGGAGATTTACCAAAACCCTCAGACAAGGGAGACTGCCCTTACAATGTCATTGTTTTTGCATGTCTTTCATTCTGACTTGTATCACGAGAAGAATCATTATTTGAACAGTATCTTCAAAAGTTCTTCAATGCTTGTTTGATCAAGAGTCAAAGTATTAAAAATAATTTCCCAGATTGGGTCATTAGTATCCTTGGAATATCTGAGGAAGGCTGAAAGATACAGGAGCTGAAATGTTGTGTTTATACATGCCACAATAAAGATGAGGACAACAGACCTAAACAACAAAAATTATTAGTACAACGCATACCAGTATAACTGATAGTGATGTCGTGCAATTTTGTTTTCCAGTTTTCAAACAGCTAATGAATTTGACAGTTTGCTTTCTACTGACAGTGCTTTTAGTAGCTACATGCACCATCTCTGTAAATCCAGTTAAATCATTGATCAGAGGGTTTTAGTGCATGGATCAATTTAATCCCCATGTTTGTAGAGAAACAAAGAGGCAGGAAGAGAGGGCGGTAATAATTGTCCATGGCCTGATAATCACCGAGATGGTGTCTTGGGTCATTAATTGCAATCTAGTGATAATACATTAAAAGTGGACACAGGCATGGTCATTTGTCTAAGGTCAAATTCTTAATTGAATGCTGGGCTTCAGCTCCAGATCTTGGCCGATATTAAAGGCGTAATAATAACGGTGCCAATTACCAAGAATTCAGTTCTCTACAAATGTAATAAAAAGAAAATCATAAGCAAAGCTTTTGCAAAAGAGGCAACATCTTGATTTATCTACATATTAGAAACAGCTACCCAGCATTGCTTTGGTAGAGGGGGTGCAAAAAAAACCCCTGATTTTTTAACTTTACAAATCCTGGACATTCTTAAGTTTCAATGCTATTTCTATGTATATTTTAAGTTTTAAATAGCTTCAAATATATATCAAATCTTCATAATTTTTGCACAAAAAGCAAGAACTGGTGATATTTAATGTGTATATATATATCTACTTTGTTGTTAAT
The DNA here is from genome assembly GCA_023376005.1 of Doryteuthis pealeii. Classification (NCBI taxonomy): domain Eukaryota; kingdom Metazoa; phylum Mollusca; class Cephalopoda; order Myopsida; family Loliginidae; genus Doryteuthis; species Doryteuthis pealeii. Next base: position 113,009,902 of record CM042150.1, on the reverse strand, counting down.
TGTTTTATTTTGTAATTTCATCCAGACATACATACACATACACCAACTGTCCTTTATATATGTATAGATTAATATTGAGGTATCTACCAACCCAGGGTTGTAAGGTGTGTGTCACAGGGAAAGTACAGGGTGAGGAATGAAAATTATATATCTATGAAAGAAAGACTGACTGAATATTGCTTTTCCAACCTTCTCTACCCCCATATCCGAACCTTGGTAT
>CM042150.1:112994682-113007182 GCA_023376005.1 Doryteuthis pealeii | reverse complement strand
TTCCTTCACAAGAAATCACCTTGTGCAAGAAAAATGAAATTTTCATAGATGTGTTAAAAAATTATTGATAGTGAATCTATGTTTACAAAGGCAGAAATGAAAAATGAATAAAACATTAATTTTCTTCAAAATAGTCTGCTCAATATTCAACACTTATTCCAGTGAGTTTTCAGTTATTATTTGTTTGTTATACCTCCTTGGGCATCTCCCCTTGTTCTATCTTCTCACAAAAAAAAAAAAAAAAAAAAAAAAAAAAAAAAAAAAAAAGGAAAATCTTTGCTTGGAAGAAATACAATATTAATACCATAACTATATACAGACCAAATTCTGTTAAGTAATTCATCTGATAGTTCCCAAAAATGCCTGCTTAAATTCTTTTTCTTACCATTAATTTTGAAATGATCCAAATCAATCTTAACAGTTTTTATGATCTGATTAGGTAATTTGTCCAAATATATATTATTCTATTGGCAAAAAAATCCAATTGGTTACTTGACTTTGTGGAAAATAATATTACCTTATTTTCACCTTATGCAAATAATGAAGATCATAAGCCAAAAACAGTGACCTCCCTTTGACCATAGCAACAGAGCCAGGGGTCTTAGCCATAAATTGATGAGAAACCTCATGCGATTGGCTAAGGGCCTTTATCAGCGACCAATCAGAGCACACATTACGAGGCTCAGCTTGACTGCCAATTTTGAGGCTGATACCTTAAATCCCCCTCTTCCGCTGGGACGCTTGTTGAAGCACAACGTATGTTTTTTACATAGCAAGACGTTGGGAACAATGAGGTCTTTTGAACAGCATGGAATTGCCGCCGCCGCGTAAAATCAAACAAACAAACTAGCAAGACATTCTACCTGGACTCAGATAAGTCACACGGGCATTATCTCGCAAGCAATTTCATACAATTCATTCATTTTTACATACATTCCTATTTGTGACTTTGCAAAAACTCGTACTTTTACATACATTTTCTATTGTAATACATTGTAAAACTTACACACACATTTGTAACACAAGTTACACTTTGTATTTGTATTGTATCTTACGTTTTGCTATGATAAATGCTTTTGGTTTATAAGCCTTGTTGTTGTCGTTAACCTATCTTTACCATTATCTGACTGTTTTCTTTATAACTTAGTAATAGTAACAGATATTTAAATAAGATTGTACAGGTTTCGTCATTAAATTATATATAGGAGAATGAACCCCTCACGTTAGGTAATGATGAGGATTGGCAAGCTAGATTAACAGACTATTACAAGAGAGTTAAAGTCTTAGTAGGTGTCCCATATTTTTGGCCTTAAGGAAAATATATCGCAGAATGCTATTCTCCAATGCATTACTAATTTGCATGCAATTTTTACTCTAATTGTAGGTAAGACTTTAAACTGCATCTGGTGAAGAGGTTCCAATTCTGGAGCTCTGGGGAATGTGGAGTACCCCTTCATTGCCATTACTCCAAATCCAATTTAACCCGGGTGGGAGAACCTGTTAGGTCCCATCAATAGGATAAATAGATAAGAATGAGTTTTATAAGTAAATTTCCAGTTTGATAAGACATTTTAAAAAAATGTCTACTATAATTATAATTCGGCTTCTAGGATTTGTTCTAAACAGCACACAGCATCCTTGTATAGTTCCCATCTAGGTTTTTTTTCTACAAGTGTTTCATTAAAGTCCAAGTGGTGCAGCCATAGAGTAGTACTAAAATAGTCACAGCTTGGAGATAGGAGGTAAAAGATAAAGTCAATGAAGTGGCCTATTGTCAGTATAAGCTGGACAGTAAGGGAGTCTATCCCCATTTGACTAGTGCTAGAACAGGGAGATTGTTTTTGCATTTGAGGTGGAGCACCATACCTACCATCAGCTCCCCATTTTACATACAGATCTAAAACATGCTACTCCTGTACTGATTTGGCAAGGGCTGGTATCCAACCTGGAACCTCGTTGTTCTGATGCGGATACTCTACCAACCGAGCTAAGCTGCTGTTTTTTGTGCTGCTTTTAGGATTTGTTTGAAATAGCATGCAGCATCCTTATGTAGTTCCCATCTACCTTTTTCTCCAAGCATTTTCTAAAGTCCAAGTGGTGCAACCATACAGTAGTACACCACAGCCACAGTTTGGAAGTTAGGAGGTAATTGGCCATATATTGCTGTTCTGTGGGGTACTGCTTCCAGTATTTAATTTTTAAAAATACAGGATATATAAAAAATGCATCATATTCTAAAAAAACGATAATACTTTTGACATATCTGAGTTTGCGTATTCTGAATATATGAATAAGAAAGAACAAAATAAACAATGGATTTGTGGAATTTTTTTTTTTGTTTAAAAAAAAAATACAATAAGTATATTAAGAAAAAATATATATATATATATATTTTTTTCCTCAAGCATTTTGTCTTCTTACTCTCTTTGAAGCTGGCTGATTTTTTGCTTACATCATGATGCGTTCTTGATGCTTGTTTTCCATCTGTATGAAAATACATTTATGTTTATGCCTTTGTTCATCCATACTATACACATAGTAATCTGAAGTTGTGTAAAAAAAATAAAATAAAAATAAATAAATAATAAAATTAAAATACTATCTCTTTTAGCTAAACTTGTAGAAATTCACTAGAATACCCCTTGGCATTAAATAATCCTAGATGTACACTTGCCTTTGCATATATATATATATATATATATATATATATATATATATATATATATATAAGTTAAGAGTAAGGAAATGGATCTGATGGTATAAGTATAGATAAAAGGATATGAAAACACAATGCTGTTAAAATGAAAATATTTTATATCATATTCATAGCTAATATTGAACAATATTTCGATTTATAAAAATCATCATCAGGACTCATCGAGAGAGAAGCTTCTCTCTCGATGAGTCCGGATTAAAAAACAAGCTCTGATGATGATTTTTATAAATCGAAATATTGTTCAATATTAGCTATGAATATGATATAAAATATTTTCATTTTAACAGCATTGTGTGTTTTCATATCCTTTTATCTATCTATCTATCTATATATATATATATATTATATATATATATATATAGATATATAGGTTAGGATAGGGGAGACTCAGAGTCAATGGTATTTGGTGACTGTCAGTTTCTTGCTTATGCGATCATTCACCAAGTGGTTCTCATGCAGTGGGTATCCCTTTAAATTCTGTTGTGTAGAGCATGAAAGAAAGGGTGATCTACTTTGTAGGGCATTCTGAGAAGGGCACCCTAGATTATACTGTGTGGTTATCTTGTATTAATTTTGACATTTGTTTACTTTATTATATTTAACTTACTAAAGGGCCAGGTTTAGCTCAGTCGGTAGAGTGTTTAGCTAGGAATCACAAGGTTCTTGGTTCGATACTGGCCCTTGCCAACTCAGTGTATGAGTAGCACAGGGATCTTTGTGGTAAAGTGAGGAGCTGATGGTAGGTGTGGCACTTCACCTCAGACACTAAAATAATCTCCTTGGTCTAGTGCTAGTGAAAAGGAGATAGACTTCCTCGCTATGTGACTGATACTGACATTAGGCCACCCCGACGACTTTACCCACTTTACTATTTTCTAGTGTCCAGCTTATAACACCTCAAAACATTACAGTCTTTGCCTACAAGATAAAATAGCCATGAGAAAAAATCCTCAATGTATGATCAGAATCTATATCCAAATGGAGGCAGGGAAAAAATTCCTACTAATTCATGTAGAAATTAATAACTCTAAATAATAACAACAATAGAATAAAAACATGAGGGTGATGGGGATACCAATTTTAGTTGGTGTCTTTGAAACAGACCCCAAAGATTTGGAAAAAAGACTGGAGGAAGTGAAAGTCAGAGGAACAATTGAGACCATCTAAACCACAATATTGTTAAGATCAGCTAGAATATTCTGAAGAGTCCTTGAGATCTGAGAGACTTGTTCTCACTCAAACTCCAGTGAAAGACAACCAGCTAATAGAGTAAATACATTAACAAATCATAAAATTAATATACTATTGTCATGTAAATAACCACACATTATAAACTAGAGCAACTTTTCCAGAATGCTCCAAAAATTAGATCACATTTCCCATCATATTCCACACAACAATATATGAAGGGTATCTGTGGTACCTAAAGTCTAAAGATGTTTCTTTCCTTTTTACAGATCCAATGGACAGGACACTTTACTTATCTTTCTTACAATCCCACAACTATTAATAAAAACTAGTGGGACCTGTGGATATATCACAGTTAGATAATTTGATTATTACAATGTTTGATATGTTTACTTAAAAGCTATTGTAAAATATCTCAATATGTAAAACGTATATAATAATCTTGATTTAACTCTCTCACAATCCTTTTTTTTCTTTCTTTCCTTCTATTCATTCCTTCTTTTCATTGTGTTCTATTGAAACAGATTAGCGTTATTGCTTCTGCATGCTCACCCCTACTTTCTTTCATATTATTTTTTTCTGTGTAGCATGTCCTTTTTCTTTGTTTGAATTCTACTTGGTGCCCTTAGAACAGTCCCCAAGTATTTGGAAAAGAGTCTGGATGAATTGGAAATCAGAGGAAAAATCAATACCATCCAGACATAAACATTCTTGAGAATGGCTAGAATACTAAGAATAGTCCTGAGACCTGAGGAGATTTGCTGTCACTTAGACTCCAGTGAAAGACTACCAGCTAATGCTGGTGTGAAAAAACTCACAAGGAGTGATATAATAATTATAAGCAGAACAAATATTCATTATTTGTTTGCAACTTTGTTTCCAATCAGAATGGCAAGTCATTGCCAAATTGATAAATCACTCAAGTGTTGGGTTGTCACACTAAATACTCAACGGACAGCAATTTTTGCTATTTCAAAAGATGTTAATAGACCTAAGAGTATAATTCCAAGCATATAAATACTTTATGATCATACTGGCTACTTTAAGTTGCCTAAAATACCAGGGAAACTACATAAAATGATTCCTCTGCAGAATTGGTCAATTTAAACTCTGCATGTTGGTACATTTTGATCTAGCATCAGGAACTGCATATCAGGTAATTGAAGAATATGGCAAGAACGTGTCTCAGTGGACAGTCAAGTCGTTTATATACATTATTCTACCATCAGTAAAAAAACCAAAAAGCGAGATTAGCTTATGCAAATAAACAATTGTCTGGACCAATGAAAATTAGGCAAGAGTGTTCTTCAGAAATGAAAGTAAGTTTAATTTGTTCAGCTAAGATGTAAAGCAATATGTCAGGTGGTATAATGGTGAGAGGTAATTTCCCAAACGTGTGGAAAAAAATCAGTTAAATTCATATTGGTATGAGAATGTTCACTGGCATACTCTGTTTATATTGAAAAGTAAATGGTTGCAGTTGATAATGATGTTATTGAAAAACATGTATGTTCTCAGGGCCCATTTTTATTTTAAGATATTGCCCCTTGTCATACTGCAAGAAGAAACAGTAGGTATTTAACCAACCCGTTCACCACAGGTAGGATGTGACACAAGGTTTCAACTATGGGGCATCCAGCAAGGATTGATTTGGCTTGTTTTGTTTTACGGCATATCAACCTCAGTGGGTCATTTAATGCCGATAGTTTTGAAATAAATCAATTCTTAATGGATAATACAATTTTTTTATAAATACATTTTTCTATTTAACCCATAGATGGGACCCTAACAGGTACTACCACTCCGGTTCAGAGTAGACCAGGGAGCAATGGTGATGAAGGGGTGCTCCACATTCCCCAAACCTCCAAAACTGGAACCTCACCATCAGATAGAGTTGAACGTCATTCCCAGGACATGTGGACCCGCAGTCACCGCCTTCTAGCACCCATATGATAAAAAGGGGTTGGGGCTTGCCATGAGAGCAATAGGGTTGGGAAAATCATATAGGTGCTAGGGCTTGACGTGGCCAGCCGATTGATCGGAGGGGGCCTCTCCGACCGCCCGTCTAGCCCAAGATAGGGCCAAAGTGGAGTATTGCATGTCATGAACTGCTCATCCACCTGAGCTCTATCCTTAAGCATCACGGGTCGCCACCCACGGCCAACAGGTGGCCCCATTGGGGGAGTCTTACCCCTCTGCAGAGGTGCATTCTAACGCCCCAGCCGACAGGGCGGGAACAAGAATTGAACTTGCTATTCAATAGTAATGGATCTGTGAGACTAGCTTGCTCACTGTTACACCATCATGGGACCCCCTCTCCAAGAAGAAACAATAAAACAATTCTTCAAAGCAGAAATCATTGAATTTATGGCATAGGCTGCCCAAAGTCCAGATCTCAGTCTAATTGAAAATCATTGAAAGATCATTGTTAATGATATCAGGGCAAGGAAACTAACAACGGTGACTAATTTGTGACAGAAACTGTAGGAGAAATGGGACAGAGTTATGCTTGAACAATATGAGAATTTAGTGTAGTCATATGGTCATTGATGTGTGGAAGTAATTAAAAGTCATAGCCTGCACACATATAATTAATATTCTATATCAATATTAAATCAATAATGTTGTTAATCTAATTTACATGTGTATCTAGAATTCTGTTTTCTAATTTTGGGTGCTACACGTTTTTTATAATTGCAGTTTTAATGAAAGGAAGAAAAATGGAATGTCACTTACCTCGTGGTAGGAGAAGTGACACTGATAAGTGATTTCTTTTATAGAAAAATATCACAGCTAACGATATAAGAAGCATTGTGGGAATGGAGAAAGAAAAAGATAAAATTCAAGTTAAAAGCACAGGTTCCCACTAGATCACTGAAGTTAAGCAAGGATGAGCCTGTTCAATACTTAATTGAATCACCACTTAAGCAAAAGGTACTGTAAGCAACCTGAGTCCTTTGTTTATAAGAAAAAATTATTAGATTCAGCATTAAATGACCCAAAAAGTGTTGATATACTGAACCAACCAACTTTCATTATCATCCACGACAATCTCTCATCAACCATCTCAATCATTCATTGCCCCTGGCAGGTCCTCCATACAGATGTTGGGTCAGTAAAATGGTTATTCCTGTATATAGAGTGAGTGAGGCAGAGGCTTCTGTGATTGGATATACCAATCACATGATAGCCCAGAGTTTAGGCGCAATATCCAAAAAGCCAAGGCAGACAGATTCTACCAGCGGTACCAGAGGCAGCGAATTCAGGGGGTCAAAGAAACCACCCTAAGATATCGTTCTCCAACACGCCGGTAAGTCCCTTAAACTCAACTTTATATACAGGAAGGACTTTATATTATTGTTTGTTGTTTTATGTCTAGCCAATAAATTGTTTGAATTAGAGGAAATATTAATTCCTTTCTTGTTGTTGTTAGTCTTAGAATTGAATGCTATACTAACACAATACAGAGATAGTTGATGTATGTCTTTGTTGGACGTTGTTTAACAATGCAATGTCTATCTCCAAAAGAAAAAGAAAAAACTAATATTTTTTTTCTTTGAGGTGTTAATTCCTAACTATAATATCAGAAATAAAACGGAAGCTTACTTATATTGTATTAACTGTTTAAGTAACTAAACTTTAAAACCTATCTATGATAATGGGAATGGGTATCAATTTTGTTCATTTTCACATAGCTCCATGTAGGACATTAGCTATTTGAAATTAACCAACAAATTTAAACCATAGTAATAAACAGTTTTTTCTTTTATAACTGTATATACTCAATATTCAATGCATTTCTCCTGGAGTTGAAAAACAGAAAATATCATGTCCATTGTGCCATGGGCTGATTGCAAAACCATATTGGCTTTTTGTGAATGACAGAGGGATGGATCCAATTCATTAGCTGGTTCAATATGAGTTTTGTAAACACCTTGCCGACAGCTTCAAGTAAATCGATGCCTCAGTAGTCACCAGATATTGACTTGGAACTCTTTCCTTTGAACAATGAAATTAAAGATCATATAAACGAAATTGGAAGTACAGGATCACCTAACCATTCATTTTGATATTAAAAAGGTGGAATCTCTCTGAAATAAGTTTGGTTTATTTGTTTAACTGCATTTTAACCTCTTATAGGTTATCTAATGCAGAGCAGCCCTGTTGGCTATGGTTTTGGAATACGCTGATTGTATCTGCAGATGAGTAGAGAAAACACTGAAATGGGGCAAGCTGTTTGCTATGGGAGGTGACCCATGATGGTTAAGGTTGGACCCTTGGTTAATGAGCAATCTATGACATGCAACATTCCACTTTGAACAAGCTGTGAGAAGTGGCGAAGAGTGAGAGAGAGAGAGGAGGAGTGAGAGTGAGAATGTTGAGGGAGTCTGGTACAATGTGTTGACAGAGCGAGACAGGGACTCTTGCACTCACAGTTGTGAATTGGGTGGAAAATAAAAATCACATGAGAAAAAGAAATGGCCTTGTGTTATTGCTAAAAACTATAAATGACACAAGGCAAGATGTCTTCTAGCACCCCAAGATGGGTTCCAGACTCCAAACAACAAGGAATTATCAGCCAACTCGGCATTGGCCCAGCAAATGGATTCAAGCATCTCCACGTAGCACAGAAGATGAGATAAGTATACAATTGAATTTCTATATCAACACATCATCACTCCATTCGCAGTAAGACCCATAACGCAACAGTGGCACTGATTGCATGAGTGTATATTGCACCAAGCACACCCAACTCTGAGAATGTTTTGAGATAAAAAGGTTTTTATATTTTATACCAGACACAAGACACTAACTTGCTTACAATGCCTGGGCAAGGCTTTATACAACCTTTAACATCTTGCAACACCCTCTGGTTATTAAAAATGAGATTGTCCAAATCATCCAGGATGAAATGCAAAAATTCAAATCCTGATTATCTAGTGTTACTTATCTGCCAAATTCTTATTTATTATGAGTATCATCACCTCAGTTGTTGTTTGAGATACGCCTGACTAAACAGCACTGGGTAGCGTCGTCAGTTATGTTATTAACTGGTTCATTGGGGTTTTGGATCTTCCAACATAATACCCCCCTCGTCAGTTAGACCCCATTAAAGATGATCAAACTCTAATGCACCACCCATGTCTTGTTCAATGTTAACAGAAAAAAACTGGCTTTAAATGGTGTTTTGTCCATGCATACCTCGGATTCTGAACATCTGATTGATTAATGCTAAAGCCAATCAGCATTCACAGTAGGTGTTAAAACAGATTCACATGGCTCAGGCATTTTTTTTTTACTATAAGAAAATAACAAGGACAATTAAGTTAGGTGAGGCAAACGGGGTACAATTTAATGGAGAAGAGAAAAAGATTAAAAACAAAAAACAAAAAAAAAAAAATTATCAATGCATGAATATGTGAGACAGAAAGGAATGTGAGTAATAACTAACTTGACTTTGATTATTAAATTTTGCCGCACTAGAAAGATACAAAAAAATTTTTTTTCTCTTTTTACGATTGTCAAAATTGATTATGTTGTTAAATAACAGACCATTAAGTTTTTATCATCAAGAATGAAAAGGAAGAAAAAGTATATGCTACACAGAAAAAAGAGAATAGAGAAAAGATAGAGGGGATGAGTATGCAGAAGCAATAATGCTTATCTGTTTCAATCGAACATAATGAAAAGAAGGAAAGAAAGAAAAAAGAAAGAGAGAATTAAATCAATATTATACTTTTTACATATTGAAGTATTTAGCAATAGCTCGTAAGTAAACATATGTAATGTTGTAATAATTAAATCATCAATACTGTGGTATATCCACAGGTCCTCCTAGTTATCATTATTGATATTAATTTTGGTTTATATTTTCTTACATCTTTTGTCTTTAGTTGATCTTTCATCACAATTTTATTATCATGAATAGGTGAAAGAAAATGCAATTAAAAATTGATAATAATGATTAACAATGATTGCTCTAATTAATAAAGTAAAATTAAAAAGATGAAAGAAAATACAAGTCAAAATTAATAATAATGATTAACAAGGCTTTATCTAAAAAACAAAGCTTCAATATTTTTTATATTTTAACGTTTGTATGCAATTTAAGATATTGAGTTTGAGATGTTGAAGGCCCTGATGAATCTTCACTTTCTTTCCACTTTGTTAAGCATTTGATATTGCTAACCAAGTTTCTGTGAGACAAAAATGATACACAATTTGAGATTCCCCAAGAGATTATTATTATTATTATTTTTTCTATGTGTATCCCTTCTTGTTGGCATAATAAAGGTTTTTTTTTTTTATGTTGGAAAATACAAAATATTCAAAATGTTCCAATCTATATTCAACTATCTCAAATCAATTTGAAGAAGAGGAAGATAAAACCTAAAACAGTCATACAATGATTTTAATACAAAGAAATTACATACAAATCAAACTAGAAGTTAGGTTTTTCTTCTTTTCTCTCTAATGCCTTCAAGCAGTCTATCATCTATATAAAAGAAAATTAAATTCAGTATTTCTTCAGGTGATACATTTCCAATGTTCATTCAGAGTTAAAAATGGCTCATCATCTACATAAAGGTATCTTTTTTACAATGCTTCAAAAAGGTTTTTAACAGGTTTAAAATCGGGCAAACACACAGACAACTTCCTAAATGAGTCTTATCAATTTATTATTTAATTCTACTTTTTCTAAATTAGGAACAGTTGCATTTAAAACAAAGCAACTGTAAATAAAAGATAATAGAAAATACTAGTCAAAACTATTCATAATGTTTAACAATGCTTCATTCCAAAAAAATAAAGTAAAATCAAAATAATGAAAGAAAATACTGCTCAAATTATTAATAATAACGTTTGACAATGTTTCATTAAAAAATAAAAATAAGATAGTTTCACCTAATTGAAAAATATCATTTGAAAAATAAGTTGGATAAAATTTGTGGTTTTCTGATGAAAAAAGAAATTCTACTATCTGAATAAATTATTATTTTTTACTAAAACTTTGAATATTTTGTTTTGGAAATCTCCAAAGAAAATGGTTTTCATTGAGAGAGACATTAAATTTGCTTCATACAAATGATTTTGTAATGTCATGCATTTTACCCCCCCCCCCGCGACATTTTAATTAATTTTAATTTAATTTCTTTCAGTATTTTAGCTGTCATCTTACAATTATCATCTGCTGCATTACAAGAATTTTCATAAAACAAAATTTAATGTTTTGAATTAATCTTTTCCTTTCAACAGAACGGTTAAAATTTGGACAAGAAATATCAATAGCAGTAAAAAAAAAAAAAAAACCTAAAAAAAATAACAATATTAACTATGAAGATATGAACTAAGTTAACTTTAGTACAGGGATTGGAAAAGTGGTTGATATCAACACCTGAGTGTTACAATAACATAGGAACCTGTGGACTGTACAAAGGCGGTTACTTCTGCTCGGACTCACTTCCTATACACACTACTTGTAAATGCAAGAGAATTGTCTCCCTTGCTTTGCCAGGCTATCCTATTGCGTAGGTACAAGACACTGTTGACACCGGTAAAAGTCACGTGTTTGCATGGCGCTGGTTTTGAATTCTTTTAGCAGCAGGATTTGAGGCGAACAAGAAGGTAAATACATGCTTGAAACTTTTCCTCCTCTTTTTCGATTTTAGTAGTTGTATATTAGAGAAACTACATAGCCCTTTGTATTCTATTGTAGTTTCACGTTGAAGACCAGTTGCAAAACAGGAGGATAGGTGACAACTCCCGTATTTACCTAAATAAAAGCGTCTTCATCAGTCGGACTCTGTCTTGACTCATTTCCTAGCTGGGGCGGCCGTCACACTACTAAATAAATAGCAATCCTCATGCTTGTGTTTTGTGTATCCAAATGCATCCAGTCTTCTTGTGAGTAATATAACAACAAATACTATTGTCTATGGATGAAGATAATAATCCAGCATCAGGTAAGAATTTTATCTATACTATGTTAATTGTGATATAGTTCTAACTCATTGTAATAAGTAATTGAGAGTTACCTCCCCTTTGTGTAATTCTTTAGCTTTGTAAAACTATATAAGCTCCCAAGAGAATTGCAAATGTTTTCTATGTAGAAAAAAGCTTACTCAAGTCCGACTGTGTATCTTCACTTATTACTACACTTATGTTATCTATAAATCACTCAAAACCATGTAATGTTAATGAGGATACAATATTGTGGATCAATGCACCAATTGCAATGGTACGATCCAAAGGTGGACTAAATGTAGGGGAATTAAAAGATGATTAAAAGCTGAACGTTAGGTTGAGAAACTCAAGAGTCTTCATGTCGGGATTGGGAGCCATCACAGATCTTCAAACTGAACCCTTTATTTAACTCTTTGCCTAACAAATTTTCCCATGGCTGTACCAAATTTTCTTGCTATTTTTTGGATGGGATATTTGAAATTAACTATTTATTCACCACAGAACTCATTCTATTCAAATAAAGTCTTAAGGGGCCGGGTTAGAGCGTTCAGCTAGAAACCACAAAGTTCCTAGTTTGATACCAGTCCTCGCCAACTCAGCGTATGGGTAGCACAGGGATCTGTGCGGTAAA
>CM042150.1:112944682-112989682 GCA_023376005.1 Doryteuthis pealeii | reverse complement strand
CATACATGTATTTATATATGCATGCATTTATATATAAACACATACATGTGTATATATGTATGAATCTTTATATATATATATATATAAAATGCATGCACGCATGCATGCATTTTATATATAAATACATACATGCATGCATTTTATATATAAATACATACATGCATGCATTTTATATATATATATAAAGATTCCCACATAGATACACAAACATATGTATGTCTGCATGTATGTATGTGTAAGTAACACAACCTGATCTCACTAGAGAGTAATGTGATTGAAGGGAATTGAGCAAACAGATGAATAAATGAAAGAAAAAACAAAATTGGTTTGGTTTGTTGTTATTTAACAGCATATCAAAATTTGATTCAATTGTAAATATTTGATTATAATCAAATAATATCCCTAAGGAAGAATAAATTTCAACATTCCATTTCAATGATTTTTTTAATTGCACTTTTATTTGTGTATATTTGTACACAGCTATATAACCACCCTATCAGCTGGGGCGGTAAAATATGCCAACTGCAATCTACAGAGGGGTAAGACCTTCCCCCCAATGGAGCCACCTGTTGACTGTAGATGGTGACAATGATAGAATCCTGGTGGCTGAGCAGTCCATAACAGACAACACTCCACTTTGGCCCTTATTAGGCTAGACAGGCATTTGTAGAGGCCCCTCCAATCAATTGGCTGGTCACATTAAGCACCTGTATGTTTGTCCCAACCCTATTGCCCTTATGGCAAACACCCAACTCTGTTTATCATTTATGTGCTAGAAGGTGGTGCTGAGAGTTGTAGTGTTCTGGGTATGATGTTAAACTGCATCAAATGATGAAGTTGCTTTTCTGGAGCTCTGGGGAGTGTGGAGTACCCCTTTATTGCAATTACTCCTAGGTCCACCTTGACCTGGAGGTCCAACCTGTTAGGGTACCATCTATGGTTTAAATAGAAGAAAATGAATTAATAAAAATGTGTTTAGAAATGAGTTAATAAAAATGTGTTTAGAAATGAGTTAATAAAAATGTGTTTAGAAATGAGTTAATAAAAATGTGTTTAAAAATGAGTTAATAAAAATGTGTTTAAAAATGAGTTAATAAAAATGTGTTTAAAAATGAATGAATAAAAATGTGTTTAAAAATGAATGAATAAAAATGTGTTAAAAATGAATGAATAAAAATGTGTTTAAAAATGAATGAATAAAAATGTGTTTAAAAATGAATGAATAAAAATGTGTTTAAAAATGAATGAATAAAAATGTGTTTAAAAAATGAATAAAATGTGTTTAAAAATGAATAATGAAAAAAATGTGTTTAAAAATGAATTAATAAAAATGTGTTTAAAATGAATTAATAAAAATGTGTTAAAAAATGAATTAATAAAAATGTTTAAAAAAATTGAGTAACCAAACATATCCTTCTATATTGTAACAGTCTTAAACATATCCACACTAATTACTATCAAGCAAGAAACTTGAGGGACATCTATTAGAATACAAACCCTGAAAACATTTTAAATTTTCTAAAAAAAGCAACCTTTTCAACAAGATATAACAAAAAATAACCGAATATCTCCATAGAACCACTACTTTAAAGACTGAAATACCAAATAACCTTTTTGGCATTAAATAACCCACAGAGGTTGATATGCCATTAAACAAAACTCAGTCATCAAGAATGAATAGAACAAAATGTCTTTTCCATAAAATAATCCAACAAAATAAATGCTAGTATTATCTGCATTATTCGGACTATTGTCCCCATCTTCATTGTTATTTGTACAACGTTTCGGCTGATATGCCCTCCGGGCTTCTTCAGGTATTTAAACGTTGTACAAATAACAATGAATATGGGGACAATAGTCCAAATAACGCAGATAATACTAATCTTCAAGCCTCATCTCAAACATCCAGAAAAATAAAATAAATGCTGTAAAATCAAAAAAAAGAAAACCTTATAGTGAGAGATGAAAAACATTTAGATTTTCTAAGAGCATAAAAGAACTAGTGAAAAGGGAGAACCCATATGTAAAAGAGCATAATTTTTAAAGCACACCAACAGCACATATTCCCTTGACTCTCTCTTATCCATCCCTATTGATGTTAATCTTGCTAAGTCATCTAGATACCATCTAATGTCTGCACAGAGCTTCTCATCAGTTATGATGTGTATTATGGTAAGTTAATATAGAATACCAGTTCTTATATTGAGAATTTAAATGATTAAAAACAATATTCACTATGACCATACAACCCACAAAATTATCAGTGGGAGGCAGGTTGGCTCTATGTTATAGTGGCTAATGTTCTGAACTGAAACATCATATTAAGTGAGTTCAAACTCAATTCATGTTATTAAGCTCACTTTCAGAATAATACCCTTCCTCCAGCTATGGGTCAAATAGTGCCACTACTGTTCTTCTACAAGGAATGCTTTGGTATCTAATTTCAAACTGGACTGGAAACTTCTTTATTCTGTATTTTAAGTATATTTTATCATAACAATCTTCCAATAACACAGCATTTTTACTGGGTTATATCCACACATGAAAATATGATATGCTTTTTTCATTATATTTTTTGTTGCTCCTGAGATTTCTAATAAGATATTGAACATCACTTCTTTTTCAAACAAAAAAAGTTGACCTTTGTTTTCCTATAGAATAATAATGAAAATGACAACTGTAACCATGTCAGTACTACTGTATGGCTGCTCCACTTGAACTAAATGAAATGCTGTGCATTTTCTGGATGCTGTGTTGAGGACCAGCTAGGAGCAATGACCAATAGGGATGATTGATGAGAAGAAGTCCTGGGGATCTATGCTATCAGCACAACCTGATGATGATATACAAACATGAGAATATATGAGGTTTTCTACATTTCTTTTTTGGCTTATGAAGTTTCTAATTAGATATTGTATATCATTTCTGTTTGATAATTTCAGTATGATAATTTAATTATTACATTTGATATGTTTATTTAAGAGCTATTGCTAAATACTTCTATATGTAAAAAGTATAATAATCTTGATTTAACTCTCTCTCACTCTTTTTTTTCTTTTTTTCATCTTTTCATTATGTTTGATTGAAACAGATAAGCATTATCACTTCTAAACGCTTACCCACTGTCTCTGTTTTTCTCTTTCTTTCTTTCTCATTATATTGGAATGGTCCATTATTTTGCTGAGGTGGTGAAACTCATAAGAAATAAGAATTCGGTGGATAAGCAACACTAGATAATCAGTATTTACATTTTTGCATTTTATCCTGGAGGATTTGGACGGTCTCATTTTTAACCAGAGGGTGTAGCAAGATGATAATGGTTGAACAATTAAGGAACACAAGTACTATTACACAGATAACAACAGATAACTTTCCTGTTTTAAAATGGCTGCTAGTTCAAAACAGCAAATTAAATTATTTTCCAGAATGGTATTTTTAATGGGTTCTTTTTTTTTTAAATATTTGAAATTTAAAAATAAAAAAATTTTAGGGCAAGTTCTAGTGTTTGTTTATTTATTTATTTTTTTGTTACAACTGAGATACCTAACCTGTTTTAAAATGGCTGCTATCAAGTGCAAAAGAAAATTCCCTTTCTCTATAACAAAACAGTTAAAAAAAGAGAAGCTCTCTCACTCAATGTAGGTTGGCTATCTGCCTGGTTTTTGTGTCTGTTCTAAATATATAGTTACGTAATATTGCACACATGTTCAATTCAATTTAGACGGACAAGAAGAATTGGATAAGAAGCAAAGGATCTCTAATTGCAGTAAACCAAAATTAATGCCATGTTTTCTGGAACCGTTCACATACGCTTTTGAGGTTGTTGCTTGGAACAGCGTTCTGCTAATAGAACCCATTTGCAAGATGGCTTCGATGGTGCCATGAACAGATGCCCCTAATTGGCATTGATGTATAACAGAATGGTGCAGCATTCAAATCAGGTTCTATTTACATCAAATAAACCAACATGTGCCTTCTAAATGCCTACCCATCCTGGAGCCACATAAACTGCCAACCCTGAGCTTGTATTGTTCACACACAGTACGATGGAACCAGGAGTTCTTTTTTTTTTCTTTTATCTCATGACAAGTGATTGGCATTTTTTTTGTTTGTTTATTTATTTATTTATAGGAATGAATGTATTCTCAATTACAGGAATTCAAGATTTTGCCCAGAGGACATTTTTAAGAGAAATCTCAGAGTTTAAAGTTCATCTTAATTCTTGGAAAATGCTGCCAATGACTCATAACAAAACAGTTTTTTTGTTTTTGTTTTTTTGTTTGTTTGTTTGTTTTCTTTCTGTTTGTAGTGGTTTGAGGCTCTTCTTATTGACCTTAGAACTGCAATAATTAGCAATTATCTATCTTCGAATTCCATTGATACTGATTGAAAGAAATGGATAAAAGCTAAGGAGACAAATATAGAAAGTAACAGTGGAATGCTGGGAAGGCTGAACAGATGAATGCTGGGAAGGCATTAAGGATGAATTTCTGTGCATTTGAGAAAGAGGAGAAAAGACGACAAGGAATTGCACAAACATAAAAGCAAGAGATTAAACTATCAATAAGGCAAATAAACTTCTGCTTTGTGCGTGAAATTGAATCCATTAGAACGAGAATTGCTTAATCTAAAAACGACAGCTGCTGTCATGGTTACTTAATATGAGGATCAGTCAAAAGTTTGGCAATATTTTGCTAATGTAAGGCACAGTTTAGCTGATCCATATACTTTAGCTGAGGTCGGGAGAGTGACAAACCACACTGCACTCTTGTTAGTGGTGATTTACTGAGGTTGGGAGGGAGGGAAACCACACTGCTCTCTGGTTGGTAGTGATTTTGTTTTGAACTATTAACCATTTTTGGGTCATTTAATGCTGAATCAAATCCTTTTGATAAACAAAGGTTGCTTACAGTACCTGCTGCTGCTTTGGTGGTCAGTCAATTAAGTATTGAACAGGCTCATCACTGCTTTAGTTTGGTGATCTAGCGGGAACTTGTGCTTCCAGCATGACTTCACCATAATGCACTGCACTGTAAAGATACCGACTTCACCTGATACTCTCCAATTGCTACTTGTCAAATTTACCTTTATGGCTAGGAATGCAGAACCAGAATTGCCTCATCTAAAAGTGACCGCTGCTGTCGTAGTTACTTAATACTAAGCTCAGTCAAAAGTTTTGCAAGTTCAAACTCTAGTCCCGCTATTAAGTTCACTTTGGAAAAGTTATGGACCCACTCATCTCTCCAGCTATGTATTAAATAATACCACTACTGTTCTTCTACAAGGATGGGCTTGGCATTAACATGGAATTAAACAAAGAACCAATCCATGATTATATTCCTCATTTCAAATACAATTACATTATGAAAAAATAAAATACAAATAACATTCGAAATATTTACTTAATAACACTATCTATATATTAATACTTGTGCTCCCTAATTGTACAACCGTTATCATCTTGAAACACCCTCTGGTTAGAAATGATACAGTCCAAATCATTCAAGATTAAATGCAAAAATGTAAATCCTGATTATCAGGTGGTGTTTATACACATAATTCTTACTTCTTATCAGTGTTATCACCTCAGCTAAGCACACGAAAATGATAATGCTAATCTGTTTCAATCGAACATACTGAAATGATGAAAAGAAGGGAAGATAGAAAAAAAAAAAAACAGTCATTGTCATCGGCATCCTTCCGTCAACTAAAATGATGGTGTAGTATCCACTTTATTTTTTTTTTTTTTATCTGCAACTGCGTGAGTGGCTGAACATACCAATTTTTGAATGGCAATATCTGGTGCAGTGATTGCAAACAAACAGTGATGTTTGCTGGAGATGCTGTTGTCTCTCCTTCCTTATGGCTCTCTTTTCTGCGGCGGCTTCTTTCCCCTCTTTTTCACTCCTTTTTGTTCCTTGTTTGACGAGGAGGTGCCAGGTCAAACGGTCTTCTGCATAAGCTTCCTATGCGTTCGTGTCGATGTGGCATGTCTTCATGTCCCTCTTACAGACATCTTTAAAGCGCAGGCGTGGTCTCCCTACCGGTCGGGTGCCCTCGACTAATTCACCATATAGTAGATCTTTGGGGATGCGGCCTTTGTCCATCCTCCTGACGTGATCAAGCCAATGCAGGTGTCTCTTGCAGATGATGGTGGGCATGCTGTTCATGTTTGCTTGTTCCAGCACATCTGTGTTGGGCAATTTGTCCTGCCAGAGTATGCGTAGAAAGTGGCGTAGGCATCTCAGGTGGAAATTGTCCCGTTTCCTCACATGACATGAGTATGTGATCTAGGCTTCGCTACTGTATAGGAGAGTATTGAGAAGGCACACTTTGTAGACACACAGTTTGGTTCTCTTAGTAAGGCTGGCATTGTTCCAGACTCTCCGGCTCAGTTTGGCCATGACTGCCGCCACTCTTGCGATTCTGCTGTTGACTTCACTGTCAATGGAGACTGAATTGGAAATGGTGGACTCAAGGTACTTGAAGTTCTCCACTGCTTCCAGGCTGTTCCCATTGATGACAATGTTTGGAGGGGTGTCTACACCTTGAGCCATGACTTTTGTCTTATTCAGACTCATGGTGAGCCTGAACTCATTGCAGGCCTGTGTGAGTCGACTGACAAGCTGTTGCAGGCTGTGCAACAGCTTGTCTGTTGAAAAGAAGGAAAATAGAAAAAAAAAAGAGTGAGAGAGTTAAATCAAGATAATTATACTTTTTAAATATTGAACAAAATGCAATAGCTATTAAGTACACATATCAAATTTGTAATAATCAAATTATCATATTGTAGTATATCCACAGGTCCTGATAGTTTTAATAATATTGTTATTGCTTTTATGAAATGAACAGCAATAACGTTAACATGAATATTATATTTCCCATATGAATTTGAATTAATAATAGAATAATAACAATAGTAAAATAATAAATAAATGAATCTTATTGCTAATAATTATCAAAAATAATTATGCTTATGAATTAAATTCGATTAATATATCAGATTTAAAAAAAGAATGATAAAATAAATATCTGCATTTTAAGTTATTGCAATGTAACATGTGACATTTGATGATGGATTGTGAAAATCTGTCCTTTTGTCTTTTGTCTTAAATACCACGAATGATAATAATAATTAAAAAAAAACAAAACAATTTTGAAAATACAATTAAATTGGCCAATTCAGTTCAATTGGAAAGTGACATGTTCAAGAGTGATATTTTATATTTGGGTCATGGTAATATTAAAAGACTAGATCAATTTGACGAAATTCGTTTCCCTTTAGTTTCAGATTTAATGATTTAAAATTCAATATTTGTTGTCAGGAAATTTCAAATCAACGAGACTCAGTTTCTGCCATGATATTAAAAGTATTTTTAAATAAAGAGGAAAACAATCATCTTAAATATGCATTAAACTTTTATAAAATCAAAAATAGAATCACAATCAAAGAGAGAGTATGTCACTGAAATTTAAAATCCATGTTATGCACAATATATATATATATAGTTGTGGAAAAGGTTTTTCTCACTACCATAGTTTTGGTGTTCAAGGTACACCTTCTTCAGGAAATAAGAATTGAATACTGAAACCTTGGTAGGGAGAAAAAACTTTTTTTACAACTACTAATGCTCTATTAAAATATATTGAGCACTTTTTGGATTAACTACTAATGCTACAAAAACATGGGAATAGTAGTTGAAGATTATATATATATATATATATATATATATATATATATATATATATTTACCAACCCTCCACACAAGTAGAATGGTTAATAGGTTTGAATTCAGAATTTTCCTTTGCATATACAAGGTTAAAGTGCCCAGACTGTCCTACTATTTATCCATAGCTGGAGGGAGAATAGATGGATACATACCTTTCCCAAAGGTATTAAGACTATGTGAAATGCAAACAGTCTTGTCCAGGATTTGAACTTGTTAATCATTATACCCAAAATATAGAAATAAATTTAACAAATTCATTGTTATTTTCATTTGTTGGATGCCTGGGGTGTCAAATTTCTCATATTGTAAGTTTTTGACAGAACTTTAATTACAATCTTTTAAAGGAAGACACACTGACAGAAAGTTAGTCTTTTTGTATAGAATATTAGATTATATTATCATCATGGTGTACCAACAGTAAAGATTTTGTCAATGCTCTTTTGCCATCAGTTTCTATCGGTCATCGCTCTTCACTCTTACCAAGTCCTCTAAAGTCCACACAGAACTGATGAATATAAGTTTTGCTTCTAAGCCTAAATTGGTGTGTCCATGTTGGAGTCTATAGGAAAACATTGCTTATGAGTTCATCCTTACTTCTCCAGCATTGCTTGTTCACCTTACTTGGATAGTTTGGGAGATGGGAGGTAAGTGGTCATATATATTTTTTACCAACTCCTCCACACGAGTAGGTTGTGACACAAGGTCAATTTCTTAAACAGAGATAACTGGTTTGAAATCAAAGTACTTACATGGCTTGGAAGAATTCCTTTATTATTTTATCAGAGAAATCAAATTTCCATATGGTCACTCACCTATCAATAACAATGTCAAACTGAGTAGCTTCCTAGGGCCGCATGGATTACATATGTCTGTCATGAGAGCCACACATGAGAAAGTCTTTAAATTCTTCTTTTACATTAACAGAACAAAGTAATGATTGATAACATTAACTTCTTTATTATAAACTAAAAGCCAATGAATACATATCTAAAAAAAAAAAAAAAACATTTTTGTTAAAATGAAAGGAAATAAAAAATATTACTGACAGAGTTCAAATACTAAAACATACAAGTGTCAATGTCACTTTCAATTATAGCCATGTGTTGATTGAGAACAGGAGAAGGTGAGAGGAAAGACTCACTCCTTTCATTGACTAAGTTACCCTCCTCCTTCCACAACTCAAATGAAGGGGTGAGAGACAATGTGTTACTAACAGACTGTTTCTTAATAACACATTGCCCTAATGAAAATAAACAACCGTTTTCACCCAGGAATTTTTTGAAAACATTTAAAAAAAAAAACACTGAAGATATTTTAAAAGCACACTATGAGAGTGCTTGCTGGGGCTGCATGTGGCCCGTGGACCGCATATTTGACATGCCTAGTCTATGCCTTACCTATGTATATATTGACATCAGTTTCAGTAGATGAACCTGTCTACTAATTTCAGAGGTTTGCCATTTAATGAAGAGATGACACCTTGTTGATTAAAACATAACCATGACTCTAGATTACATGGTATCACAAATTCTTTTGCTTTAACCAATAGATCCAATCTCTTTGCCAACATCTCATTTCATTTATTTCTTGCTAACATTTCTTTTCAATTAGAAAATTCTCACTTGGAACACTTTCCTTCTTGTGTTTTGAATTGCATTCAATTTCTAACATTAAGAAAAGAATCACCTTTCTACTCAAGGTCAAATTCCCCAAAGTAATTATCTTAACTGATCAATCAGTCTCAACATTCTTCATTCAGCAACAAGTGAGAATGAGTATATATTTCTTTCACTCCTGACTTTAGAAAAAAAAATGTGTTTTATAACATACTAGAAGAGGCTACCCAGCATTAACTGTGTAGGTTGGTTGGATTTTACGGCATGTCAAACCCATTGGATCATTTTATGCCAAAGGGTACTAAATTTTTTTTAAACTCATTTTTTTAAAACACATTTAAAAACAAAAAAAATCATTTTTTTTCTATTTAACACATAGATGAGACCCTAACAGAGTCAGTGTGGAACTAGGAGCAATGGTGATGAAGGGTACTCCACATTTTCCAGAGCTCCAAAACTGGAACTTCAGAGTTTAACATCATACCCAGGACATTAAGACACTCAGCCACTGTCTACTAGCACATATGTGATAAAAAGGGTTGGGGCTTGCCATAAGGGCAATAGGGTTGGGACAATCATATAGGTACAAGGGCTTGATGGGACCAGCTGATTGATTGTAAAGGGCCTCTCCGACCGCCTGTCTAGCCTAAGTAAGGGCCAAAGTGGAGTGTTGCATGTCATGGACTGTTCAGCCACCAGGGTTCCATCCTTAAGCATCACAGTTCACCACCCACGGCCAACAGCTGCAGTCAGTATATTCTAAAGGCCCAGCTGACAGAGCTGCCTGGGTAGAGAGGGGGAAACCTGGTGTATTGATCTGTTTACTTTTGAATTTTACAAATACTGGACATTTTTAAGTAGAATTTCAATGTTATTTCTGTGTGTATTTTGATTTTTAAATATCTTAGAATTTAAATTAAATCTTCATATTTTTTCATAAAAAATAAGAACTGGTGATATTTAATGTGTGTATATATTCCCTTTGACGTTAATTGTTTATTTTTATAGATTCATCCGGACATATATATATATACACACACACACACCAACTGCCCTTTACATATGTATAGATTTCCATTATTGGTATATAATGAAAACAATTATGTTCTTATAGTGATTGTGTTTTCTCTTTTTTATACAAAGCATGTTAAAAGAGGATAAAAACTGAAGCTGTATCTTTTAAGACAGAAACAAACAATGAATAAATTACTTGATAATGATGATAAACAAATAGTTGGATCTTGCCAGTGAGATGAAAAAACTGCAAATCCTGAAAGTGGTAATCCCTACCACTTTCATCTTTTTATAGTTGGTGCCCTTGGAACAGTCTTCAAAGACCTGTAAAACAGATTGGGGAACTATAGATCAGAGGAAGAATCAAAACCATCTTTTAAGATCAACTAGAATATCTAGAAGAGTCCTAGAGACCTGAGGAGATTTGCACTCAAATTCACAGCGAGCAATAATAATAAAAGGTAATCCACAGGGAAAATCAAATTTTCACCATGCAACTACATTCTATAGGCACAAACCAGAATCTGTCCTGGATAATGACACACATTCTCAGGGATTTTGACAAACATACGGATCACCAAATCCCAGCCAAGAGACCAGATTACCAAGAAGAAAATTTACCATCTCTTGGATTTTGTTATCAATCATTACTTTGTTCTGATGGATCACCAAGTGGAAGTGAAAGAAAGCAAAAAGAGAGACACATACATGGACCTTGCCGGAGAACTGTGGAACTTGAAGATAAAGGTTGTACCAATCAGGGTTTGGCAAAGAGGTTGGGAGAACTGGAAAGTAGACGAAGAATTGAGACCATCCAAACTCAGGCATTGTTAAGATCGGTTTGAATACTCAGAAGAGTTCTGGAGACCTGAGGAGACTTCCTGTCACTCAGCTTCCAGCATACCACCTGCTAAGGCAGGTGTGAAAAACTAATGTAGTGAAATAATAATAATGATAACAATATTAAAAAAAGGACAAGTCACCTGGAATACATTAAATAACAAACCTTTGGCTACTCCAATCTATTATAATTGAACAGAAAATTTGTCAGGCCAGACAGCCAGATCTCTCCACCAAAAAAAAAAAATTCTCCCAGCTGCTAAAGTGCCCTGACCAAGTCCCTGCCATCTGCAACAATCTTTTCTAGTAGTCCTCCACCAAAGCTCACTCTACTCTTCTTTCTTGTCATCGTACGTCAGTGCCCTCATCAGCAAGATCAGAACGCAACTGTCGTGGTGTGGTAAGACAGGCCTTAAACAATCATTAACTACGCTGACTAAAATACCACATCTGGGTCAGTCATGCAGTGTAGGAATTTGCATACATGCCAACGAGGTCAAGCCACGACTCACGATCAGGAGGATGCAAATTCAATCTCCCTAATCAGCCACTACACTCCCTCCATCTCATTTTGCACGCCAGACATATTCATGCTCACTTTGAGCTACCATGTGTGTAATTCATCAAAGACCCTAAAAAATACTTGATTGTCTCACATAGCATACCTATTATCAAAAACAAAGAAAATAAGAAATGCAAAAATCTACTGAACCATCATGTACCTTCCCACTATTGTATATCACCACTGGACTTGACAAACAATGAGAAACACGTATATATAAAAATATAATATATTTTTATTCTTCGATGTGTGGAGCAGGATATCCATCAGAGAGAATTCGCATATACAAAGGAGCTGTTGGGGGTTTGAACAACAAATGATAACTGCTTCAGCCAAAGTTGTAAGAGTTTATATAATATTAAACCTCCCACATAGTCACACCTCTTTGACTGTGACACCTACACAGTTTTCTTGCAGACATACCTCTTTACCCACATAGCTTGTTTTCATTGGTCATGTCCTACACCCACGCATTTTCCGTGTCTGATCATTGGCCATAAGTTACACCCACACATTTCTTGTGTTTACACTTGCATTTATTGTGTTAATTATTGGCCATTGTTACACCCACGCATTTCCAGTGTTTATGCATTGGTTATCACACATGTCTTCTGGTAGTCACTTTGTTGATTTTATCTAGGACTGAAAATATCTTTCAGTGTCACTTTGGTCAAGAAAAATATAACACCAAAATATATAGAATAATAACATTGAGACTAAAGGAGAGAATAGTCAAATCTATTAATAATGGAAATTCGCTTCCGGTTTTTGTCTGTAACAAAAACTACGTCACTGCTTACGTCACATTACCCAAAATCGTCATAACAGAATAAATACACTCAAAATTTGAACATGCAACATTAGACAGTCCTCATTGTTTTTTAAAACAAGTTTTAATAAATACATGACTGGTATTATATATCTATATATAGTTAGTTTTATTTTAATACATATTTAAAGTTTACATTTCAAATTGTTTTATTTTTTAATCCTTTAATGAATTTGATGATTTTACTTACTTAGGGTACAAACTCGCTGACATTGAATTTTTTACTCCCACCCCTCAGGCAATATGTTTCAAAAATCTATTTTTACATCGCCCGGAGTGCGTTTTTTTTATTTGGTACTAGTTCATAGAATGTAAGAACATATTCCCTTTAGAAGAAAAGGAATGCAAAAAAGAATCATAAGGCTGCAAAGATCAGCTCCTCATAAACAAGATGATCTTGGAGAATTTTGAATCCAAAAAGAAAAATCTAACTATCACTTGGATTGACTACCAAATTTTCCCCATGGCAGTACCCAATTTTCTTGCTATTTTTACATATATGATGGGACATTTCAAAGTTCACTATCTATTAACCTCAGAATTCTATTCAAATAAAGTCCTATTATTATTTTAATCTGAGTCCTTCTGCTCAATTATAATGAACTAACCATCAGTTTTTGTACTTTGCTTAGGTGTGTTATGCGTATGATCGCAGAAGTAGGAGAGCTACTGTGAGTGGTTTAAAGTAGGCAAAAAGTTAACTGGGTGACTATTTAAGCAACAGCAGGTACCTGAGTTCTTTGTTTATCAAAATAATTTGGCATTAAATGACCCAAAAGAGGGTAGGGATATGCTGTGAAACAAAACCACCAACCAAAAGTATTAGAAAATATCTATTAAGTCATTCTTTTTATTTTGAGCAGAATAGTTGTTGGTTGGTTGGATTTTATGGCATGTCAACCCTTGTTGGGTTATTCTTTGTTGAAGACATTGTTTTTATTCATACTTGGGTATTCACATTTTTTTCTAAATCTTTTTAAAATATGTTTTTTTATCTATTTAACCATAGCCTCACAGGTACTGCCACTCTGGATCAGGGTGAACTGGGAGTAATGGCAATAAAGGCATACTCCACACTCCCCAGAGTTCCAGAATTCGAACTTTACCACTAGATACACTTTAATGTCATACCTAGGACACCAGTAAAATGTCTGATTAATCAAAAATTAATTTATTAACATCTTAATTTGGTGTGAAGAGATTTTATAATAAAAGATTTCTGTTAGATATCATTGAATGAAATACCTTGATATTTATATTTATTATTAACTAAAAGACAAGAAGTAAAGATAATTCTTTAGTAATCCTTCTTTTAAGTCCCTATCTACATTTCTTTGTAGTTTGAATGTTCCTTCTTATTATCTTTTCAGCATAGATTATTTATTGGTAAATCTGTTTCCTCTCTAGACATTCCTGTTATTGAGTTGCTGGTTTATGATCTATCAACAGTGCTAAGAAAGCTGATTAAATCAAATCAGCTCCTTGCTTACCCAGTCATTTTTACCAGTAAAAAAAAAATCATTTTAGCATAAGATTAGTACAGTATAGATGATCTCCCATGAATAAATACATTGATACCAATTTTTTATTTTTTATTTTGTCAAAAGTTAATTTTTTTCTAAACTGAATCTTGTCTCAGCTTTGGTTTAGTCTGTTGGATTTTACGACATATCAACCCTTGTTGGATTATCTTATGCTGAAGACATTTTGTTTTATTCATTCTTGATGGATACTCAATTTTTTTTAAACACATTTTTTTCTATTTAACCCATTGATGGAGCCCTAACAGGTACTAACACTCTGAGTCAGAGTGGACCTGGAAGTAATGGTGATGAATGGATACTGCATATTCTCCAGAACTCCAGAATAAGAACTTCATCATCAGATAGTTTAACATCATACCCAGGACATTAAGATTCTCAGCCACCACCTTCTAGCAGATATATATTTACCAACCCCTCTGCATGAGCAGGATACGACACAAGGTAAATTTCTTAAGCGGAGTTTAACAGGTTTGAATTCAGAGTTTTTCTTCTCCTAGACTGGTTACCTAGCCATGGTTGAACTGTCCAGTCTACCTTGCTATTTACCCATAGCTGGAGGAAGAATTGGATTTATACCTTTTCCAAGGGTATTAGTGCCGTGTGAAATCCAAACAGCTTCGTAGAGGAATTAAACTCAGGTCGACAAGTCCATTACCAACAACTATAACTATTAGACCACATGCCTCCCCTTCTAGCACATATATGATAAAAAGGTTTGTGGGTTGTCATAAGGGAAATAGGGTTGGGACATTCATATAGGTGCTAGGGCTCGACATGACCAGCCAATTGATCAGAGGAGGCCTCTCTAACTGTCTGTCTAGCCTAAGTAAGGGCCAACGCTTGTCTCATGCCTGGGATAGGTTACATAGAAGTGTTATGAGTGAAGTGAGTATATTATAATGAATTATAGCAGCATAAAATGTTTCCAGACTTATTAACAGAAATGTCATTAATATATTGGCTAGATCTAAATTTATAGTAAATTCTATTAAATGATAGAAATAGAAAAAATAAGATAAACTGGGATTATTGAAGCATGGAAGAAAAATTACATATTCTACAATAGAAATTTCGACATACCACAATAAGGATGAGGACAACAGTCTGCAAAATAAAAATTATTTACATCAAGCCTCATCTCAAAAAGATACAGTTTTATATGGTGGTGACTTTTTTTTTTCATTTCAACATAAACTAGTATTAAAATTAAAAAGATTGATTCAGGTTATTGGCCTACTGACAAGGCACCAGTCAATACTCATCTGCCCCAATAATGGCCTTATCTGTTTTTCACAAGAATTTGGTAATGATTCAAAGAATGGTAAAAAGATTAACAGGAATAGAATTTCTCATTCAATTTCATTAATGGGAATGCTCTTTTTTAAAAATTCCTTTTCTCAATCTAAAGCAGGCAATTTTTCTCGATGTTCTTTTATGCTCAGTTAGATCTTTTAAAATAAGAAATGAAGATATTCGACTCAGACGATGAAATCCTTCCACTATAAAAAGAATGCCATTTTGGATTCCATTTCAAAAATGAATATTGATATATCGCTAAAATTAGCTAACATTTCAATTTTTGATGAACTTATTGTTTTCCTCTTTTAAACCTGAAACATTTCTGCTTTATTTTGTGATCAAATTCCAATCTCTGAAATCAAGTTATTTATAAAACTTTAGAAATCAGAGAAACTCTACTGCTAAAAATATCTACAACAGGGAATGCAAAAAAAATACTGATATGTGTAGAATGTTTGTATTAAGCAATCAGTATTCAGCTGTATTGCAAGTTGATTCTGATCAGATCATCAGTGTTGCTAAGTGGTTTATATACAGGTTTGGGGCATACCACTATGTACTTTGGTCAAGCTCCTTCCCTGGATTCTGATTGGCTGCTGGTTTTCAGTGTAGACAATTTGATCCATAGATACACAACACATGGCTATGTTCCAGAAGTTAGTATAGAGTCTGCATTTAGACACAATCTGTCCTCTTTATCTGATAACTGGCTATTTATTACAACCTTCCTGTGAAGGTGAGTATATGTTGATTCTACATTATATATATTCTAAAATAATGACCTACATGCTATCTCTTCAAAGTAATTTCATTTAGTTTCCCTATTTGGAAAACATCCATAATCAAAATAATATTAATTGACCTTATGTCACATCCTGCTCATACAGAAGGGTTGGGTAAATACACACCAATTTTAAATTGTGTATAAATTATTTTTGGAAGATTATTCCATGCTAATTATGTTTTAAAAAATTTAGAATTTTACCCTTGACTAAATTCTGTGGATATGCATTAGAAAAAGAATATTAAGCTTTATGGTTTTTGTTTTTTTTTAATTTAAAACATCTTAGAGTCAGATTTTCTGTTTTATTCGAAAAAAAAAAAAAAAAAAAATTCTGTTTGTTTTAGAAACAAACCAGAGGATTAGTTCGCACAAAGAACCATAAAAGATCAAAGAAAAAAATTGAATTGCTTTTGGCCATGTAATTAATATGGCACTGGATCTTTGGCTGCAACAAGGCAGATTTTAAGGAGAAACAAAAATCTTAACTTTGATCAAAAAAAGCAAATGTTTTATTTTATTCTATTTTTATTTTATTTTATTTATTTTTTTTTTCCATTTTGCTTAAGGCAGACATTTTTTATTGCCACTGGATATGCTCGCATTCTTTTTACATGACTCCTTTTTCATACTTAGTTAATTTTTATGGCTCAAATGGTAAAAGTTCAACATTTGTGCTAAAAAAAAAGAAATATTGTTAATAATGTTACGTACAAGCAAATTCTGGTTGCAAGGCAATAAATTATTGAAGGAAGTTTTTCTTCTTTAAAATTTAAAATAATATTTTCATTGGATTTAGTTTTTCTCGGCCTTGGGCAGAACTCTTCAACTTGGGTGATATTGCCCACTGGGGAGAAATTTAAGCTTTTAGGTGATTGGTAGAATAATTGCATCCTTTATTCAAATATGCAAATTAAAAACCTCAGAATCATGAGAGAGACAACACAAACTGTTCGGTATAAAAGCCCCTGGGTGCATCTGTAACATTACAAGTACAGATTGGATATTTTTTATGGCATTTTTCATGATCAGCAAGATTTTCCCAAAGTGTATCGGTTGAAGAATACTGCTTTACTTCCTGTAAGGATGTGAGTGTACTGATGATGCCTGATGCTAAAATAACGGTACTTCCAATCTAACAGTGGGAAAATAAGGTATAATTAAAAACTAATTCTGAAAACACCCTGGTTGAAGGACAGTACTATAATTCAAGTATTTACCAATCCTTTTGAAGGGTAGTTTGCCAGGTTTGAATTCAGAGTTTTCCTTTTTTTTTGACTGGGGTTTTTGTATCCCTTTCATATGATGATAACCATTACACCACTTTGATGTATTTATTTACCAGTCCCTCCACATGAGTAGGATGCAACACAAGGTCAATTCTTTAAGCAGAGTTTAACAGGTTTGAATTCAAAGTTTTCTTTCTCCAAAACTGGTTTCCATATCAAGGTTAAAGAGCCTAGCCTGCCCTACTATTTACCTATAGCTAGAGGGAGAATAGTTGAATGCATGCCTTTCTTAAGGGTATTAGCACTATGTGAAATACAAACAGCCTTGTCCAGGATTTGAACCCATCTTGCCAAGTCCATTTCCTCCAAGCTATAAATCATGTAAGAATGTAATTGTGATTGTCCCTAACCCAGGTGTTTCGTCCTCAGATAGAAAAACACCCAGGAGTGTCATTGTTGACTTTTCTGGGATATAAGGTGTGTCTTAGATGCCTACTCTTATTTATAGACTCGGCGATAATCATGTGACCAACCTATTGTCCAATCACTGGCAATGCTCTGCTGCTGATATTATTATTTATACTGGCTGTTCTGATCTTAGCTACTCACATCTGCTTTGAACCTTCATGGACGACAGAACATAGGATTATATCACTGGACCTTTGACACTACGTAGATTCCAAAACTTAGGACTTATTCACTTACTAAAGGATTCTATAGTTCAGGACTTATTTACTTTAAGTCCTTTTCAACTGGCCAAGGATGGCGGTCAGAAACTTAACAGTCATAATTTCTAAAAATAACTTTCTCCTTTCTATTCAGTATGTATTTACACAATTCCACCACCATTGGCAGGATACAGCATATGGACAATTTTTTAAATGGAGTACAACTGGTTTGAGGTCAGATTTAGACTTCTCCTAGACTGGTGGCCACAACTAAGTTTAACAGCTCAGTCCGACCAACTATTTACCTATAGCAGAATAAGAGATGGATTTATATCTTTCTCAAAATTGGTTGAATTTTATGGCATGTCAGCCCTTGTTGGTCATTTCATGCCAAAAATGTTTTGTTTTATTCATTTGATTTATTCATTTTTTATGGGTACTCAATTGTTTTTATTTAACCCATAAATGGGAACACAACAAGTACTACCACTCCGGGTCAGAGTGGACCTGGGAGTAATGGTGATGAAGGTGTACTCCACATTTCCCAGACCTCCAGCATTGGAACTTCAACAGATAGAGTCTAATGTCACACCCAGGAGATTAAGACCCTCAGCCACTGCCTTCTAGCACATATATATATTTACCAACCCCTCCGCACAAATAGGATGTGATACAAAGTCAATTTCTTAAGCAGAGTTCAACAGGTTTGAATTCAGAGTTTTCCTTCTCCGAGATCGGTTGCCTAATCAAGGTTAAAGAGCCCAGCCTGCCCTACTATTTATCCATAGCTGGAGGGAGAGTAGGATTCATACCTTTCCCAAGGGTATTAGCGCTAAGTGAAATGCAGTTACCACATCTAGGATTTGAACTCAGGGCGATGAGTCCATTTCCCATGACTTTAACCATTACACCACGCGCTTCCTGCCAATTTGTCAAATTTACCACTTATATGAAATAAAAAAGGTTGGGGTTTGCCATAAGATTAAAGATTTGCCAATAATCATAAGATTTGCTAATAGGATTGAGACAATCATATAGGAGCTAGGGCTTGACATAACTAGCCAAGTGTATTGGTGTGAAAATGAAATACAAACAGCCTTGTCCAGGATTTGAATCAGGTCACCCTCCTCATTTCCTAAGATGATAACCATTAGACCATGTACCCCTATCACTTTCTTATTCAGTAGCAATTCAATATGTCAAGAAGAGACAGTCTTTAGATACTTGGCCAAACAAAAATATCAGTCTTGAATTTCCTGATGATAACCAAGTTTAATCCTTTAAGGAATTCATGAGGGACACACAAGTAAGCAATTAAAAAACAAATACTAAAATCATTTATGTATTTTGTACACATACAAAAATGAATACTCACAAAAAAAAAATCTTGTAAATAATTGCTTATTACCAAAAATCAAACAGAAAAAGACAATGTTTTTACTCAATGTAATCCACACATTGAAATCTACCAGAAAAGTCAATAAAATCAACTCTTAATATTTGCACAAAAATAGGTACTTCTTAAGATGTAATTAGTGGATTTTTGAAACCTTGTATCTCCGCCAATTTGTC
The DNA here is from genome assembly GCA_023376005.1 of Doryteuthis pealeii. Taxonomy (NCBI): domain Eukaryota; kingdom Metazoa; phylum Mollusca; class Cephalopoda; order Myopsida; family Loliginidae; genus Doryteuthis; species Doryteuthis pealeii. The sequence goes on along the minus strand of CM042150.1, from coordinate 112,969,998 downwards.
AAATTGACCACTTCCTTTGGTATCATTGTAATCTACATATCAAAATCTATCAGAAAAGACAATAAAATCTACACCTAAAATTTGCACAAAAATAGGTACTTTTTATGGCATAATTAGTGGATCTTTAAAGCCTTGTATCTCTGCCAATTTGTCAAATTTACCGCTTTCTTTGGTATCATTGAAATCTACAAGAAAAGAAATTCTTTTTTGTTTGTTTGCTTTATTCTAAAATTCATTTCAGCATTAAACTTTTATCAAAAGATCAGGAAGATTCCTCTATTATAATATTAAGTTATGCTTTGTTATGAACTAGTTTCAAATAATTTGTTAAATTCATCCTACTGTTGTAGCATATGAAACCTATTAATTCAAAGAAAAATTATTCATTTATTCTATGAAGAGTTTATTTCTTTTTGTACTTACTGATGAAGAACTGTGTATACATCCAGAAATTGATTGATTTTTAATTAGTGAATTATATCATTTAATAAGTAAAAGTTGAAAACTAAATTTTTTACTTTTTCTTATTATAAAGAACTCGAGATCAGAGGAAAAATTAAGAATATCCCTACCACAGTAATGTTAAAGTAAGCAAGAATACTTGGAAAAGTCCTGGAGACTTGTCACTCAGACTTCAGTGAAAACTACCAGTTATAATTGAATTATATTATTCAATCAAAAACTAAATTTTATACTTTTCCTTATCATAAGCATATTAAAGAGAATGGGACAATTAGAGGCCAGAGGAAGAATAAAGAACATCTAGACAACAGCACTGTTAAAATAAACTAGAATACTTGGAAGGGTCCTGCAGACTTGTTGTCACACTCAGACTTCAGTGAAAAACCAGGTGTGGAAAAACTCACAAGGAGTAAAATATAATGATTGAAAATTCTGGAAATCAGAGGAAGAATAAAGAACATCCAGATGACAGCACTGTTAAAATCAAATAGAATAATTGGAAGAGTCCTGGAGACTTGCTGTCACTCTGACCTTCAGTTAAAACTGGTGTGTGTGGGGTAGGTTAAAGTGACCTCCCTTGATTAAAAGTAGCTTTGAGTGATCGTTCTTAGTATTATGCAGATATTGCTGGCAGGCCGTCAATAGGGACTACTTAAAGACTAGTGGAAGCCGCCATTTGCATTCTAGACCACGCACATCGGATATTACCCCTCTTATAGTGTGGAAAAATTTACAAGGAGTAAAATTAATATAATGATTGAATTAATAATTAAGAACATCCAAATCTAAGCATTGTTAAAATCAGCTAGAATACTTAGAAGAGTCCTGGAGACTTGCTGTCACTCAGACTTCAGTGAAGAACCACGAGTTATAATAATTGAATTATACCATTTAATCAAAAAATAAATTTGTACTTTTTCTTATTATAAACATATTAAAGAGACTTGCTGTCACTCAGACTTCAGTTAAAACTGGTGTGAAAACACTCACAAGGAGTATAATGATTGAAAATGCTTCATAAAAAAAATAAAAAATAAAATAAATAAATAAATAAAATTAAATATAAAACAAAAATCGATCTCAGATGTTTTGTTTTCTGCACATAGAGGAAATCAATCCTTTTATTCTTATGCATATAAATAGTGATTTTCATCAGGAGATGATGTGCAATGACCTTTCTTTGATATGAGGTTAGATGATTTCCTATCAGAAGATCACATGATACGATCTTTGGAACTTTATCTTTGGCAGGGATTGTTATTGACACATTATCAGCTGATCACTTTAGTGTCATCAACATTGACAGACTGACTGTTATTCATAGATATTAAGAAGCTTTCTCAATAGGTAGAGTCTATAAGTAGAAAGCAGGAGTCGACTCTATTAAGTCTTGATGAGTATTTGTTGCAAAATCAATGAGAAACTGTTGTTTTTCATTATATAAATTATGTAACAACTGCTTTTATTAGAAGAAGAATTTATTAAGAAAATAGAATGGAGACTGGTTTGGCTTCTTTGTCTAATGGCATAACAACTTTCAAGGGTTATTTAATGCCAGACGTCCTTGTAAAATAATCTATACCTATATATGGAGGGGTGTGGTGTAATAGTTAGAGTTGTAGGAAATGGACTTGTTGACCAAAGTTCAAATCCTTGATGAGGCTGTTTGCATTTCACATTGCACTAATATCCTTTGGGAACAGTTATAAAAATGTAGAATCATTATAGATGTTTAGTATTAAAGCTTAGGTTATTTTGGCACAAGGCTAGTAGTATCTGACACCCAGTGAGAATCAAACTCACTAATAATGGTAGCAATCATTGGCTGATAGTTATTTAATAAGCTTAGCTTAATTTGGCACAATACCAGAGGTGTAGGACCCCCAGAGAGAATCAAACTCACTTACTATTTCTTTGAGACTAATATATGTAATGGTTCTCCCACCACTAACCTCCCACTTCTTGTGTTGTCAGCTAAAGTGCAGGTGTGGGTGTTTTGACAAACAGGAAGGGGGTCAAAAGCTGACCTTGATTTAGAATGTGATGAGAAAGTTTAATTTACTCTTTAGAATACATTTTTCTGCCATGGGTTTACCCCCCCGCCAAAAAAAAAAACCCTATTCACAATTAGAATTCTTTTTAACTAATCAACATTGACTCCTGTCAATTTCAAAGTAATTTTACCTTCCTTTAAAGTTCTATTAAAATTAAAGTCATTGGGTGTGTTTGAAAAAAGTACAGGTATGGAAAATCTTATGAAAGAGAGAGAGAACAAGAGAGAGAGAGAGAGAGAGAGAGAGAGAGAGAGAGAGAGAGAGAGAGAGAGAGAGAGAGAGAGAGAGAGAGAGAGTATATGGCCAAACCAACACAGTTTTGGGACCACATATTTATTTACCAACCCTTCATGATGAACAGGATATGACACTAGATCAATTTTTAAGTGGAGTTTTATATGTTTGAATTCTCCTAGACTAATTTCCATACCAAGTCCAAAGAGGCCAGTCTGCCCAACTAGTTACCCATAGTTGGAGGCATATTTTGATGCATACCTTCCATAGTCAACACATAATATTACTGTTTCTCTTAATACAACTTTATCTGAGAACAAATTCTCACTGAGCTTGTTTACCGACCAGAAACAAACTTATTCAAAAATATAACATTTTCATGGAAGCTGATTATTGAATGGAAATTTTAACACTACATCATTGGTTTTCACTTTTTTTTTCACCTTTGATTACTATTTTACTATGGTGCCCCCTGTTGCATAATGGGTGCGTCTTACCCGGGAACACCATATTTGTGGCCTTGTGCCAGACACGGAGAAACCTTGATAGGATGTAGCATGATTCTCAGACCTTACGGGAGTGGGCGAGCAAGAACAATATGAAATTCTAATTATCACCTTTGAGTCTATTCGTAGCCAGTAAGTCTGGGATTTTGCTATTAAAATTTAGTTTAATCGGTTTGTCAGAAGAAAGGATGGTTAACCCTTGACCTCTTAAATGACACGTGTAATTTGGTAAAACAGTTAGAACGTTCGAAAGGTTCCAGAAGATTCTAGAAAGCTCGACATCGATTTCTATATAATGAGGGAACCTTAGATTTTGTCAGTTTGAGTTCCGGGGACCGAGAGAGCAAGTTGTGCTACAGAATCTGCTGAGGAGTCAGGGTTGGCAGTTTGGGCGAGTTAGTCATAACTTTATTTACTACGCCAAAGAAATTGTATGGGAAATCATGAATGAAAGCCATTAAACAAACAAATGTGAACAGATACTTGACTGATGCTAAGGAGATATATACTTGTCAACAAGTCAAATTGGCCGTAACGAAAAGCACGCGGCCTGTATAAGTTGATACTCAGTTGATACTCATCCGCTGACCGACCAAAGGACTACTAGATTCTGCAAGTGTGTAAACAAGCCAAGAAGTTTCCATACCTTATGAGAAAGACGACGGCCACGTAACATATACGAATTAGTGCCATGAAAGAAAAAGGCACAACGTTACACCCCTTCCTCATAGATATTCGATGTTGAAAAATTATATTGTATATTTATGATTAAATATTTTTTGTTTGCCAAGACTCCCAAAAAAGTTATATGGCCCTCGGTTGAGAACCACTACACTAAATCCTTACCAAGCTTTGTTACCTCTATAGAGAGGATTCTTAATACATTTGTACCAAAATATATCACATTAGAATATGGAAGAATTTGGTCTCAAAATATATCCAATTTATCTTTGTTTTAATGGAACTTTGCTTTCAGGGAAATTACTGCTTGATGATAAAAAGGAAGGTTGACATACATGACTTAACTAAACCCCTAGAATATCAAAGAATTTAATTTGTTTTAATGAACCCTTGCCTTTCTGGGAAATTATAACCAGAGGAGAAACATATCATTAAAAAAAGCTAACATATCATTAAAAATGTTAACTACAAAAGTGTAAATATAGATGTACAATACATATTATTGCAAACCTCTAGGCATAAGATAAAGCTAGACAGGTTGATATGCTGTTCGAATCCATCAACCAACCAAGTAAAATCCCACAGATTTTAATGGCATATCAACCTGATCAATACCATACAAAAGTAACTAATTGAAACCCCACAGAACTGTGTATGCCTTACTTTACAGAACTTATTCTAGTCTATATATATATATATATATATATATATATATATGTGTGTGTGAAAATGGAAAAGGAATTGAATCCGACAATATGAGGAAAAATGAGTAAAGAAAAGAAATGTAAATGGATAAAATGAATTTAATCGATATCACATTAATCGATATCACTTACACATGTGTTTCGGTCAGTTTATGTGTGTGAAAATATTTGTCTAATATTTTCGAATATTTCCAAAAATCTCTGTTGTTTTTTCCCAACGAATTTTTTTATTCAAAATAAATGTTCACTCTGATGAAGGTCGATTCTTCTATGTGTGCGAAATATTTTCACACACATAAACTGACCGAAACACATGTGTAAGTGATATCGATTAATGTGATATCGATTAAATTCATTTTATCCATTTACATTTCTTTTCTTTACTCATTTTTCCTCATATATATATATATATATATATATATATATATATATATATATTTTGTCTGCATGTTCAAAATTCAGTTGTTCATACAGTTTCATGTTCAAAATAGATATGGAGGGCTTTTAAACATTTTTTTCAGGGTAGTACAGACTAGAAAAAAAAAGTGTACTACAAAAGTGTAAATATACATGTACAATGTATATTATTCCCAAACCCCCGAGGCATAAAATAACCCCAGATGGGTTGATATGCTGTTAAAATCTATCAAATAACTACCAACCAATTAAAATCCCACAGAACTGTGAATGGCTTACTTTACAGAACTTATTTCTAGTCTGTACAAATACTATTAATCTATGTTCAAAATTCAGTTGTTTACACAGTTTCCATGTTCAAAATGGATACGGTGAGCTTTTAAACTTTTTTTTTGTCAGGGTAGTACAGACTAAAAAATGATGGTCAACAAAAGAAAATTTATTACTGACCAAATCAACCATTATTCTAAATCTCATGGTAATGCATGTAACAAAAGGTGATATTTCATACGCTCTCTTTTCCTATGCATCGTACACCTGGAAAAAGCTATAAAATTGATTGCCTCAAATGCTGTGATAACAACAAAGATAAAAAGAAAAAGAAAGGGAGGGGGGGGATCAATAGTCTGAACAATTCCTGGAATAATAATGTCTCATCTCAAAATTACAGAATCTATGCCTGTTTTTCTTCAGGTTTTTCAGATGATTTGTGCAATTCTCTTGTGTGATTTACTGACTTGTCTCTTTTTTTTTTTCATGTATGCCACATTTGTTATAATATATTAGATCTTTTACCTATTTGCTCTCAGCTAGTTCTTATGCATTTTATTCAGTGCTATCATTATTATTATTATCATTATCTCTTTGTGAGTTTTTCACACCAGATGTGTTTACCCAACCCATCCACATGAGCAGGATGCGACAAAAGGTCAATTTCTTAAGTGAAATTTAACAAGTTTAAATTCAGAATTTTCCTTCTCCTAGACTAGTTGCCTAACCAAGATTGAAGAGCCCAGCCTGCCCTACATTTTGCACATTGTTGGAAGAATATTTGGATTCATACCTTTCCCAAGGGTATTAGCATTATGTGAAATGCAAACAGCCTTGTCCAGAATTGGATCTCAGGCTGATGAGTTCATTTGCTACAATGATAACCATTACACAATGAGCACCTCCATTTCAGGTACTTTTTTAAAAATCCGGTATTATGTGTTTTTCACACCAATGTAAGGTGATAGTCTTTTCAATGGAGTCTGAGTGACAACAAGTCTCCTCAGGTCTCTTCTGAGTATTCTAGCTAATCTTAACAACCCTGTTATCTGGATGGTCTCAATTCTTCTGATTTCCAATTCCTCTAGTCAGTTTTCTAAACTTGTTCAAAGGGCACCAATTACAATTGGTATTAACTTCGCCCTAATATTCCAGTTTTTTTTCTCTTTTCAATTCTCTGGCAAGGTCCAGGTATTATACCACTTGTTGGTAAGGGGCCAGGTGTTGCCTGGGGGTATAGACCCTGATTTTTCTAAGTATTGTAGCCATTCGCTGCAGTGTTCTGGTCTGAATGATCTCAATTCTTCCTCAAATTTCTAGTTCCCTTGAGACTTTTTCCCAGATACCTTAAGATTGTTCCAGTGGCTCCAAGTATGAGTCATTTAACTGTCATCTTGTAGGGACCCATTTTGTTTGGGGAGTGTATGGTTGAGGAGTTGAAGATCCGAGTTATGGGTCCCTACAATTTATATGTATAAGGACTACAGAAAATGTAGTTTCCATAGGTAACAAAAGAAGAAGACATTGATAAAGGAAACAAACTTTATATACATAAATACAATTAATATAGTTTCATTGTTCTTTCAGTGGTGTTGCAGTCTGATTGTGTCTGTGTATAGTTGTGTGTAACAACTGTGACATGGTGTTTATATTAGTGTGATTGCTTGTGTCAACATATTAGTAGTTTGTCTGTGATTGGAACTTGTGATTGAAAGTTGTTGTTGTTGATTGAGAGAGAGAGAGAGAGAGAAATAGGAGACGAAAAGATAGACGGACCTGTTCAGTCGTATTTGATGTTTTCGGACGTTCCCACTGTCGAGTTAGGAGCATCCTCTCCAACTCTGTTGAGTCAGGAAGAGCGAAAGCTCCTCACTGTCTCTGTGTCTCCTATCTTTCAGCTAAATGGGCCTTTTTATAATTTTCTTATTGTCATTGTCTATTGTGATCATTAAGCTAAAATATTCCTCAAATATCAGGTGATTTGCAATGATGTAATATCGAATGATTTTGGTATCTGTGGAATTCTGGTAACATAAATTATCGGATGAATTTAAACCATTGTTTCTAAAATATTTCTAAACTAATATTCATTCGATTCTCTTTTGTTTACCTAATTCTAAACTCATGACATACCATTGTAAAACTAGTTATTTAAGAAAACTTAATTATTTTAATTTGGTCAATTCCACATGCCGTAAAAATATAGGGGCCGATCCCTATAATTTTAAAACCTCTAGCAAGGTCATGGTAAATATCCAGTTTTAAACTTTCTGTTCAATTTGTCATCTGATAAAATTGCTAAGTCTACTAGTAGACATATTTTTCTTCTTGTTTACATCTTTGAGATATAAATCAGTTTTTTTTTATCATAATCCAGGTGAGTCCCTGTGGCATCTGGCTAATATGCTGGACTGCAACATTGTAGTAAACAAGTTTAAACTCCAGTTATGCTATCACGTTAACTTTCAGACTAATACTCTTGGAAAAGGTATGAACCCCCTTATCTCTCCAGCTATGGACTAAATACTACCACTACTGTTCTTCTACAAAAATGGCTTTGGCATTAAATAACTCATGAAGGTTGATATGTGTAGAATAATCATACTAGTTCCAATTACTGTCGAATTGGTAAGACAAGGCAACAAGTAGTCGTAACTGAATACAAATCTATCTTGCTACAATACTACTGCAAATTGCCAGGGTATTTATGAAGCCTCATAACATCATAGAAACCAAGCAGCCGATCAGGACTCAAGGAATTGAATCACCCAAATATATCAATGGACTATTCTTGATTTCCATAAATACCAACTGTCTTGGCACTGGTTCAGTTATGCTTAGCTAGTTGCTGTTGTTCAAACCAACAGTACATTAACTCTCTTCAACAATATGCTATTAAACAAAGAGACTAACCAACCAACTTATCTCCCTATACCAGATAATTTTTTGTCTTTTCCCCCCCAGGACAGATTCTGGTCTCTGTATATACCATCTGTTTGGATGGTTAAAGTTTAGTCCCTTGCATAATTCCCACTGGATCATCTACCACACCCTATCATGCTTGCTTTTGTACTTCTTCTGTATTGGCTTATGTGGTTCCTTTCATCTCTTCTTCACAGTCTATTGTTATTATAATTATCTAATTGTTTATCTTCACTGGGTGATTCAATAAAACTGTGGTTTAAACATTTAAAAAAAAATGAGTTAGAGGGGGGGGGCATCAATGTAAAGTAAGTGAAGTTTGGTTCTTTGATGTGTTTCTGCTTCTCCTTGGATCTCCTTTATACCTGCTTATTTGCAAATCTCCTTTTTTGTCTATGTCTCATTACCTTTCTCTTATGTCCTTTTTTTAAATCCCTCTGTTAGCACATTGCTACATCAAGTTAGCTGAAACCAATCTCTGGACTTTTAGATTTTATTGGATTTTATCTATTCTTTCTCCATTCCCACAATGCTTCTTATTTCCAGTTTGCTGAAAAGAAATCACTTCTAAGCACCACTTATTCTCCTCCTCCTCCACGAGGTAATCGACATTTCATTTTTTCTTCCTTTCATTCAAACTGCAGATTAACAGATAAAATAGATTAAAAATATTGACACTTATAAAATGATTAATGCATTTTAAATGTAAGAAAGATTTCAATGACGAAAGAAATGACATTTGTAAATTGAAAAAAAAAAAAATCATTAAAAAAGAAAATAAATTGTATTTATTTGGATATCATGTGCCATTCTACAAGAGCAGTAGGAATGTGTTAATTCCTCTTTATTTAAGATAAGAGCACAATTACTTCTATGATGTTGCAGTGCCATGGTGACTTCCCCCAAGAGCACAATTAAAGAGATAAACAAGTCACATGGTTCTCTCATAAACTTCCTCCTTTTTGATGGAGTCTTACCCCACTGAAGGGGATACAGTCAGCATAGTCTGAGACCTGCCAACAGCGTGGTAAAAATTTAGTAAGTAAAAAAGTAAAGTCATCGTGGGTGGACTAAAGTCAGCATCAGCCAGACAGTGAGGGAGTCTATCCCCTTTTCACAAGCACTAGGCCAGGAGATTGTTTTGGGTGTCTGAACCAGAATGCCATACCTACCATCAGCTCCTCACTTTACTGCACAGATCCCTGTGCTACTCATACACTGAGTTGGTGAGGTCTGGTATTGAACCAGGAATCCTGTGGGTCCTAGTCGGACGCTCTACCGACTGGGCTAAACTGACCCTAACAGATCTGAAATCTTAGTCAGTAAAGCATCAGATCAGGCAAAAACTATCACTTATGCAAAAATAGTTTGGAGCAAGATATGTGACCAAAAAATTACAAAAAGAAACAGAAGCAAGAATTAGATGGAGGCGCTCATTGTGTAATGGTTATCATCGGAAATGGACATGGAGGAATAGAGTTCAAATTCTAAATTTGACTGTTTGCATTTCACACAGCACTAATAACTGTGGGAGAGATATAAATCCAATTATTCTCCATCCATATATGGATAAATAGTAGAGCAGACTAGACTCTTTAACCTTAGTGTGGTAACTGGACTAGGAGAAGAAAAACTCTGAATTTAAACGTATTAAACTCAGCTTTAAAAAATGAGCATCATGCTAGTGTAGAGGGGATGGGTAAATATATATATATATAAATCTAATTAGATGCAATTGATATACCTTGGATTGCATCTATATCTTTTATAAGATGTTTTGATGTTACATAATCATTAGATACCTAATAATTATGACAATAGTGTAGAAATCATATTAGTGTAGCTGAAGAGTGAGTGACAGCGTTTGACCTCACTCTGACCTTGCGTTCTGGGGATGATCGTGAGAATCGGATCAACTCAGTTAGTCAGTTGGATTAGAAGCGAAGCTAGCAAGATTGATTCTCCGCGTTAAAGTAACATCATCATAAATCAAAGTCTTGTTGTTATTACTAAAAGCTAACAATAGCACAGGGCTTCCAGTGATTACACGTCATATAGATATTTGGTACCGTCAAAGAAAAGGCACTGCGTAACATTAACCAACTAATCAATTGTATATTCACGAATCCCAGATATTAAAAAAAAAACTCTTACTTTATATAAGACTCCACAGTGTCATGCAAATCAACCAGTCAAGCAACCAATCAGAACTCAAGGAATGGAATGACCCAAATCACCCTGATTCATGAATGGATCATTCTTGATTCCTATTTATACCAGCTGTCTTGGACACTGCTTGAGTTCTACTTAGCTGCTGTTATTAAAACCAACAGTAGGCTAACTGACTTCAATACTTTAAACATAGCAACTTGTGACATAGTGAAGTGAAAAAATGCATATCAATGATTCAAGGGAAAAGCTCAATATTTCTGACGTATGCTGATTGATCTTTTTTGATGTCAGTCAGCCGCAGTTCTCAGTGTTGTTTTGGGGTTTGCTTCTTTCTTTTTTTTTTCTGAATATTTTGCCAACTCTATAACTGACAAAATTTCTGATACGGACATGTGATTTTTCTGAGAGTGATTCCAGAAAAGGTTATCTTGCTCAGACATAAATTATCTATCAAGTTGGCATCGATACATTTATGAAACTGGGGAAAAAAAGAAAAAAAAAAAGAAGAAAAAACTTTCCCACTTAAGAAGACCTGACAGTTTCTGTACCTTGCCAACAGATCTTATTACTTGTCTCAGATTTTTTGAATTAGATCAAACACTTTATTCATTGTTATCTATCTATCTATGTCACTCTGTTCATATCTATCAATCTATGTCTCTAATGATAAAATTATCATCAAGTTTGTATATAAATACACAGATATCACAGTTTTTGTCATGCTTATCTAAGTTTGTTCATATATATCAATCTATATCTCTAATAATTAAATTATCATTGTTTTTATACAAATACACATATATCACTGTTTTTTCATACCTACCTCTGTTCATATCTATCTCATTCTGTTCATATTATTAATCTATCCCTCTAAGGATAAAATTCTCATTAACTATCTCAGTCTCTCAGTCTTTTTCCTTTCTTTCCTTCTTATTTTTTCTGGATAGCATGTCCTTTTTCTCCCTTTCTTTGTTTATGATAAAAATGATAAATTATCATCAAGTTTGTATATAAACACACAGATATCACAGATTTTGTCATGCCTAAGTCTGTTCATATCTATCAATCTCTACCTTTCAATCTATCTCTCTAATAATGAAATTATCATTTTTATAGAAATACACATATATCACTGTTTTTCATACCTATCTCTGTTCATATCTATTAATCTATCTCTCTAAGTATAAAATTCCATTAACTTTGTATATAAATACACATATATCACAGTTGTTTCATATCTATCTAGTCCGTTTATTTCTATTAACCTTTTTTCTATCTCAATCTCTCAGACTTTTTTTTTCTTTCTTTCCTTCTTATATTTTTTCTGGGTAGCATGTCCTTTTTCTTCTCTTTCTTTGTTTATGATAAAAACAGAAAGTGCCATTATTTAACTGAGGTGACAATACTTATAAGAAAGAATTTGGTGGATAAGCGAAACCATATAATCAGGATTTACATTTTTGCATTTCATTTTGAATGATTTGGACTATCTCATTTTTAACCAGAGGGTGCTGCAAGATATACGGTCAGAAGATTAAGGAAAAAATGTATTAATATATAAATTCTTAATATAATAGAGATATCTAATATATGATATAAAATAATATATTATAATGATATATAATAATATATGATAATAATATATAACAGAGATAGCTAATTAGAATCCTTCACTCCTTCCTAAACAGAAGCATCTATATCATCATGGACTGATGTTACAACAGTAGCCCAATGGATTCACCTGTCGTCTAGCTAAAAAATAGAAAATAAAAAAGGGCACAATGTTTAGAGTTTTATTTTAAGTAAATAAATTGACTGTTTTAGAAAACCAGAGCCTGAAAAAAGAAATCAGAAATTATTTGCTGCAGGATGAGATTTAAAAACATGTATTTACATAAAACATTTTTCTAATATGAAATAACATTGTTAATGATCCCTAAATACACATTCTTTTATTAAATAACTATTAATTAAAAAGGGGTTGTTTAAGTTATTCCATCCAGAGATTAAAATAGTCTTCCTTCAAATCAAACAATACTTTCACAATTATGTTCTGAAACAATTTCTATTTATCTTTTAAATACTAAATGAAAGCTACATGATCTTTTTTAGAATAAAAAAGACCTTCCATGCAAAACCAAATAGTTATTAAGGACCAATAAATTTCAATTATTTTCACCTAAAAATGAATTAAAATTAAATCGATTATTTAAGGTCAAATTTTTGTTTTAGTCAAAAAGTACTAACAATGAGCAGCAGTATAATGAAAAATGTTTTATTAAATAAATAAATAAGTAAATAAATTGACTGTTTTTCTAGATGGTCAACTCAGAAAAGAAAGCCCCCAAACTATCTTTTTTGTTGTTTTGTAACTAATAAAAAGAAATCTGTTCCCTGAGATATACATTTAAAACATCTGTTATTGAATAACTCAGCTTGCAAATGAATATCGTAAAAAATCAATAGAGAGAAATGTTCCTTTGTTGTTTCTTTTTTTTTTCTTTTTTTGTTGAAGATGTCTCCATTGACTGACAATTATATTAAAGACACAAATTTTGTTTTTATCATCATCTTTTTTTTTTATCATTCATTTTTGGCAACTTTTCCATGTCTTCTGAATAATTAGAAAACACGTGAGTATTAGGCAATGAAGCGAAGATGGAAAGTAAGTAGATCGAAAAAGTAACAAAAAAGGTATTTGGTGTCTTTTTTGTTTGTTTGTTTTTTGTTTGTTTTTTCCTCAGAAAATAGAGAAAGAAGCCAAAATAGTACATCTATAATGGGACAAAAATAGATTTAAAAAAAAAAATAATGTCTGTATGTTTTGAATAGTAACTAGCATTTTTTTAAACCTATTTTTAAAAAGATATTCGGACAAAATAAATGAATAGTTTGGTTTGCTTGGTTGTTTTCTTTTACAGCATATCAACCCTTTTTTGGATTACAGTCAAGTCCCACTGAACAGGTTCCCACTAGATTACTAAAGTTAAGCAGTGATAACCCTATTCAATACTTAATTGGGTGACCACTTAAGCAATAGTAGATACTGTAAGTAATATGAGTTCTTTTAATTGTATGACTTATCTTCAACAACCTCTGGTTAAAAATGAGACCATCAAAATTGTCCGAGATGAAATGCAAAAATGTAAATCCTGAATATCTGGTATTGTTTATCCACTGAATAATTATTTCTCATGAGTGATGTCACCACAGCTAAATAATGGACCATTTCATTTTTATTATAAAGAAAGAAAAAGAAAAAGGATATGCTACCCAGAAAAAAATATGAGAAAGAAAGAGAGTAATGTAAAGATAGAGAGAGGGAGTGATAATGCTAATCTGTTTCAATCAAACATAATGAAAAGATGAAAAGAAAGAAAGAAAGAATAAAAAAGAGTGTGGGAGTTAAATCAAGATTATTATACTTTTTAAATATTGAACTATTTTCAATAGCTCTTAAGTAAACATATTAAATGTTGTAATAATTAAATTATTATCTGACTCTGGTATATCCACAGATTCTGCTAGTTATTTAATTATAACTATATTTTAATATGACACTTCAAAAAAATGCAGAATCAAATGATTTTCCCCACTAGCTCTCTTTTTACTGCAAACTCATCAGTTAATATCACTGAAATATCATCTTTGGCATTGTATCAAGAAATTCACCCTTTTGAGTCTTACAACATCACACACCTAGACCTAGATGACCTAGGTGACCCAGGTGGTGTCAATCAAGCAACAGCTTGTGGTCAGGTTACAGGATCTCAAGATCATTTATTCAAATATTAGCACAGGGGTATAGCCCTCGGTTGAAGCCAACTTAGCTCCTGTCAGTTTCATATATTTTGGGGGTATGTAAAAAAAATAAAATTATCAGCTGAGATCAGCTAAATACATACATCTTATTATAATGGAGATTGTGTGTTTTTATGTCTGTAACCGAAACTATATCACTACTCAAGTCACAATTCCGTTAGTTATTAACATCACATTCTCAATGATTTTATTTTTATTTAAACCTCAATTATTAATAAAATTGTTTTACATTATTAATACTGTTAACCATATCTACATACTAACAACATGCAATTATATTTATATATACAACAAAATAGCGGTTTACAATGTGAATGGGAAGACTAATTTGCATATTGATATTAAAAATGTGATTTTAATAAATATGTGCTTAGTATTATTGATTTCTAATTGTTTGGTTTTATTTTAATGAATGTAAGCAAAAATCTCTTCAATGAATCTTAAATGAAATCCATTAACAAGAACAAATAACTGTAATGTTATTCTTTACTTCCTCTTTTAACTAAATACTTAAATTAGAAAAAATAACAATGAAAGACGAGAGTGATGGAAGAGTAAGTTTCAGTTGTTTTATCTTTCGATTATACTCCCTCTGTTTCAAAACTTTTTATTTGTATTCTTATTTAGTTTCATTAGCCTTCCTAATTTAATACAATATTTTATTACATTAAAACTTAAATACTTGCACCCGGAGGGTGCATATATTTGCTAGTATATATAAAGGCTGTACCAACAAATCTGACATCATTTAATAAAATGCCAATTTTCGTTTTCATTTCATGAAAGTTTTCATAAAATGAAATAAATTTCATAAAAACTTTTATTCATAAAATGATGAAAAAATTTGATATTTCACATGATGTCAAATCTTTTTGGGGGACACCTTGTGTGTATATATATATATATATATATATATTATATATATATATATATATATATTTCCGTAGTTAGGATCTTTCCACGTGTGGTTTAACCAAGCTGATGCAGGTAGACCATAAGGAGAGCTCAATGTGCCTAATACCAGTGAGTAGAAGGACAGAGCAAGATATTTAGTAAATGAAGAAAAAACTCTTAACTTGCTTCATTACAATAATCTATTTCAATCATATTAATATGGCATCTTCAGGTAATCACAAGAATTCTTGTGATTACCTGAAGACGCCGTATTATTACCGTTGAAATAAATTATTATAATGAAGCAAGTTTAGAGTTTTTTTTTCATTTACTAAATATATATATATATATATATATATATATATATACACACACACGTGCATATATATATATATATATAATATATATATATATATATATATATATATATATATATAAAAGGGTTTTATAATTTGCTTGGAGCATTGTGTTTATATTGGTTTGTTGGTTGATTCTGAAGGCTATCACAATGCAAGTGTAAAGAAAAAAGAAAGTAACTATGGTGTTGTTTGTTAACCTGTGATTTATTCTTAATATTTCCGGATAAAAATCCCTTCTATAGAAGATCTCTAGAACTGAAGTTGTTGCTAGTGGCTGTCCATTTGTTGAACAAAGGATAAGATATCAAATCTTAAATTGTATACATAACAAGAACAGACAAACTCATCAATTGAAATCAATGAGTCACAGTTTATCATTTTCTGTTTTAAGTATACTCACATAAGACAAATGGTCTTGAGACATCATAGATCATTTGTTTTAATGTTAGCATGGGGGCCTCCTGTAAATTTGTCCCTGTTTATATCCCATGCTATTTCTGCTCAGCTGAAAGCCAAAGTATATAAATGTCAAGTGAATAAAGAAATAATTTAGCTGGTGAATTGAGTGAAAGTCCAAAGTGACATATAGTAGAAGACAGGGATTACAGCATCAGTACATTCATGAGTAATAAATAGTGTCCATTCCAAACTAACAACAGTTCATTAAAACCTTCTCCTTGTGTATAACAACTTGAAATAAGAGGATCGGTCAGTTGATTGTTTAGTTTAATAGCATATCAACACATGTGGGCTATTTAATGCCAAATCTTCTTTTTTTATTTATATGATTTCTTGGGGAATAATTTTCATTAAGTTCACGTGTATTGATAAATACTAGTGGGTTTCTCTCAGACACTGTCTTCTAGCACCTATATGATGAAAAGGTATGGGTGTTTGCTATAAGAGCAATTTGAAGAATATGGTCGTGACGATCATATGCTCGGACTTGATATGACCAGCTGATTGATTGGATGGGGTCTCCTCGATTGCTCAGCTAGCCCAAGTGAGGACCAAATTGGAGTGTTGCATGAGACCACTTAGTACAAGAGTCACAGACTTCTAGGCCACTGCAATCCTGTCCTCAGGCATTATGGGTCATCACCCACGGTCCATTAGGGGGATCTTATCCCTCCAAAGAGATGCAGTTAGAGTATTCTACTACCCCAGCCAACAGGGTGGGAAACTATATGAATTATAGGATATTATATATATATATATATATATATATAAAACTATTTCGTTACCTGATGAATGCATTAGCAGGAAACCATTGGTTGTAAATATTGTTTCCATGTAAATAAATAAAAGATAAACCATTTATTTGTTCATTCATTCATCTCCATATATATATATATATATATATATATATATATATATATATAATAAATAGAGCCTAAAAATATTTAATACAAAATTAATTTTCTTCTAAGATATCAGAATTTTATTATTATTTGTGTATATTATTATTTATTACTACAACAATTAAACTTTGTAATGAACAGTCCTCATAGCAGGGCATAAACTAAGCCATCTGCATCCTCTGTAGAGAGGTAAGAATCCTCCCCCTCAATTTAGAAGACTTTTATAATTCTGTTTCCCTACCAAAGAATGTTCAACTCTCCAGCATTTATGTTTATTGTGGAGAAGAAGACATTTATCCATGGTGCAAAGAGGCAGAATAACTCAAGTTTTACTGTCTTTGGTATGTAGCATATAGTACCTAAAAAATGAGAATGGAATAATCTCTTTTTCCTATAAATAATGTCTGATCAAAGCTTGGAGGAGAAACAATAACTCTCTGGACTTATTGATTTAACCTACCAATTTCTAATTACTCTGTTCACCTTGTAACATAGCTTAGTAAATCTTTTCCCCCATCTTTAATACTCATTGTGTATCTTCCTATTATTTCTGTTAACTCTAATATATGAGTTACAACAGTATGACACTAAACTGCATCAGTTATTGACCTCTGGATAGACTACTTCACAAAAAAATGAAGTATAAAGGTACAATGAACACAATTATTTTATCTCTCAGTATAAACTAACCCCAGATGGGTTGACATGTCATTAAAATCAATCAATCATTTAATCATTACCCCAAAATAAGTCAAGTTGTCATGGTGGCCTAAGGTCAGTATAAGCCAGACAGCAATGGAGTCTATCCCCTTTTCACTAGCACTAGACCAAGAAGATTGTTTTTGACGCCTGAGGTGGAGCACCACACCTACCATCAGCTCCTCACTTTACTGCACAGATCCCTGTGCAACTCATACGCTGAGTTGGCAAGGGCCTGTATTGAACCAGAACCTTATGGTTCCCTAATCGAATGTTCTACCAACTGAGCTAAAGCCGTACCCCAAAATAAGAATATAAACAAATTTGTTTAAATTCTTTCAGAAGATAAATAAGTTTTAAAACTGAAGATAAAATTAAAGGAATTAATTGATTTTTTTTTTTTCATTTGAGGCAAGGTCATTTCTGATTTCTTTTCATTAGATTTCTTGTTAACTTATAAATATTTGACAATGAATAGCAAAAGCTTTGATGTGCATTTGTAGATAAAAAAGTTGATAAGAATCTTAAATCAAATTAAACACTGACAAGATTAAACTCTAAATCAACATCAATGTACATAAACTTGGTTGTTATCTATTCAAAATATCTTTAAATTTGTTTTTTCTTTATTTCTATGTTTCTTTAAGTATACATTTGCAATAAAAATTGGTGCACCTTCTTTTAGATAAAAGAATGGCGATACAATCTTGGTTATTTATCGCAAACTTCAGTTTTCTTTCAAATGGGCACAATGTTTAGAGTTTTATTTTAAGTAAAGAAATTGACTGTTTTTCTAGAGGGTCAACTCAGAAAAGAATGAGGACATCTAAACCAAAACACCCCCAAAAAGTTATACATATTTGAAAAATAATAAATTTTGGCTTGTTTAATTGGTCATCTAGTTGGTTGATTGATTGAATTTTATGGCATGTCAACCCTTGTTGGCTTATTTTATGCCGAAGATGTTTTATTGTATTCATTCTTGTTGGGTATTCAATTTTTTTCAAACTCATTTTTGATCTATTTAACACATAGATCCCTAGATCATAGTACCCTAACTGCTGATCAGGGTGGACCTGGAAGTAATGGTAATGAAGGAGTACACACTCCCCAATGCTGCAAAATTGGAACTTCACCATTAGATGCCGTTTTATGTGATATCCAGGACACAAGTCTTCTGGTAAACAAATTGATTCTTTATTAATTAAAATGGATTTGATAATATTAAACGTTAACATCAACTAGTCTGTTAATTAATTATATTTATAAAATCTATAAAATCAGAATCATTTAAATATCTAATGTAAAGGTTGAAGGATCAACTTTGACTATTACAAGTGCTATCATGTATCTTCTATAAAAAAAAAAAAAGAAGAAGAATTAGATATTAAATGATTTGGTCAATAGTTACATTTAGTCTATGAAATTTATTTCTGGGACAATCAATCAATATACAAGTCATCAGGGTGGCCTAAAGTCAGTTTTAACCAGACAACAAGAGAGTCTATACCTTTTCACTTGCACTAGACCAAGGAGATTGTTTATAAGTGTCTGAGGTGGAGCACCACACTTACCACCAGCTCCTCATTTTATCACACAGATCCCTATGCTACTAATATGCTGAGTTGGCGAGGGCCGGTATCAAAACAGGAACCTTGTGGTTCCTAGGCGGACGCTCTATCAACTGAGCTAAACCGGCCCTACATATATATATATATAGGTCCAAATATTTTCAAAGGTGAATGTTTCTGATGACAAACAATCACCTAAAGGTGATGTTCCGAAACCATTGGTAAAACGTACTTTTAAATGTATTGTAAACTATAAGTAAATAAATACAGCTCTTAAAGAAGTAATTGAGCACTTTATTATCATTTCTCCAATATTAACAAAGAATTAACTATATATATATATATATATATATATATATATATATATATATATATATTTCGATGGGGTGGCCTAAAGTCGGTATCAGCCAGTCAGCGAGGGAGTCTATCCCCTTTTCAATAGCGCTAGACCAAGGAGATTGTTTTTTAGCATCTGAGGTGGAGCGCCACACCTACCATCAGCTCCTTATTTTACCGCACAGATCCCTGTGCTACTCATACGCTGAGTTGGCGGGGACCGGTATCGAACTAGGAACCTTGTGGTTTCTAGCCGAACGCTCTAACGACTGAGCTAACCCGGCCCCTTGTATGTATATATATATATATTGATTGATTGATTGTGCCAGAAACAAATATTTATGGTAAATATATAAGAACGATTAAAAGAAAGAATTGTTAAGAGTTATAAAGTTATAATCTTAAAAGTTATAGCTAATTATGCATAATGAGTTTGTAACAAAATTGTTACAATCTGAAAATACATGCACACAGTTCTGGAAATGACATCTGTTGGAAAACAGTGAGAACTTCTTCAAGGTCCTAATATGTATGCAGTGATGCTGATAACTTTTTCATTTAGTGCATCCTAGAATGCACATATTTGTTTTGAATGAGTCCCCGAGAAAATTTATGGGTCCCAATTAATGCTCTCTAGCTCCTACCTTGTAACCTATCCAGTATAATTTGTTTCTTAGAAACCATTGAAATGTATTAAAAGTTAGCTTGAAATGGTGAGGGAAGAAAAAAGAAAAACACTGGGACGCATGTATATGATTTTACTATGTCCTTTAAAATTAAAAAAAGGACGCATACCTATCAGCATCTCTGTATATGTATGTATTCATCTATGTTTGTTTGTACATATGTACGGACATGTGCATGAGTACAAAACTCCAGTTGTCTTTGACTGCTGGACAGCTACTGCCAAGAGGGAAATAGCTAGTGTTTACTTCCACCAGCCCTTGGTAGCAAAAATAGAGAAAAGTTATTTTTGAAATTTATCACACACGTGAGTTTTCCTATTTTTAGATTTGTTGATACACATAGGTTAGGGACCATTACAGAGTCATTGAAAGAAAGCATTTGATAAGAATATCTAAAAGCATTACTTAAGTTTAGAAATGTCACATCTTAAAATAATGGTACATGACAACCATATCAAAATCTATTTGTATAGATATGTATGTACGTACATACATATCCATGTATTCATGCATGTATGTATCTATGTTTCTCCATACATATGTACATATATATTATATGTACATCTATATGCATGCCTATGAGCATGTTTTTTGAATCTCTTAAGAGTAAATATTCTTTCAACGACATCAACGAAAGACATTTGAAATCCAAAATTTAAAAATGGAAAGATGTTAAGAGAACAAATATTTTTTCAATGGCATCAACAAAAGACATTTTGATCTCTTAAGTACAAACAGAAAGGAAAACCGCAAGAATTCCTTTTTACTGAAGATAATAGTAGTTGTGATAACCACAGACTTAATCCAAACTCAGGAGATTTGTTAGAATTGTCGCCATTGCAGAGGTTCCAATTGTTCTGTTGTTCACAGAATCCAGATTGTAAATTATTAATATTAGCTAGGAATAGTTAACTGAAGGTATATAATTGCAAGCAAATCCTTATTAAGTAGGAATCTACTTGATGCCATATAACTGCATACAAATAATTTGTGTTAAGAACAGTTACTTGAAGCTATAATTGTTTATAAATGATTATTATTAAAATAAATAGTTACTTGAAACCATATAATTGCTTGCTCAAAAAGACTGACTTCAGAATTAAATAACCCAACAAGGATTGACATGTCATAAAACCAACCAGAATCCAGTTGGATAATCCTTGTATAAGCCCAAGTAATAAAAAAAAATAGGTCTTACCAGCAGAAAATTCAACCAGTAAGTGATTTGAGGACAGTTGCAAAGGATCTTAAATACTTTCTAACCTCTCCTCTCATTGGCTAATTTTTACCAGAAGTGCCTGCTGAATTTGGGAATGTTCCTAAATAAAAGTAACAATTTTGTGTATGTCTTATAACTTATAGATAATCCAACAAGATGTACCAAAATCTTCTCGACCATCTCCAGCTATGGGTTAATTAGCTGGGTGGACTGGGCTCTCTAGCCTTGGTAGGGGTGATCAGTCTTGGCGAAGAAACAAAATGAATTTAAAACAATGGATTTAGGGGATATAGTAAATCTAGATAACAGATCCTGCTATTCTATGATTAGCAGTAACTCTAAAGAGTATTAGCACTATGTAAATTGTGAACAGACTCATTCAGGATTTGGTTGCCGATTCCATTTCCTAAGATGATAACTATTACACTATTAGTGCCTCCTCTGTTAAATTATATGCTTCATTTATTTATTTATTTTTTTTTTTCTGTACAATATGCAGATTCATCTCAACATCACTTTTTCATAAAGCTTGCACACTTCATTTAAATTTTAAAATTCAAATTCAAATGCAAAACCTATTTCAATACTTTTGGATCATATGTAATATTTTCTAATTCTCATTGTATATTCTCATTGTATATAATCCTTGGTCAGCAAAACAACATATTGAGATGTTTTATTAGAGCAATTTATCTAAAATTTTCTTAGAGAATAAAGCAACTTCCAGTTCAATATGCAATTGAATTGAATATACTAACTTCAGCAGAATATCAGTATGACAAAAGAGTAAACAGACATAAGTCTATCAAATCATAGATTTACCTCATAAAATTACAACCTTCTAAACCCCTGGAATTTCTGTGCCAGTGGGGAAAAACTTACAAACCATTTATCAAATTAGAAGTGCTTATTATTAGGTGTTCATTTTAGGTTAGGTGTAAAATGAGGTACAAAGCCTGTAGTGTTCTAAGCTTTAAGCTTTTCCTTACACAGATGTGAACAGAGACCCAACCTTGATATGCACATGTATGTAACTAACTTTTTTTTTCTCCTTTAAATTTTTTTAGAGACCAAGAGTCCTTTTCCAGGGGCTAACACTTGATTTTTTTATGCATAGTATTTACATCCAAGGGCTCATTTTAAGATGGAGGATATTATTTGCTCCTGAAATATTATTTTCTTCCTTTTGCCATACTTCTCAAATCTTGAGTAAGTGAAACAGTGGAGAATAATTGTCTTCTCCTCAATCGACCACTTAGCTATGTTATTGTTTTTCTTTCTAGTGATCCTTGCTTGGTCTTGCCTGATTCCAGGACTAGTATTGAACTGGTCTGGTGGAGTATCTTAGTGTTGTTGGTAGCATCACTTAGAAAAGATGCACTACTAATTTCCTCATCATTTAGCCCAGTGCTTAGCTATGACGAGGGGAATATTTGGTCAGAGTTTACTTCTGAGGGGAAGTATCCTGATGTTAGATACTGACAAACTCCTGTTCAGAGAGACCAAAGACACTTAAGGTATTTTACAATTCTGTCTAGCAGCCATTGTGGCAGTGTGAATATATATATATATATGATATGGTCTCTGACTATGCCTGTGAAGTCCCGGTTTCGATTCCTGTCAGAGGGGAGTCGTTAGTATACATCGCTGAAGAGACTTAATAAAGTCGAAACAGTCTGTACGGTGTTCTGCATAGCAAGCCATCCTTTGCGGGATTTACTTGTCAAGTTTATTTTCTATAATTATCGAATTTTATACGATACATGCATTTGTAATTGCCTTCAAGCAAAAATATAAATATATATATATATATATATATATACTTTGAACTGAAATTCTGGCTATGTGTTGGGATTCAATGTCTGGGAATAAATTAGGAGTGAAACCTACAGAGTGGTCTTTTGTGGTCTCATGGAGGAACATGACGATGTCAATGGGAGAGCACAGCCACTCAAGTTAGTAGAATATCATAGTGAGAAGATTAACCCATTATATCCTGCGGTGTTTGTGATTACTGGTTATCTTGCCACGGTTTGCAATGGAAGTATAATCAGAACCACTCAGAAAGTGTTGTGAAAGTGCTTGCCACTCTAATTCCCTGATGTACAAATGTTTCTTTTTTGTCCTTTATCATTCATAAGATGAGAGGACACAGTCAAAGGAAAGCATCAACTCAGATGATTCTGGAGAAAACAAAGAGATGGCAATCATCTGTGAAGATGGAGCAATCATCATATGAGATATGGAAAGAAAGAAAGAAAAAAGATTTTCAAAGAAAGAAAGAAAGAAAAAAAGAAAAAAATTAGAAAGAGAAAAAAGAAAGAAGATTTAGAAAGAAAAAAGAAAGAAAGAAGGTTAAGAAAGAAAGAAAGAAGAAAGATTTAGAAAGAAAGAAAAATGTGTGTGTATCAATCTATGTCTGGTCATTACCGATCTTCATCTGTTATATATAATATATATATATATATATATATATATATATTGTAGAAACAATGATACTCACCATCGTGAAGAATAAGTTCCAATTACCGTCGAACTGGGAAGACAAGGTAGCATGCGATTGTAACTCAATACAAACTCGAAATGCTACAAAGTACACTGCAGAATGACCAGGTATATATAGGACTCCACAGTGTCATGCAGATCAACCAGTCAAGCAACCAATCAGAACTCAAGGAGTGGAATGACCCAAGTCACCCTGATTCATGAGTGGATCATTCTTGATTCCTATATTTACCAGCTGTCTTGGACACTGCAAAAGTTCTACTTGGCTGCTGTTATTGAAACCAGCAGTAGGCTAACTGACTTCAATATATATATATATATATATATATATATACATATATATATGATGGATGGTGGGAAATTTTTGGTTGTATTGGAAGCATGGAAAGATATAAGGAATAATAACCAAAATTTAAAGTGATAAATATAATCCTAATATTTCAGGTAGCCTTCCACCTTTGTAGAATGACTCATATTTTCATGCTTTCAGTACAACCCAAAACATTTTCCAACATCAATCATATCTATAAAGAAGCATATGTGGACTCCCTAAAACATCATACATATATATATATATATATATATATATATATACATACACACATTTGTAGTTAGTATTATAGATTTGATAATAAAGTTCTCGATAATATGTGTAAAATCTGTATTTATTTGTTATAGATTACAATGCATTTAACAGATGTTTGTTACCTTTGGTTTCAAAGGAGTGTATTGGCCACTTATTATCAAGACGTGTCTTTTTCACAGGCATATTGTCTTAATGATAAGTGGCCAATACCCTGCTTTAAAACCAATGATAACAATTGCCACTTAAATGTATTCTACTCTATAACAGATATATATATACATAAAAGGTGTACATAAACATTAAAAAATGAACTAGTATTAAACACTTCTTATACTAGCTCACTCAAGCATTGAGCACTTGAAACACTGAGTTGTGAATTTTAATCTTGTTTAATCCTTGAAATATACTGTGTGTGTATGCAATATGTATAAGCATATATATTTAAATTTGTAGAGAAAAAATAAATCAGAAGATGAAGTGTCTGGTGAATGGATACTTTATTGATTGTCAACTTTTTGGTTTATTAAAACAAAAACTAAAAGTTGTGAAGTGGTTAGAAATTGTATTCTGAGATAGGTGGGCTCCACTTGTACAAGTACTTAAAAGGTCTCAATGGCAGAAGTGCAGGTTTAGGGTTGATATGTCTAATAAAGTGAAATTGGAATGGTGGGGTTGATCTAAAAGTGTTGGAAGAATAAGGAAAACTGACATAAGGAATACCTGCACTTTTAGAAATTGAAAAGGACATCCGTGTACTTTTGAGCTGAAGTAAGATTTATAAGACAATTCTATCATTTTACAGAATGGGTTTAATTCTAGAAGATGTGAAGGAAGTAAAAATTGAAAAAAACTAGAA
>CM042150.1:112847182-112939682 GCA_023376005.1 Doryteuthis pealeii | reverse complement strand
ACATACATATATAAAAATATACACAAACACTACATACATACAAATACACACACACACACACTACATACATATATAAAAATATACACAAACACTACGTACATACAAATACACACACACTACATACATACAAATACACACACTACATACATATATAAAAATATACACAAACACTACATACATACAAATACACACACACACATAAACACACACACACACACATATATATATATCCTATAGGGGACCGGAGTAGAATAAAGATAAAATTCACACATAGAAAAATAAATTAACTAAGATTAGTTTACTTCACAATGGCAAACTATAGACCAACCAGCGAGAATCAAACTCACTAGTCATGATCTGTTAGTCTAGCTTGCTAATCATTACACTCAAAATGGATGCAGTTTAATATCATACTTAGGACACCCCTTTTTGAGGGAGTCTTACCCCACTGCAATGAATACAGCAATTGTTTGATTTTTTTCAAAGCCCATGTGACCCTCGTATATAACATTTAAAATCTCCTTCAGTAAAACAGCAGCAATAACAATTCAATCACCTTGTAATACATTAGATTCAACTTGGCTTTTTAAAAACTTTTTATCAAGCCTGGTACAAGGCCATGTGTATGAGTCATCTGGTAAAGATTAAACTTTACCATACAGTTGTAATGAACTGTGATACCTAGATCTTAAATTATAAGCACTTTCTCTGAGATGAAATAAAAAGGAAGACAAGATGTGTGTTGAAAGTTGATCTGCACCAAGACAGAAAATATATACTGTCATTTTTTTTTCTTAATCTTAAAAAGGAATGGCTGTTGCATATCCCTGGGTCAATACATAAGAATTCCTGAACTTTTCATTAAATTACACAGAGGGAATCTGGAAAGGACGCAGCCTAATAACAGATCAGAGTTATCAGTTGAACAGATATGATGTTGCAAAACCTGAAATCTGAAAGGATACTGTACTAACATCACTAATAACCTCCTTTAGTGCATTTTGACAATGTTTAAGAAGACTAAAGACAGAAATAAATAAAGAAAAAAGGTGTCAGAAGAAATGGAGAGTTTTGGATTGGTTTCTTTGTTTAATGACATATCATATTGGTTATTTAATACCAAAATTGTCTTTGTAGAAGAACAATAGTGGTTCCATTTAACCTATAGCTGGAGGAATGAGAGCGTTCATACTTTTCCCAAGAGCATTAAATCGAAAGTGAACATATTAGCATGACTGGAGTTTCAGTTCAGCATGATAGCTCACATGCCATGGGGACACTCCTAAACGGAAGAGTAGAAAGAAAGAAATAGCCAGAAAATAAGAGGAGGAAAGAAAGAAAGAAATAGCCAGAAAATAAGAGGAGGAAAGAAAGAAAGAAATAGCCAGAAAATAGAGGAGGAAAGAAAGAAATAGCCAGAAAATAAGAGGAGGAAAGAAAGAAAGAAATAGCCAGAAAATAAGAGGAGGAAAGAAAGAAAGAAATAGCCAGAAAATAAGAGGTAGAAAGAAAGAAAGTTTTTTTTCATTGTTAATTTGTTTTTCGGTAAATGGTGTCTGATATTAGACAGAACATTATCATTATCCATAGGTGATTGGCCAAAATGTCTTTATGAATATTGGTTTGTGAATCCTCAGTTAATTTGCCCCATGTGAAATTGGCAATGGGCGTAGGGTAGTTCTTTCATGGTTGCTGTGTGACATAGAAAATGAAACCCAAGTGATATCAGTTGCATTATTCTATGGAAAACCGTCCTGATTATTAAACAGGGAAACTTGAGGGTGATGATCATAAATTAGATCAAAATTTTGGCATAATACACACAGCTGAATAAATTGTTAGGCTTAGAGCTTTGCACTCAAGTCAGCTCCTTACTTAGGCTAAACAAGTGGTTGAAGAGGCCCCCTCCGATCAATTGGCTGGTCATGTCAAGCCCTAACACTGATATGATTGTCCCAACCCTTTTATCATATTTGTGTTAGAAGGTGGTGGCTGAGGGTCTTAGTGTCCTGGGTATGACATTAAACTATCTGATGGTGAAGTTTCAATTCTTGAACTCAGGGGAATGTGGCATGAACCTTTATCATCATTACTCCCAGGTTCTCCCTTACCTGGAGTGGTAGTACCTGTTAGGGTCTTATCTATGGGTTAAATAGAAAAAAGTGAGTTTAAAAAAGTGTTTAATTAAATTGAGTACCCATCAAGAATGAATAAAACAAAAACGTCTTTGGCATAAAATAACCCAATGGGTTGACATGCCATAAAACCCAACCAACCAAACCAAACCATCAAGCTGACTGTACTTTTGCCCAGAAGATGTTAGAGCCCAACTGGCATATGCTATTAGTTTCAATTCATATAATTGTTTCTGCACAATCATTGCACGCAGTCCAGTATGAAATGCATTGCAAATAACCTTATAATAGAGAATAATGGCCCCTAATGGTTTCTTCTGTCAAAGCAAATTTCAACCCATTAAATGCTCTCTGATGATCTGCAGTCCATTTCTAATCAATGTCTTCATGAAAAGGTTAAAGAAGTTTTAAGGTTTTTTTTATAAAAATGTTTTGATAAATGAGATACTAAAGTTGATTATCTGTATAATTTAACTCATGGACGAGGCTGTTTAAATTTCATAAAGTGCTAATACCCTTGCAAAAGCATGAATCCAACTATTCTCCTTCCAGTAAATAGTAGGACAGATTGGGCTCTATAACTTTGGCATGGAAATTGGTCTGGGAGAATGAAAACTCAGAATTCAAACCCATTAAACTCTGCTTAAATTTGGCCTTGTGTCATATACTGCTCATGTGGAGGGGTGGTTAATATATTTAAGTGATGTAATGGTT
Organism: Doryteuthis pealeii; assembly: GCA_023376005.1. Classification (NCBI taxonomy): domain Eukaryota; kingdom Metazoa; phylum Mollusca; class Cephalopoda; order Myopsida; family Loliginidae; genus Doryteuthis; species Doryteuthis pealeii. The sequence goes on along the minus strand of CM042150.1, from coordinate 112,936,833 downwards.
ATTATCATTGAAAATGGACACGGTGACACAAGTTCAAATCTGGGATGTGGCTGTTTGCATTTCACATAGCACTAAAACCTTTGGCAAAGGTATATATCCAATTATTCTCCCTCCAGCTATGGGTAAATAGTAGGGCAGACTGAGCACTTTAAACTTGGTATGACAACTGGTCTAGGAGAAGTAAAACTTAATTTAAACCTCTTAAACTCTGCTAAAAATTGACGTTGTGTCACATCCTGCTCGTGAGGAGGGGTTAGTGAATACATACAATTTAACAATTTCTTAGGTAGCTCAGTTCTACAACTATCTCCTCCTTTGGATTAGGGTTCATCATCAGCTAAAATAAATAAAGCAGAATGAGACAGATATGAAGAATAATCAAGCTAAGTTCCAATTACTGTCGAATTGGTAAGACACGGCAACGAGCGGTTGTAACTCAATACAATCCCGTCTCGGCAAAATTCTACTGCAGACTGACAGGGTATTTATAAAACTCCACAATATCATAGAAATCAAGCAGCCAATCAGAACTCAGGGAATGGAATCACCCAAATGCAGGAATGGACTATTCTTGATTTCTATAAGTACCAACTGTTTTGGACACTGCTTAAGTTGTACCTAGCTAGTTGCTGTTATTCAAACCAACAGTAGACTAAGTGACTTCAATAAGATAGAGACTGACAGAAAAATCAGAGACTGAGATAAATGAATAAGAACAGATTGAGATAGATATATAGAAATGATATAGATAGGTGGGTAGTATCCAATCTCTCATGCTAATTTTTCTGATTTTTATTACTTGTGTATATGTGAGAGACATCTAACACAGAGACATCTTCCATATGGATTGTATATCTGAAGAAGGTCATAGAATGTGTTGGCCAAAACACAAATGAGATCAATATTCTAAACAAGTCTTGGAATGGTGATTCCTCTCAAAATAATAGAAAATAATTGAAAGTCATTTAATACTTTAATTTTAGACAGTACAACAAACCCTCAACTGACTATTGTGACAGAGGGTCACCAAAGAAGCAATACAAGGACTACTTCAAAAAATGTCTTGGTCCCTGTCACATCAACCATTGCCAATTGTCCACCCTAACTGAAAACTGTGATGTCTATAGTATCAGAATTAGAAATGCACTTGTTTTTTCCAGGTCAGTCTATTAGAATATAATTTTTCATGGGAAATCTATTTCAGAATTAGTTCTAACATTCAGTATATGATACCAATGAAGGCCAACATGTGAAGAAATCATAGTAGTGTTTTGATTATCAGGGTGTCATACAACTTGGTGAAAGCCATTATTCAGATCAAGTCTTGAAAATTGATTGGATCCATTTAATCAATGACAAGTCCTCTTCAAATAAAAGGATGACATGTCTTGTCCTTTTTTAGAGTTTTATTTGGTTGGACCAGATCAGCACACAGTCAGAATTCACCCTCGTCTTTTTTCTTTTAGATGCCACTCAATTCTTTTGGTCAATCAGCTTTCTCAATAACACCAACTGCTTCAAAACACTGAAATCTATTTTTTTCCTTCCATTTTTTCTCTTAATGGAAAAAAAAGAATGATCAATGAGATTGGGAAAACAGTTGAACATACTTATCTATAATCAATTTCACTTATACACAGGAGAGTAAAAAATTATCCTCACTTTTGCTATAATATATTTTTTATTATTGTCACACTGGATTCTGCACATGTGTACTTATAGTTGGGAATATTGTAGTCATATGATCAAAGTTTTAACCTGATCATGCCATTTTGCTTGCTGTCTTCAACGTATAAATTAATTCCACTAAGCACTATGCACCAAAGAGGTAACCCAATTTCTTTGGTCAATTTCACTTATATATACTTATAGAATAAAAAATTATCTACACTTTCACTATAACATATCTTTATAATTGTTACACTGTGTTCTGCACATGTGTTCTCATAGTTGGAACTGTAGTCACATGATCAAAATCTGAGCCTGATCACGCCATTTTGCTCTCTGTCTTTACAGTGTAAACTAGTTCCACAAGCAGTATGCATCAAGGAAATGACTCGATTTCTCTGGCTGGAAGGAGTGTTAGGAGCTGAAATTCATTAGAGGTACAATACAAAGACAGTACACTACCATTGTAAAAGCGTCTATGAATGAATGGAAAAGTTTCAAGTGGCCGGACAAAAATGATGCACAAATGAATATATGAAACAAGCAGTGCATAAATGGTTGCACAACCAAACGAAAACCTATTTCTGGGAGGGAATACGCACACTTGTGGACCACTTGAAAAAGGAATCTATATAGAAAAATGACATACTTATTTATCTCCTGTTTTTGTGTAAATACATTGTAAAAACAAGAGTGCAGATAATTTTTGACTCTCCCTTGTTCATCTTTTATTTTACCAATTCCATGGAAAGGATTTCTTAATCTATTGATATAAGTAGAATCGATAATAGTATTAAACATTTTCTTATATCTTAGAACACTAATATCTACAGCTGTTTGTAAATTAATCAAAGAGCCTTTATTGCTTTTAACAGCATAAAATAAAATTAATATTTCCCTATGCCAAAAAAAAAAAGAAGGATAATTAAACTTTTGTCTTTAAAAATCAATATCACTTTTTCCCTAAAAATGCAATTAACTCCTGTCTTAAAAAAAAAGAAGTCAAACTCTTCTTTGAAAAATTAATTGAAGAAAATAGGAAATAAAAAATTAATAAAATCAAATTAGACAAAAATTTAAAATTTAAAAATTCCACAGTTAATCTTTTCATTAAAAAAAAAAGCAAATTAAACTTGTTTCCTAAAAATATGCAATTAAACTTTCACCTTAAAAATTACAAATAATTCAACTCGTTTATAAGATAATTAAAAAAAAAAATTATAAAATTCTTTAAAAAAACAAAAAACAAAATATATGGTGACTGAAATCCTGGACAGGTTGTTTTGCATTTCACTTGATGCTAATGCCCACAGGAAAGCCATGGATCAATCAATTTTCCCCCACTATGAGTAAATGGTTGGGCAGACTAAATTCTTTCGCCTTGATTAGTTAACCAATCTAGGAGAAGGATAATTAGAAGCTAATATTTTAAGTTATAAAAAATTCTCCCAACTTTCATTTGTCTTAATTTTTTTTAGAGGAGACTTGGTAATTTGTATTATTTGGGTTTTTCAGACTATTGTCCTCATCTTTGTTTTAAACACAATGTTTCGTCCGATGATGATGAAGGGGTACTCCACATTCCCCAAACCTCCAAAACTGAAACCTCACCATCAGATAGAGTTAAACGTCATTCCCGAGACATGTAGACCCTCAGCCACCACCTTCTAGCACCCACATGATAAAAAGGATTGGAGCTTGCCATAAGGGCAATAGGGTTGGGGCAATTATATAGGTGCTTGGGTTTGATGTGACCAGCCAATTGATTCGAAGGAGCCTCTCTGCCCACCCGTCTAGCCTAAGTAAGGTTCTAAGTGGAGTGTTGCAGGTCATGGACTGCTCAACCACCGAGACTCCATCCTTAAACATCACGGGTTGCCACCCACAGCCAACAGGTGGCCCCATTTGGGGGAGTCTTTGCCCCTCTGCAGAGGTGCAGTCGATGCATGGGTAGGAGAGTATTCTTAGGAAATTCTATTTCACCAACTAGCCATCTTCTTTTGGGGTGATTTCTTCCTCTAGTTGACTGACTTCCTTTATTCTGGGATCCACTTATTTGTGCTCGTCTCTTTTGTGTTTTAATAAAGAATGCAATACTTCTGGGAACAGATGACCATCACATTTGGTCCCTTTGACTAACCATCAAAATCTAACTCATGCTTTTTCTTTAGCCAATCAGAAATTGGTACCTAGGCCAGGGAAAAGTTAACTGTTGTCAAAAACTTCTATAATGGTTATGGTAACTTTCCATCCACAATACTGCCATTTAAATTTTAAGCAAGTTCAAACTCCACTATATTGCCATTAAATTTTAAGCAAGTTCAAACTCCACTATATTGCCATTAAATTTTAAGCAAGTTCAAACTCCACTATATTGCCATTAAATTTTAAGCAAGTTCAAACTCCACTATATTGCCATTAAATTTTAAGCAAGTTCAAACTCCACAATACTGCCATTAAATTTTAAGCAAGTTCAAAACTCCACTCCACAATACTGCCATTAAATTTTAAGCAAGTTCAAACTCCACAATACTGCCATTAAATTTTAAGCAAGTTCAAACTCCACAATACTGCCATTAAATTTTAAGCAAGTTCAAACTCCACAATACTGCCATTAAATTTTAAGCAAGTTCAAACTCCACAATACTGCCATTAAATTTTTAAGCAAGTTCAAACTCCACAATACTGCCATTAAATTTTAAGCAAGTTCAAACTCCACAATACTGCCATTAAATTTTAAGCAAGTTCAAACTCCACAATATGCCATTAAATTTTAAGCAAGTTCAAACTCCATTTGCTCAACACATTAATACATTAATCATCATTTGTTGTGTTTTTGTAATTCTTAGGCAACCCACAAACTATATAACATGTATGCCTCATACTTGCAACCTTGTGTCACATTCTAACCATGGTAAAAAGGTTGGGTAAATACCTACATACATATCTTAGTACATAGTAGTGAAAAGATATAAATAGAAAGAAAGCATTATTTTATTTCCTGATAAAAGTCATGAAAATTACAGTCTCTACCTGCTACTCTTTGACTTTAAACAAATTTATCAATATGTTCCACTTCATTCAATTTTAGCTGTCAAAAGTCATTAAGTCTCAAATTTAAACTCAAATATAAGAGTTAAAACTTAACTTGTTTTTAATAAAAAATGTCTATATCTTCAAGTGTGTAATAAATATCACTTATCTGTGTATTAGTGTTACATCTCATTCTAGCACTCTTAGAATTTATATATATATATATATATATATATATATATATATATACTTGTGTTCCATAGAAGTACTGCTGTTATCATCTTACCTTCTATATATCAATATTCATGTTCCTTAATTGTACGACCATTATCATCTTGTAACACCCTCTAGTTAAAAATGAGAGCTTCCAAATCGGCCAAGATGTAATGCAAAAATGTGAATTCTGATTATCTGGTGTTGCTTATTTGTCAAATTCTTATTTCTTATGAGTGTCATCACCTCAGCTAAATAATGGACCACTCCGTTTTTATTATAAAGAAAGAAAGGGGAGAAAAAGGACATGCTACCCAGAAAAAATATAAGAAAGAAAGAAAGAGAGTAAGGGAAAGAGAGAAGAGAGAGAAAGAAGGGGTGAGCATGCAGTAGTGATAATGCTAATCTGTTTCAATTGAACATAATGAAAAAGGAAGGAAAAAAAGAGTGAGAGATTTAAATCAAGATTATTATACTATTTACATATTGAACTATTTGGCAAGAAGAAGAAGAAGAAGAAGAAGAAGAAGAAGAAATGTTTATTTTCACACATTACATTTTTCACTAAAATACAACAAATAATTGATCAATGTATTAATGTGTGGATGATGATCACTATTTAGGACTGAACCTATTCTAGTAGTGACCAGCTCACTAATAGATTTTCAGATTTAAATTTGAAGAGATTGAAAGCAGTTTTAAAATGTTTTAAAAGAATCGAATGTCTTAAAGTAAATAAAATTTAATGGATCATTGTTGTTGTGCATAAGCTCTTAAGAGAATATATCAAACGTTGTAATAATTAAATTATCATACTGTGGTATATCCACAGGTCCTGTTAGTTTATATCTAATGCAACAAACACAATTTCAAGTCTAGAGGTCTGTTTTATTTAATCAGGGCCAAGAGAAGTTGGTTCCTTATCCATCTAGAAATGTGGAAAGTCAGGAAAAATCAGCAATATAGATCTTAATTGAATAAAGTCAATGTCCACTCTTGAGAGGCCATATTAGAAAAGTAACTTCTTTACTTCTTTTGATCTCTTCTACTTGAGAGTGAATACAAAGGGAGACAATTAGAACATAACCATATAGAAATCCTTTTCAGAAAAGTTACAACTTTAAAGTTCCTTTATTAGATCTTATGGGAATTTCTTTTGAGGAGTTTGGTTTCTTTGTTCAATAGCATATCAACATTCATGGGTTATTCAATGCCAAAGCCATACACTAACTAACCTGAATCAAAATTACTTGATTCAGTATTAAATGACCCAAAAAGGGTTTATGTGCCATAAAAAAAATAACCAACCAATGGCAAAGCCATCCTTATAGAAAAACAATAGTGGTACTATTTAACCCATAGCTGGGTAAATTTCTTTAAACTGTAAGTCTCTATTAGAGAATTCTTTATATATATATATATATATATATATATATATTTTGGGAATAAAAGGCCTTAAATACCATGGGTATCATGGTTATAGACCATTTCCACTCGCGAATATGCTCACAAGCTTCTTCAGACCACTGATATATTTTATTTATATAATAAAATATATCAGTGGTCTGAAGAAGCTTGTGAGCATACTCGCGAGTGGAAATGGTCCATAACCCCAATACCCATGGTATTTAAGGCCTTTTATTCCCAAATAACTTTGCTCTGTTTACAATAATTAAACATTGAGCTCTCACACGGAACCTGAACTCTACAAAAAACTACTGGTAGAGAATTAGGACCCACCTAGAATCACCTTGTACCAAGAAACTTGGTACTGCACCAAAGAATAAATATATATATATATATATATATATATATATGAGAGTAAATATGGAATATAAATCCGACAATATTAAGAAAATTTGAAAAAACAAGTGTTCTGAAAATAGGATGAATTTATTTATCGATATTTAAACATTTCGGTTTCTATAAACCTTCATCAGGATGTATCTTGGGGTGAAGAAATTGATGGATGTTTTATAGATGACAGTTGAAAATCTTTTTTTTTTGTGTAACTGTATTTGTTCAGCATTATATTTTTGAAAGACAAATCGCGATCCACGCATCCGAAGATGTCATGATGTATTTTCGGAACACTATTTTATATATAGATGATCAAAGTGATGAGACAAATAGGATTAGTATTTCTTTTATTTGTCTAATTTTTGAGATGAGGCTTGATAATTTGTACAGTTTAGATTTGTGTGTATAACAATAAAGATGAGGACAATAGTCTGAAAAATCCAAATAATACACATTTCTTTCATCTTATTTATTGTTTTTAATTAGTGTCAACCTTAGGTCATCATCAGGAAAAAAAACTTTTAAACAAGTTGATATTGTATAAGAGAAGTGGTGAAAAATGCACTCATGAGGTAGCATATCCATATGTAGAATGAAAATTATTTTCTGATATTCAAGTGCCTTCAACTGACCTTTATATATCTGTACTAAGGATGTGTGTATGTGTAAAAGGAAACTGGAAGTGAATCCGACGGTATGTTGAAAAAATAATAAAGGAAAGAAAGTATAGAATGGATAAAATAGGATATTTTAATCAATTTTACTTACACGTGTTTCGGTCAGAAGTTTATCCATGTGTATATTATTCAAACTATTATTATTTTTAAATAACCAAATGAAAGGAAATAATAATAATAGAAAAAATGAAGAAATGTTCCGCACACAAAGAAAATTTGACCTTCAGAGTAAATCCTTATTTCAAATAAGGATTTACTCTGATGAAGGTCGAATTTTCTTTGTGTGTAGGTGGGTATGTGTGTGTATGTATGTATGCCTATGTGTATGTATATCTGTACGTATGTATAGGTGTGTACATGTATATATGTGTATAATTATGTATATATGTGTGTATATGGATAATTGCAATAGGTGTGCACAGGTGATTACATGTATATATAGATATATACATATAGGTGAATGTGTGTAAGTGTGTATATATGTATATGCAGGCATTGGATCTGCATGTTTGTGTGCATATAATATGAACATGTGTGGATATGTACTTGTTAGAAATTAAACTGGACTTGTGTGTGTCTATATGCAAAGATTCCAACAGTAGATTTATATGTGGTACATACGTGTGTGGCCATCTGTGTAAATATTTGTAGATATACATATGGATGCGGAGGGCAGGCGATGGTATACTGACTCTCAAATGAAATACACAAGACATAAATAAATAAACAACTAGATATTAATTACAGTGACTCCTGTAAACAATAAAATTAGCAGAAAAAATAAGGATAACCATTAAATTGTAAAATATTCAAAGGAATGTTTATAGAGACAAGGAAAGAGCAGAACAAATGAGTTTTTCATTTTGTTAACATAGGTTTCTATGACTGCTTGTTTATTTAGGTGTTTATGCATCGCCCCAAGTATGTCCAACCTATTTCAAGGCAGAATCATTCAGTTTCATGTTAAATCCATTTAGCAACAGTGTTTGCAAGTGTTTTATCCATTTATCATTGTATAAAACAGCAAGTACAATTTTTGGTTGCTAATCAGCCTTCAAGGGTTATTTAATGCCAAAGCCATCCTTGTATAAGAATACTAGTGACACTATTTATATATATATATATATATATATATATATATATATATACATACACACACACAAGGTGTGTTGAAAAAGTATCAAGATTTGTTGTATTTTTTGACACACCTTGTATTCTGGAAAAAAAATGTTCCATTCATTAATTTTTTCAGAATACAAGGTGTGTCAAAAAAGTACCAAGTTTAAAGCTTTATTTACTAAAATATAAATGAAGAATGAATAGAACGTTAATTTTTTTTTCAGAATAAAGTTGTGTCAAAAAGTTTAAATTTGATACTTTTTTAACACACCTTATGTGTGTGTGTGTGTGTGTGTATTTAATCCATAGCTGGGGGATGAAGGGGTTCATACCTTTCCCAAGGGTATTAATCTAAAAGTAAATGTAATAGAGCAAATGGAGTTTGAACTTGCTTACTACGGCATCACAGTCCAGTACATTAACCACTATGCCATGGAGATTCCCTCCCATATTGGTGTCAGCTACATTTTCTTACTGACTATAGTCCTTATGGAGTAAAGCTGGTTTGAAGTCAAGGTTTCCCTTCTCTTACACCATTTGCCATATCAATGCTAAAGAACCCAGTTTGCCTAACTATTTATCTAGGACTCAGATTACAATGATAATAGGACTTTATTTCAATAGAAAGAGTTCTGAGGTGAATATAGCAAACTTTGAAATATCCTATCATACAGGTAAAAAATACCAAGAAGATTTGGTAGCCAAGAGGGAAATTTGGTACACAAAGAGTTAATAAACAGACTCATTGCAGCAACATACTTTTTATATTAGGTACTTTTTTAATCAATATGGAGGAGATTAAATGGATATTACATGGTATCATTAAAAACTAAAATCTTTATCATTGAAACTGTGATAAAAAATATGAATCTGTAGCAGTCTGAAAACAAGTACACCCCTTATACATATATTTAAGCAATCTTATCTTTGGTTAGATTTTCAGAGCTGTAGAGTTTGGTAATAAATAGTACCTAATAATATCCGTTTGTATAATATTCCATTATTAAAAATAAAATCCTAGCTATATTTCAGTTAGAAGAAAAGTAACTTTATTTTAAAAAATTGTATAAAAGCAATAAAAAAAAAAAGAAAGTAAATTTATATATTTAATAAACAGCCTCATAACAATGATATTATCATTAATATTGAAGTAAGTCAGTTAGACAGTCAACAATTGGTTTGAGCAATGTGACTGGCCAAGCCTAACCATCAAGTTACTAGTTCTCCAATGAACCCACTATAACAGCTTAAATAATTCCTGCCACTACTGCTAGGAAGAGTCCATTAAGCTGAGGAGGTGTTTTACTGTTCCACTGTCCAATAGTTAACAATCTGTAACAGTCATTTCCAGACTGCAGGTTCAATCCTGGCTAAGGGTGAAAGTAACACAGAATAACAATTAACAGTATTCTACAATTAAATAGTTATATTTGGTTTGTTCATTCAAGCTTCAGCCTTGTATTTAATATCTTGGAATGTGATCATTGCTTGCTTGTTTATTTTGTCATCAAGAAGACTGTAAGCCTCATCTCATGAGGTCCTGTGCTGTTTTCAGGCAGGGACATCAACAATCTCGTCCTTCCACTCTGTACTTTCATGGTAAAATCAAATGGAGATTATACTCCTAGATCCATCCCATCTGTAAACCTAGATTACACCTGCACATCATAGTTCTGACCCTAAGTAACCTGATTGTGTACAATCAATTCACCTTGTTGCAAAAGACTTCATAATACAATTTTTAATTTGTACTTAGATGGGCCATTGCTTATTAACAATAGGTACTATAAGCAAACTGAGACTTGAATACCAGATTAAGCAAAAAACCTTATCAATAATACAATAGTGAATTTTTATTTAGATGGGTGACCACTTAGTAGTGACAGGTATTTTAAGCAACCTATGTCCTGTGTGCCAGGACTAAGCAAAAACCCTTGTCAATAATACAATACTGAATTTGCACTTAGATAGGTCATTGCTTAGAACCAATAGGTATTATAAGCAAGCTGTCGCCTGTGTGCCAGACTAAGCAAACATTAGTAAATAACAAGATCAGAAATAAAAATACTAAAATTTCCAAGGGTATTTTTTTATTATTTTTGAAAATATCACATCACCACATGCTGTCATTTAATGTGAAGTTGAAATATGTCATGAGAGCATCAACAAAGGGTGATTCTTTGCTTTTTTTAAATGTCTGATACTAAATGACATTTGTTTATAGTTAGAGGCGAAGATATGATAATAAATAAATAAGCTTGTCTGTCTGTCAGAACAATGAATGTGAGATTTGTTTTTTGGTCAAAAAGTCAATGCAGTAGTCAAGTAGAATGTAAACAGATCAACACCTTGTCACTCACAAAACAATTCAAATGACTTTCAATCTTTCTGCATCATCGATGAAAACCCTACAAAAAAAAACAGTTGGTGTACAAATATATACTAGGGAGAGTCAAAGATTTTGTGACATTTAGTTACATGTTAGGTTTGGATTAGTTTGTTGGATTATATGGCATGTCAACCCTTATTAGGTTATTTTATGCTGAAGACATTTTATTCGCTTCATACTTGATGGGTATTTAAAAGTTTTTTTTTTTTAAACTCAATTTTTTAAACTCATTTTTTAAAACTAATTTTTTTCTATTTAATCCAGCTACTAACACTCTGGGTACACGCTAGTTTGCAGTGTGTATATCACATGCACAAACCAGTTCAAACCATGGAAGGTACCTGTCGTGGTTTGTAGTATCACATGACCAAATTAGTTCAAACTATGAGGAGGGGGGTGGAGAGGAGGAGCTCTCAAAGTAGTTTTGACTAATGAGAAGAGAGTGCTTTTAGTTTGAATTTAGAGTCTTCTTTCTTCTAGATCAGTTGCCATACCAAGGTTAAAGAGTCTAGTTTGCCCTACTATTTGCCCATAGCTGGAGAAAGAATAGCTGGATTCTTACCTTTCCAGAGGGTATTAGTGTTCTGGTAAATGCAAACAGCTATGTCCAGAACTTGAATTTGTCTTGCCATTTCCTACAATGGTAACAATTACACCACATGCTTCCAAATATGGAAGGTACCTGTTTGAAGTACGATGGTAGGTGTTATGCTGACACATTGTGTATTGCTTCAATCCATGTGTGATTTGAAAGCCGCACAGATGAATATGCAACACTAATTCAGGAACTTATGCTGTACGCGTTAAAACTAAGCCATAGAAGCAACCAAAACGATTTATTATGCATAAGGTGAAGGTGTAGTTGATAACAGGTAAGTAACTAGATGGTTCAAGAAATTTCACTCAGGTTGCAAAAATGTTTATGATCTGGCAAATTCAAGTAGGGCTAAAACCATAGCTTCACAGGCAGTGCTCCAAGCCATAGATACAAACCCAAGGAGGCAAACTCAATCTCATAGTCTTGTATTGTTTACCACATTGACAACCTTGGCAAATGTATCTGGATCTGCCAAATTGTGCCATGAATTACCAAAATATTGCCAAACTTTTGACTCAACCTAATATCTATGTTTTTTTTTTTGTTTTTCTATCTATTATCAGATACTTGTCCTTTCCCTCTTTTTTCTGTCTTTTATTTCCAAGTGAAATCATTGTCCAGATATTTCTATGGAGGTCATGGACATATCAAACTAGGCAGCCTGACAAATACCATCCAAATCTATTCATAAAATCATGCCTTGCATGAGATGGGACATATTATTCTTCCATATAATAATATCTTTCATGGACATTCCTCCTATTATTGGACATTTTCATCATCACAAACTGACATTTTTAAAAAATATTGTTTGTTTCAATATTCATCTCACTTTTGTTTTGAATTAAAGAAACCAGGAAAAAGGTTTTTCTTATGAAGTAAATCTTACCAGCATTACTATGTTACTTAGTCTCCATCAATAAAGATGCATTTGTTCTGAGTTATACACAAGATATATTCTATAAGTAAGAGAGAGTATGCATTTACCTAGATATAAATTTTAGTTTATAAAATATGAGGGAGGTTCAAAAAGTAAGGAAGAAACATTTACTAATCCATCAAGTTTATAACTAGACAAACAAAATATTTTGCATATGTTACTTGTACTACTATGTTGCTTAGTCCCCATCAATACTGATGCACTTGTTCTGGGTTATATACACAGGATATATTCTAAAAGTATCAAGAAGGAAGTTGTATTTACCTAGACATAATGAAGTCTTACTTATAAAGTATAAAACATTTAACCAAAAGTTAATGAGACTTCTGATAACAAAGTATTAAGAATTAGTCTAGATATCTAAACAACTAGTCATCATCACTTTATTCTATAAATTGTTCATTAAAAAAAATAAACAAACTATTCATCTTAGTTGAGTTAAATAGCAAAATTGTAACTTTTACTAAAATATAGTTGAAACCTTGAAAAAATGAATTTAAAATATTTATTCATACCATTAAATTTGAACTTGACAATCCAACTCCATAGCGAACAATCAGAAAGAAAACCATAACTAGCAATCAACAATAAAAAGATTTTAAAAAAATAACATGTTAATGTTCTGCCCTGTCAACTGGGGCTGTAGATTATGCTGACTGCACCTCTGCGGAAGGGTAAGACCTCCCCCCCTCCGATGGGGCCACCTGTTAGTTGTGGGTAGCGACCTGTAATACCTAAGAAATGATCCTGGTGGCTAAGACGTCATAAGACCTGCAACACTCCACTTGTGCTAGAGGCCTAATCTGATACATTGCTTGGTTATGCCAAGCCCTAGCATTCACACTGATTAGTCTAGATATCTAGTCATCATCCCTTTATTCTATAAATTGTTCAGTTGTGCATACATCTTCATTAAAAAAAAACAACAAACAACTAAGCACTGTAGCGATTATTATGCCTATTTCACAAGCTGTTGATTGTGAGTTTGTTCCCGTCCGGATGTGTCATGAATATAGTCTCTTTCACAATGTTAACGCAATTCAGTCAATCTTCTGTATGAAGAGGCTATAATCATTTTGAGTTTTTGGTCGAAATAAATTATTATAGTATAATGACGGTTATGTTTTTCGTTCTTTGAACATTATATATATATATATTACATTTATATATATATATACATTTATATATTATATATATATATTATATATATATATACTGTAGTGTGAGATGGTCACTATTTCAGTTTTTGCTGGAATGGTGTACCAAAGGCAGTATTATAGGTAGAGTGCTCAATATAAAATAGAGCTGTTATATAATATAATAAGATAAATATATAGAGGTTTTACATATCTATTTATTAGGTGAATGTTCCTTTGTCACCTAATAAATAAATATGTAAAACCTCTATATATTTATCTTATTATATTATATATATATATATATATATGTGTGGGGGGGGATGTGTGTGTTATAGGTTACAATACGATTGTTACCATTGGTTTCAAAGCAGCGGATGAGCCACTAATCGTCAGTTGTTGACTGAATCCAATAAACTGTATTTAAAAGAAAAAAAAAATAAATAAGATTTTAAAAATTCTAAATGATGCTTAGCTCGTTAGAGCAATTTAAAGATAAACCGCCAGCGTTATTTAGCGTCACCTTAACAACAAAAACAAAATAATTGTCGACAATAAACATGCGTTGTCCAGATTAATTTAACACACTGGGCCACCAGCCCATGCTACAAACGGAGAATGCCAAATCATCTAGTCAATGGTAACATTAATTCAAATGCGCAGTCACTTAACCTATATTGCCATGTATCCTAACGAAGGATTACAGAGGGCAAGGGCACCTCTAGGACAACGACTTCCAATTCGGGGCCTGCATCCACAGAACGAAATAATGGGCAAAGGGTATATATTGAATTTTTGAATTTTTTTTTTTGATAGAGGAATTATATATATATATATTATATATATATATATATATATATATATATATCCAGAGAAGAAATCTTCCTTACGACACAAGAGTTCTATTTAAAAAACCTGTCGCAGTTTGAGAGCTCAATGTGTGCTCTTAATGTTAGAGTCACAGAGCAAATATATAAGTAAAGAAATAACAAAAGACTTAGAGATTTAGCGTTATAGTCTATTTCCCTGAAATAGACTATAATGCTAAATCTCTAAGTCTTTTGTTATTTCTTTACTTATATATATATTATATATATATATATATATATATCAAAGTTTAGTGAGATTTTACTATGAAAAGTAAGTATTTATACTAATAACTAATTTTCAATATGTTCTCCTAAGTTATACTTTGAAGATGTTCAGCAGTGAGTGTTATGGTATTGCTCATAAAGGGTAGTGTCAAAAATCCATACTACATTTGTTAATTCATGCTGTTTGATTTCCCTGAACATGTGGATAGCATCTTGTGCCTGTGTATATGTACAGGCATATGTATAGGTGTGTATATATGTCTATGTGGGAGTGTTTGTGTACAGGCATGCATGTGTGTGTGTGTGTGTGTGTCATTTAGATAAGATATTTTGAGGGGGAAAAATATGCTACTAGAAGACTTCCATTTATTTGTGATATTCAGATTAAATTCAACTTTGGTGATTCCTTCCGGCATAAAACATATAAGCAAATCTTGCCAACAAACAACAACAAAGAAAAAAACACAAAAAAAAACCTCAAAGAATCTTGCCAAAATATTTATTTCTCCATCATAACTGCAGATCTACCAATTTAGTTTTCTGTGACTTCCTCTCTTCACTTCTATTCTTCACTTTGCACCCCACCCCCGTTCCACTGTCAAGGCAACAAACATTGTTAATCAATCCCAGAAGGTAGCAAATCTTCTTTTGTTTGCAAGCAGTTTTTCGAGTGTGTATCAAAACTCTCCTCTTGAACATTTACAACAAGATTACGCACTGGAGTGGTTTCATTTCTTTTCCTCTTGATTCAGATTATTCATTTAATACAAAGTGAACAAGCTTCATTTTTCTCTTATCATTTTTTTGGCAATTTTAATCTTTCAAAAGAAACAGCTGAACATGCAGAAAAATATTCAAACAAAAGCAAAACAAAAAAAATACAGACAATGGACAATAAGACCCTCTGTTACTGCCTTGTAGTACATATATAATAAAAGGGGTTATGAATTTGCCATAAAAGTAATTACGGTCAGGACAATCCTATAAGTGCTACAGCTTGATGTTACCAACCAGTTTCATTTCTTTTCCTCTTGATTCAGATTATTCATTTATTACAAAATAATAGTGGAAGCGTGCTGGGCCCATAACCTGTTAAGTTTCTGACCACCATCCTTGGCCAGTTAAAAAGGACTTAAAGTAAGTAAGTAAGTCCTGAACTATGGCATCCTTTAGTAAGTGAATAAGTCCTGAGTTATGGAATCCTACATAGTGTCAAAGGTCCAGTAATATAATCCTATGTTCCGTCGTCCACGAAGGTTCAAAGCAATTGAGTGTAGTTAAGATCCGAACAGCCTGTATAAATATTATAACAGCAGCAGATTATTGGCAGTGATTGGCCAAGAAGTTGGTCACATGATTATTGCCGAGTCTATAAGTAGGAGCGGGCATCCAGCACACACCTTATATCAGAAAAAAGTCAACAACAAGCTTCATTTTTCTCTCATTATTTTTTGGGGGGTGGGGGTGGGGGGGGCAAATTTAATCTTTCAAAGGAAACCACTGAACATGCAGAAAAATATTTGAACAAAAACAAAAAAAAAACCCAAAATTAAGGCAATGGATATTTGTAAACTCTTTATAAAACACAATACAAAGTCCAGCTATTTTGAATATCCTAAGAACCTGTTGAATGACCCTGCTATAACTTGGGAGCCAATTAAAGGAGACCTTACTGCACATGCATGAACATGCACTTACCTGTTGAGTTACACAGTCAAAAAGCTCTAATGGTGAAGTTCCAATTTTGGTGCTCTGGGGGTGTGTGGAGTACCCCTTCATCACCATTACTCCTAGGTCCACTCCAACCTGGAGTGGTAGTACCTGTTAGGGTCCCATTTATGTTTTAAATAGAAAAAATGAGTTTTAAAAAAACTGAGTACCCAACAAAAATGAACAAAAATGTTTTTGGCCTAAAATAACCCAACAGGGGTTGACATGCCATAAAATCCAAACAACTGACTAATAAAAATCAAAGCATCTTAAAAATAGAAAAATAAAATCAGAATGTTGCAGTATGGTAGAGTATAGATTTAGAAATAATGGTAAAGTTCTGTATTCACAGGACTTTGTTCTTTTACTAAACTTGGGGGCAGGGGTCATCTGATTGTTTAGTTCGGCCATTTAAGCGGGAGGTGAACTTGGAATTTAGGCAGTTCTAGTTTAGGTTTTCAAGGAGACAGATGTGTCTCCATGATGGCTATTTCTTTTGGGTATTTATGCTTAATTTGTGCTGAATAAAAGCCGTCTGAAAATACCCAAATTTTTGTGCTCGTTACAAAAAGCAACAGCAGACACATACTGTTCTTCAACAGCCCTGTTGATGGAAATTAGAGTACATCAACTCTATCTCTTGCAGAGGGGTAAACCTTGCCCACCCAAAGGATTGCTCATTTCATGCTACATTAGAATGATGCAGTTCCAGATAGAATTTTCAACCCATAGCAGTATCAGTTTTTCAGCATTAATTAACACATAAAGAGTTGATATACCATTAAACAAATAAACCAAACCAAAGCATTCTCCCTGTCCTCTACTCCTGTTTCTCCCTATCTCTTCTCCCCCATTATAATAAAACATTTACAAATGAATCAAATTTTGGCATTAACTAACCCATAAGGAGTCCCTATATCATTAAACAAATAAACCAAACAAAACAATTCTATTCTGCAGAGGAATTATTAATACCATTATTGCAGTTCATGTTCTTTAATATTTCTTACTTCATTTTTTTTCTTTTAAAGGAGGAAAAGGTAAGCAAACTGAAAAATGAATCACCTTTATGCACGTAATACAATTTTACAATTTCCTTTGTTAAAATAGAGCTAATTTAAATAAAGGATCTTTTTTAAAAACTTTAATAATGAAATAAAATGAAGTCATACTATTTCTGTATCAGTAATTGATGTTTTTTTAAAAACCCTTTCTAAAAGACATTTCTGTCATTTCTTTTGCACAAGACAATAAAATCCGACAAGAAGGAATCCATTATTCCTTTTTGAAAAGCAGTGTTTCTTACAAAGAATAATTTTGAAAATAGTTGTAAAGAGTGAAATGTTTCTTTAAATTCTTTTCTTTGCTAATCAGTAGCATAACTAAACTGGTAAATGCCTTTTGCGGTTTGTTTTACTAAAACAAAGGAACAGCCAAACAGCAAGTTGGGCAACTTGGTGCATTAAGAGAAATACGTGTTTTGTTAAGATTGATTTTAAGTTAAAATTAAAATTGAAGAATTTAAAAAGAAATCTATATATTAATACACATGTTCCTTAATTGTACAAACATTATCATCTTGCAACACCCTCTGGTTAAAAATTAGACCATCCAAATCATCCAAGATGAAATACAAAAATGTAAATCCTGATTATTTGGTGTTGCTTATCCACTGAATTCTTATTTCTTATGAGTGTCGTCACCTCAGCTAAATAATGGACCATTCAATTTATACATATATAAAGGGCAGTTGTGTGAATCTGTATGTCCGGAGGAAACTTCTAAAATAAAACAATTAATGGCAAAGACAAAATATAGACACATTATATATCACCAGGCCTGGGTTTTTTGATAAAAAATAATGAAGATTTGATTTATATTTGTGAAAATATTAGAAATAAAATTTAAATGATAACGGCATGGAATCTTTTGCATTTAGTATTTTAAATAGGAGTAATTAATCATTCTTTTCAAATTGTCTGGATCAATGCAAAGTCTTTTTTACATAGGGATTTTAATGGGGCATCCTGTGAGGATTGAACTCATGATTCAACAAGAATGGATTTATGAGACTACCTTTTTAACCCCCTAACCAGGCAGTGCCGGGTAGCCACTTCTAGTTTTTATTATAAAGGAAGAAAATGAACATGATACACAGAAAAAATATAATAAGAAAGAAAGAGAGTAGAAAAATAGAGAGAGGGTGTGAGTGCACGGAAGCGATAACTCTAATCTGTTTCAATTGAACATAATAATCTGTGAGGCTAACTTGCTAACCATTAAACCACGTTTTTTTTTGTCTCCCCCCCCCCTCTACTCAGGTGATGCTGGGTAACCGCTTCTAGTAGAATACCCAAATTTAATTTTGGGTACAGAGTTTCAGTGTTATAGAGTTTGGTAATAAATATGCTGTATGTTTTATTACACATGTAGTTGATTTAATTTTGTATGTAAGTTTTCATAATACATGAAAAATGGCACATTATAGTGTGATTTTTGTTAGGGCAATACTGCTAAATTCTCTCACAAGAAAATGAAGCAACTTCATCCAATGTATGACTTAATGATAATGCTGGTCTGTACACAAAAAGAAGTGAAGAAGAGAGGAAAAAAGCTGCCACAGAAAAGAGAGCTAAAAGAAAGGAGAAACAGCAGCACCCACAACACCTACAGAAAGCATCACCTTTTGTTTGCAGCCATTGCACCAGAGGCTGCCATTCGAGGATCGGTCTGTTCAGCCACTCACGTAGCTGTAAGTGAGAGAGAGAGAAAAAAAAAAAAAAAAAAAAAAAAAAAAAAAACTACGCCATTGTCTAAAATAGACGGAAGGTTGCCAACAATACACCTATTATGTGTATTTATATCATTTTTATTTTTGGTTACAGAGATGTTGGAAATTCAATTTTTGGATACCAAGTTCCAATAATGCACTTTTGGCAAGACCTAGAATATGTCAACTGCATTCTCTGAAATAGAGAAGACCCTAACCTAAGTATCCAGTATATGACACTAAACCTATCCAGAGGTGTGACTTCAGTTCTAGGTAGTGAGGAGTTATTACTTTATTGCCATTACCCCCAGATCCACTATGGTATTATTTGTGAGAGTCCCACCAATCAGTCAAATAAATATGTAGATAATGTACTGTTTATCTATTTAAGTTGATTGCAAAAAATATTTTTGTACCGTATATAATTGGAGGTGTTCATTGTGTAGTGGTTATCGTCGTAGGAAATGTATACGGCAACTACATTTCAAATCTGGGACAATGTTGTTTGCATTTCACATAGCACTAACACCTTTGAGAAATGTTTGAATCAAAGTTATTCTTCCTCCAGCTATGGGTAAATAGTAGGGCAGACTGGACTCTTTAACCTCGGTATTGCAACCAGTCTAGGAGGAGGAAAACTGATTCGTGCAAAGGGTTTAGGTAAATATATATACATTTATCAACCCCTCTGCACGAGCTGGATGTGACACAAGGTCAATTTATTAGTGGAGTTAAACAGGTTTAAATTCAGAGTTTTCCTTCTCCTAGACCGGTTGCCTAACTAAGGTTAAAGAGCCAAGTCTGCCCTACTATTTACCTATAGCTGGAGGGAGAGTAGGATTCATACCTTTCCCAAGTGAAATGAAATGCATTACCACATCAGGATTTGAACTCAGGGTGACGTGTCCATTCCCAATGACTTTATCCATTACACCATGCGCTTCTTATATATATATATATATATGATTGTAGAGTGTGATTGTTAAGTTGTTTTCAACAGGAAATAACCTAACAAAGGTTGAAATGCCAAGAAACTATCCAACCAGCCAACCAACCATCCAAGGCTCAAGAAATTTAAATCGATCAGTTTATGCAGTACTTTTCCATGTTTTCCTGGACATTTCACTTGTTTCTTGAAATCACTCCATCAGGAAACTCATTTTCTCTCATTCTATTTTCTTTCTTTGAGAGAAGCCATTTTGAGCAGCACCTCATTTGCATCTAATTATGCATGGTCGTAATACTTGTTGTTACATCATGTGGATTCTTGTTTGGAGTTTAAATGAATACTGATATGAGATTGAATAATGGAAATGAACACAAGAAAATCAAAGTACAGGTAAAAGGAATGATCATAAGAGTCTTTCTCATTTTACTTGGGTAAATAGGAATCTGACAGAGAGAGAACAGCAGTTAGTCTTCTAAATAAACATTTCTAGCATCTTCCATATTTGATGACATATAAGATGTCCTTTTAATATTACAGTATTATAGAGTTTGGCTAGCAACAAGTATTGGTTGTCTATAACATCTAAGTAAGCATTTACTAATTACATACTTAGTCTTCTAAATTAACATTTCTAGCATCTTCCATATTTGATGACATATAAGATGTCCTTTTAATATTACAGTATTATAGAGTTTGGCTAGCAACAAGTATTGGTTGTCTATAACATCTAAGTAAGCATTTACTAATTACATACGTTAGTCTTCTAAATTAACATTTCTAGCATCTTCCATATTTGATGACATATAAGATGTCCTTTTAATATTACAGTATTATAGAGTTTGGCTAGCAACAAGTATTGGTTGTCTATAACATCTAAGTAAGCATTTACTAATTACATACTTAGTCTTCTAAATAAACATTTCTAGCATCTTCCATATTTGATGACATACAAGATGTCCTTTTAATATTACAGTATTATAGAGTTTGGCTAGCAACAAGTATTGGTTGTCTATAACATCTAAGTAAGCATTTACTAATTACATACGTTAGTCTTCTAAATTAACATTTCTAGCATCTTCCATATTTGATACATACAAGATGTCCTTTTAATTTAATATTACAGTATTATAGAGTTTGGCTAGCAACAAGTATTGGTTGTCTATATCATCTAAGTAATTTGCATACCTTAGTCTCATATTTCTGATATAATTTTTTAAATCAATAATATTTAAAAATGAATTTAATCTAAATGAGTTAATAACATATCTTATTATAATGGAGATTCGGTGTCTGTCTGTAACTGAAACTATGTCACTGCTTACATTACAATAAGCTTAGGAATCTAATAATTTTATCAATGAGTATTTAATTTATAGTGAAAATCATTAATACATAGAATAAAGAACCCTGTATTATATATACTCAAAAAATAAGTATGCAACATTAAATGGTCCACACTGTTTATTAAAACAAGTTTTAATAAATACATGCCCAGTATTATTGATTTATATATAGTGTTTTATTTTAATATATATTTAAAGTTATCTAAAGAGTTTTATCTCAAGTTTTAAAGTTAGAGTTTTACGAGAAAATTATTTACAGACAAGAAATAGTCACATAATCTTCTACATCAAATTTGAAGATGTTTGTGTATTAGGTTTGTGCATGTCTTTGCTTTTCATTACGAGTTTAAATTTAATGACAGTTTCATCAATCATGCCCCCCCCCACACACACACACACACTGTTTCCTTTTTTCAGATTCAATGATACTGGGTTTACAAAAAAGAAAAAAAAGGTGTTCTGCAGTTAAATTTAATATTTTGCTATAAAATTATCAATTAATATTAATAAGATTATAACATAATTTTATATCATATTATAATATTAATTAATAATCTATATTTTATTATACAGTGAAAAAAAAAACCTTCTGTTTAGATTATCATCTGTTGTAAAACAACATGATTGCTGGCAGAACTGAGCCATATTTGGCCCCATCTCATGGAAATTTGAATTGTGGGCTTTGAGTAAGAATATACAAATTTACTAATCTAACAATAACTAAAAATTCTAGTTAATAGTGAAATGCTAAACATTCTAGTTAAATCAATTCATAGTGAAATGCTAAAAATTCTAGTTAAATCAATTCATAGTGAAATGCTAAAAATTCTAGTTAAATCAATTCATAGTGAAATGCTAAACATTCCAGTTAAATCAATTCATAGTGAATGCTAAACATTCCAGTTAAATCAATTCATAGTGAAATGCTAAACATTCTAGTTAAATCAATTCATAGTGAAATGCTAAACATTCTAGTTAAATCAATTCATAGTGAAATGCTAAACATTCTAGTTAAATCAATTCATTGTGGAATACTAAACATTCTAGTTCAATCAATTCATTGTGAAATGCTAAAACATTCTAGTTCAATCAATTCATAGTGAAATGCTAAACATTCTAGTTCAATCAATTCATAGAAATGCTAAAACATCAATTCACTCATTCTAGTTCAATCAATTCATAGGGAAATGCTAAACATTCTAGTTCAATCAATTCATAGGGAAATGCTAAACATTCTAGTTCAATCAATTCATAGGGAAATGCTAAACATTCTAGTTAAATCAATTCATAGTGAAATGCAAAAAATTCTAGCTATTTCAGTTCAATGTGAAAAGCTAGAAATTTGTAAAACTACTAACGTCTTGACATTTTTTTTATAACTTCAATATAAATACATGTAGATTTGGATTCATGTTTTATTTAAAAGAATATATGAATCAAAATTTACACTTATTTATGCTAAAAAAAAATGAAATAACATATGAATAAGAATTTACATGTATCTCTTTGAACTTGTTGGGGTGGCCTACCATGAGGACAGAGTTGGGGGTGCTGCTTTTCAACGTTATAAATTTAATGCCAATCATAGAATTATTTTAACCAGTTATTTATTTCCATAAACACAGCAATTGTTTTGACATTAAAATTTGTACCATCATTATTAACATTTGAATTATTTTAAAACAAAAGTAAAGGCCAAACAAATGTTCATTTTGAGAATGCAACAAATTGACATCACAAATAAATAGTTATACTTATTTAACTAAACTCAAAAACTCATCATTATAAACTAACTACAAATTGTTAATTATATTCAATCAGGTATTTAATCTATTTACAAACAGCAATCAAAAAAAGTGGGGGTGTAAGAATTAAAATGAATACTTACACTTTAGCATTTGTAAACCGTTTCAAATAAATTGTCAAAATAGAGGTGAAAAAGGTGATTCAATTTAAAAGAAATAATCTTGGGAGCCAAATGAAATTGATAATTTCATTGGATAAAACAATAACAACAAAATCTGTCCTTCTGATTAGTTAAATAGTATTGAATCAGAAGTGAAGACTTAGGCAAATCCTGATTGGTCAAAATCCCTGCAGTGGATTGCCTAAAAAGGTATACCATTATAGATGCCAGCTGAGAATGGGTTGCCCATTGGAGAAGTAAGAGAGAAGAGAGAAGAGAGAAGAGAGAAAAAAAAAACAACAAAAAACTAAACTATAATGGTGTGAAGACACAAACATGTTGATGACCCCCTCCATCCCAAGGAAATACATGACTAACAAGGTATTTTAGTACACATAAAATACAACTGCCTTTTAAACAATGTGAATATACAAAAAAATGTTAAAAATAGGTTAATTTAAATTTCTTTATTCAGGACATAAAAGTAAAGTTTGATGGGGATAATTGCCATTTTCAATATTTTTACAGCATAATTAACAAATAACACATACTATCCATTAACAATATTTGTTTTACATATTGTTATTCAGGGTACAAAAACAAAGTTTAAAAGGAATACTTTTACAATAAAAAAAACTTAAAAATGACATGCTATCCAGGAACAAAATATGTGTTATATAGTGTTATCAACGACAGAAAAGCAAAGATTAAAGGGAATACTGACAATTTTTTAAACTTTTACAACAAAATCAATTAAATAACGCATATTATCCAGGAATAAAATCTATGTTACATAGTGTGTAACACTGAACCATCTACTTTACCTGAACACTTTGCCAGAAAGTTCAATTTAAAATTTCAGTGCTTTCTCCAAAGATTTTACAGAGATAGAATTCCTGGGCAAAAACAGATATAAAAAAAGTTTTTTTCTCTCAAGGTAATTCCTACTTCCTATACTTTTCTAATGTAACTATATGACCTAGTTTTATAGTTCAACCTTGGTCTCAAGGAAATGAGTAGTAGTGTAATAAATGGAATAATCAGTAGAAAGGTTAATAAAAATAAAATAAGTTTTGAGAATTTATAATTGGAAACATTTTCATTTCATTTTAGAAATTGCTAAAACTGAATCCTGTATGATGAGGTAAAACGAAAATCTAAATCTAAAATTTGTGCTGTTATTGACAGAGATGACCGATTTTAATGAGATAGTTCTGCACGGTTTCCTCCCTCTCTCTATTTCTCACTGAGACTCTCCCTCCTATATATATATATATATATATATATATATATATATATGAGGTATGAGTATGTCTGTACCTTATTAATGAAAATGGAATTTATTTTACTGAACAAAAATATATTCTTCAATATAAACTCCATTAATATTAATCACAGTTTTAGTTAAACTACAAAATCTTTCAGAGATATTAGTATGGGAGTAGAATATGAAAATAAATCCGACATTACATAGAAAATAGAAAAAAAAAGATGCATTTATTCTAGATGATGGAGTCGATGTTAAAATGTTTTAGTTTTTATTAAACTTTCTCAGGGCAATAGGATTGAAAAATAGTTGTCTGAACAGTGATGGATGTATTTTTTAAAAATAATGAGTGATAAGAAAGTGTATCCAGAGAAAAATTCCTAATTGTTTAGCAGCATTCCTTTTAGAACGTATTTGGTACAAGTGAGGACATTTAAAACATTTGCCATATTTCTTAGAGATACAATAGATTAAAAGATGAGAAAAGTACTGTCTGTTCATATGTATCTCTCTCTCTCTCTCTCTCTCTCTCGATATATAATATATATATATATATATATATATATATATATAGGTGTGTGTGTTATTTTGTTCCTATCTATCTCCTTGTCTTTCTTAGTATCTCTCTTGGTATGAGGTGAGACTTGTCACAGAGAATTAGAAAAAAGTGTAGATCAAGTATATTACTTCAGATCACCAAATGATATTGTTTCCTCAAGGCCTGAGAGCACATGCTTTAATGGTTTGGTAATGGCTCATTCCCTGGTGGTTAAAGACTATTGGTCTATGGTAAACACTAGGACATTTTCTTAACCCTTTTTTGAGAAAAACTGGTGAAAAATTTTTAATTTCAAAATAATTTTCAGATGAAGCATTATAACATTACATTTTAACATTACCCTGAAGATGGTTTAATGATAAAAAAAAAGTAAAATGTTTAAAGTTGGCATGTTATCATTTATAAATATATACATCCTCTGTTTTGTTTTTTTTTCATATTTTTTGCACACACACACACACACATACACACACACCCACACACAGCACTTTTTCACCATAGGAAATGGAATCGGTGATCCAAGTTCAAATCTTGGATGAGGCTGTTTACATTTCACTTTGCATTTATACCCTTAGGAAAGGCATGTATCCATTTGTAGTCTCCCTAAGTATGGGTAATTAGTAGGACAGGCTGAGTTCTTTAGCCTTAGTTAGACAACCACTTGAATTCAATCCATCTTTTCTTGGTTTAAAAATAGACCTTATGTCATATCCTACCCAAAGCAGTGGGACTGTGTAAATACAAACAGATTAAGTTTGAAAAGGAAAAATTAAAAAAACTACATGCATATATACAAACTGTTATCTGCATTTGTAACACTATACACACACACACATATATATATACACATATGTATATATACATGAATATATATATGCATATACACACACACATATATACACATGAATATATATATATGCATATATACACACACACACACACATATATATATATATATGCATACACACACACACACATACACACACACATATATATATATAGGCATACACACATGTGCATATATTCTGTACACACACACACATATATATATATATGCATACACACATGTGTATATATTCTGTACACACACACACACACACACACACACACACATATATATATATATATGGAAATAGAAATAAACTCAAATTGTGTATGTGCATATATATATTATATATATATATATATATATATGTGAGAGAAAGAAAGAGAGAGAGATAGAGAGAGAAATGGACACATACACAAATGGACACATACACATAGAATGAAAGAAGATAGATGAGAAAAGTATCTTTTAATGATTGAGATATATATATAATATATATATATATATATATATATATATATATATATTAATGAAAATGAACAGAATGAGATAGATAGATATAAATATATATTCATAAATATTTGCCAATATGCTCTTCTCTAAATATTTATCTGCTTATAAGAACGCCCCCTCCCTATCTGTTTCACTGTACGTAACCCTCCAGATGGATATGCAAATAGCTAGCAAAGCTTTAGCTAAAAGTAAGACAGGAAATATTTTGCAAGTGTTTTGCACATGTGCATACAAAGCAGAAGTCAATCCCATATCGTCCATATTGAATGATCAATACACATTGAAATGTTCTCGTCCGACTTCAAAGAGAGGCCTACTGGAATAATGAGAAACATTCACGTGGGAGAAGGAAAAGGAAGGATAAATAAACAGTAAAGTAAATATAGAATTATTTCTATCTATCTATACATATATAAAGGGCAGTTGGTGCGTGTGTGTGTGTATGTATGTATGTATGTCCGGATCAAACTACAAAAATAAAACAACTAACAACAAAGTAAATATATGTACAAATTAAATATCACTGGTTCTTGGTTTTTAATAAAAAATTATGAAGATTTGATTTACATTCAAAGATACTTAGAAACTAAAATATACATGGAAATAATATTATTTAGACTAGCAAATATATGCACCCTCCGGGTGCAAGTATTTAAGTTTTAATATAATAAAATATCATGTTAAATTAGAAAGGCTAATGAAACTGAATAAGAATTCAGATAAAATATTTGGGAACAGAGGGGGTATGATTTGAAAAATAGAACAACTTTGAAACTAAATCTTCCGTCATTTTCCCTTACTCCATCTTTCATTGGTAAATTTTCCTAATTTAACTATTTAGTTAAAATAGGAAGTAAGAATAAAATTACAATATGTCTTCTTGTCAATGAATTTCTTTTAAGAATGTATCTACAAGACTTTTGCTCGTATTACATTAAAGTTAAAAACCAATAATTAGAAATCAATAATACTAAACACATATTTATTAAAATCATTTTTTTAATATCAATATGCAAAATTAGCCTTCCCTTCACACTGTAAACCGCTATTTTGTGTATATATAAATACAAATTGCATGTTATTCATACGTAGATATGACAATAGTATTAATATGCAAAACAATTTTATTGATAATTGGGGTTTAGATAAAAATACAATCATGGAGAATGTGATGTAAATAACTAAGGGAATTGTGACTTGAGTAGTGATAGAGTTTCGGTTACAGACAGACAAACACACAATCTCCATTATAATAAGATTATTCAGACTATTATTCTTATCTTTATTGTTATCTGTATAAGATTTTGTCTGATGTGCCCTCCAGTCTTCAGTTATTTCTTGTTGGATTTGAGAACCTTCTTTTCGAATAATACAAATTATCAAGCCTAATCTCAAACACATAGAAATAGCATTGAAATTCTACTTAAAAATGTACAGCATTTGTAAATCTAAATAGTAAACAAATCATTACACCAGGATTGTTCCCCACTCTTCTACCCTAGGTAACCACTTCTAGTACATATATAAAGGACAGTTGGCGTGTGTGGATGTCTGTATATCCAGAGGAAACTACAAAAATAAAACAATTAATGACATGATAAATACATATACACATTCATTATTACCAGAGCTTGCTTTTTATGCAAAAGTAATGAAGAGTTTATTTATATTCATGAAGATATTTAAAAATTAGGATTTGAATAGTAAGAGAAGGGAAAGTCATTGGTGACAGTTGTGATTTTGTAACGAGATAATGAAGGTCCTGACTCTTGTGAGCGAGAACTACTATATTAGAAAAGGAGGAAGAAAGAAATAAGTGAGAGAGTAAAGGTTTTAAAAAGAGTAATGAACACAAAACAGTTTGACCGGAGCGTGACCTCCCAAATGGAGAATTGAGTGGTCAACCGGAAGTTTTGGTGTGTTGACCGGAACCGGAAGTCACGTGGTGATGTGAAACAACGAAGAAAGGTACCGTCTCTTTTTTCGATTTGGGACAGCGTAGGTTAAGACCTTGCCCTTGGTCCCGTGTGGGCTGACGGTAGTTTAATAGTTCTCTCTCCCTGTCTCTCTAACACTTTTTCTCTCTTTTCTGATTACGAACCCATGGATGAGCACGATAATAAAGGCTAGCAGTTGTGACTACATATTTCTCGCGTTGTAATTTTTATCAACAAGATGACCGCCACATGCAGAATGCCTTTTTAGTACGGTGAATATATCGCCACCACCACAACGTTACAATTAAAACATAAACAAATCATTTATGGAAGACCAAAACAATCACTGGATCTGTGAGACTAACTTTTTTTTTTATCCCCCCTCTACCCAGTCAACATCAGGTAGCCACTTCTAGTTTTATATAAATGTGGGAGACACTGATAAACTGTAAACATGTTTAGCGGCATCTGGTAGAGAAATTTGGTATTGATCTTTGCTTAAGCAGATGTGAGGCCGGGGGGGGAAGGGGGTTGGGTCCAACTGGAAAATGACTACCCCCCTCCCCCCACCTCCGTTTTATTCATAATTAAGTTGAACACCATCTTTATCGATTGGTGTAATGCATTTGCAGCTGCAGGCAGAGCAGTACCGCTCATAATTTTTGCTGCTGTTGTTACTCATGCCAAAAATCTTATTGAAGCAATTTCAGATTTTAAATGTTTGTTTCCAACTGTAGACATTTTTCTTTTAATGGATCCCAACATGGAATTGTTTTGCTCCAAGAAAAATCACATCTGCTTTTTTTTTTCATAATCTTTTACCCTTTCGTTCTTTCCGTCTGTTCTCTTTTTTAAAATTAATGGTTTATTTTTCTTAGATATGGAAGCATAGAAAGAAAAGAAGTGATAATTCTCTCAATAATTTAATCATTTATCAATCAATCCATGATTCAATCTTGAAGGAAACTCGAGTACCAACTTTTATCTCACAGTCTAACAGTTTTTGGCATTAAATAACCCACAGGGTTATTATACCATTAAATAAACCAATCCAAACCAAACCAATCCAAACCAAAACAAAGTTAATTTGAAGATATTGAGAACTTGAAACATAGAAACTTTTATCAAACAAAATGAGGAAATAATTCTATCAATAATTTATTTATCAATCAATCCATTATTCAATCTTCCTATCTATCTATCAAAATCTTTAAATGTAAAGTCTCTATAGCACCTCTATCCTTATAAACTGAGAAGACCATATATGGAAGTATAGAAAGAAAAGAAATATAATTCTATCAATAATTAAGTTATTAAGCAATCAATCAATCAATCAATTGATTATTCAATCTATCTATCTAAAGCAGATATATATTTATCCAACCCCTCTGCCATGGGCAGGATGTAACACAAGGTCAGTTTTGAAGTGGAGTCATAATAATTTGAGCTTATACAATTCAATACAATGAAGTTGATTCTTAGTCTAATCTATCGATATACAAAGCAGACATAATATTACCCAACCTTGGCATGGGCAGAATGCATGCCAAGGAAGGGGTGGGTGTTGCCATTAAGAAGCAATTTGAAGAATTATGGTCAGGAACTATCATATCTATTTAGGGTTTGATATGACTATATATATATATAATATTATATATTATTAATTTATATTTTTGCTTTGAAGGCAATTATAAATGCAATGTATCGCATAAATTCGATAATTATAGAAAATAATCTTGACAAGTAAATCCTGCAAAGGATGGCTCGCTATGCAGAAACCCGTAAGACTGTTTTCGACTTTATTAAGTCTCTTTCAAGCGATGTTACTAAACGACTCCCCTCCGAACAGGAATCGAAACCCGGGATTCACAGGCAATAGTCCAGAGACCATATAATATATATATATATATTAAGTCATTTTCCACAGACTAGTGTTTCAACGTTTCATGCCTCTTCAGTGTAGCTAACACAACAACTATCCCTGGCTTAGGATTGAACTCCCACTGACTATTAGCCAGCCTGGTTTCTTAACATCTCGGGCCACTTTGACAAGCCTGCTGTAATGGGGCTTGTGTTAAACTATTAAATACATAGGTTTGTTTATATAATTTTACAAATCAACAAACATGAGAGAGTCTTAGTCTGCAAGCAAATGATCATTGCTTATATGCTTGGTAGTGAAAGTTAATTTAAATCACCCCTTAGAGAGCTCTTACCAAATTTATGAGAGCATATATTAATAAGTCATCCACAGACACGTGTTTCGGCATTTCACGACCAACCACTTTACATGCGCAGAATGTGACACAAGCTTGATTTTTTTAAACAGAGTTTAACAGATTTGAATTCAGAATTTTCCTTCTCCTAGATCAGTTTCTGTAAAGAGTTAAGTTAAGTTTTGTTAAAGAGTTCAGTCCCCTCTGCTGTAACAGTTGCTGTACTAGATCAGTATTTACTCAACCTGTTTGCCATGGGTAGGATGTGATATAAGATTGCAAGTATGGGACATCCAATCAGAATCGAAATGTGATATTCAGTAGTAATGGATCTGCAAGACTACCTTGCTTACCATTACACCGGGATGGGATACCCCAGTTGATACCCCAGTCTCTCAAACTACCCATCTAGCCCAAATAAGGGCTGAAGTGGAGTATTGCATGTCACGGAAACCAATTTGTAGCCAGGTTGACAGACCACTCAGCCACCACAATCCTGTCCTCAGACATTAGGGGTCCCCACCTATGTCACAGGTAAATGTTGTAATCACATTTCTAAAGTGTGATAAAAACAAGGTAAATTATATTTCTTTTTTTCTTTCCTGCATATTTATTAGGTCTGTAGAATATTTTTTTTATTTCTGTATAGATTTCCAGGTGTAAATATTGAATTTGGAGAGAAATTTTTGATATGCAATTAAAAATTACTTTTGAAACAGAATATTCTTGATGGCTTTTGCTGAATAATTTTTACTATAAGGGGGGGGGGTTAACCTTCATTAGGGTGTCTAAATATTATTGAACTTTGCTGAAATTTTGTGAATAGGCATCATTTCTGGTCATTTATCTATAGTTTAAATTTCATTTAAATTGAAGAGGAAAAAGAATTTCAGTAGGGTGTATGTAACTGGAACTTTTTTTATCAAAATGAAATATACTTACAGTGATGCTGGTAGCTCCATTAAGAAGTCTTAATCCTCTGTAAAGGTGCAATTAGAGTATTCTACAAAGCCAACTGTCAGTTTACATTTTTTGACCATCCAAAAAAGGGACTTAATGATTACCATTAAAAATTAGAAAATCAAATTTTTGCCCAAATATATAATTAGAAAAAAAAAACTACCTAAAATCAGGTAATTGTCCAATTTTGATTAAATTTTCCCTACTTATTTTTTTAAATTAAGTTATTTTTTGTTATAGGTTTTGTGTCAAATATTATTAGAAGTATTTTTTTTATTTTTGTTGATAGACTCCCTTCCTCTCACGAAATCTTTTTTAAAAAATATGGTCTTCTTTTTGATAAATAATTATAGATTCCTGTTAAAATAGATCCCCTAATAATTTAAAATGTTCACTAGATAAATAGATAATCAAATAAACTAATAATTGAGTTCAGTTATTTTTTCTTTGTGTTTGATACAATGTAACTCGGTACGTGTTGTGACTTTTTATATCTTTCTAACTATGGACTGGACAAGTTGGAAAAGATATAAAAAAGATCAAACACCCACACTAAATCATATTAGCATTGATGTTTCAACGTTCACATGAAAGGAAAGCAAAGAAAACTTCAAGTATCTGACAGTTTGATAGTGGAAAGCGAAAGAACGGAAAAGCTTCTTATGAACCTTATCTATTTTGGATTAAAAATGAGTGCCAAAAAGGAAGCAATAAAAAACCGTGAACGAAAATATTTCATAGGAATAGGTAGAAAAGTTAAAAAGGAAAGTAGAAAAAAGTGTGAAGCAATAATTAATAAGACAATTATCTTATACTCCTTTGTCACTTAGCCAAGTCGAAGATTAAACATTCTGTTTTTCATATCCACGAAAAATAGTTTTTTTTTTCGTCTTTCTTCCATTCAGGTCGCAAAGATAAATATCGCCATTAGAAACAGATGATTGTAGCAAAAGTTATTCCAGACAGCATTCGGTGAATTATAGATCTTGTTATGGTGAAATTATGCAAACCCAAACACAAACTTTTCAAGCCGGTCAAAACATGAAATATTTAATAAAGTGGGAAAACAAATAAATACTTCTTTGTATGCTTTATAACATGAATATGACGATCGTATCGTTTTGAGTCATGTGTGAGAACAAGCGCCAGCAAGACACACGTTCAAGTTTTTAAGGTTGTTCATATCAATGTAAATGATGAATTAGGCCCTACTCAGTTTAATTCATCATCAAGGCGTGCCGACAGCACGGATCTCTTTGACCTATCTCCACTTGCCGCCCTATCGGTCGGTTTTTGGTAATGTCCTCCCTACCCCACGTGTCTGCACAAGCTGATGAATGTAACTTTTTGTTAGTCGGCTAACAACTGGTATGTCCATGTGTAACAGAGCCCATTCGGAGAAAATGTCACTTATAAAGTTCGTCCTTTATCTCCAACATTTCCAACATGTGCTTGCTCGATTACTAGGATGGTTTGTGAGATGGAGTGCGCGATAAAGGCTCGGCAAAAACTGCAGCATCATTAATTATTTCCCAATCTAGTATTATTAATAGGATATATAGTATAGAGTATAAGTGTGCAACCATAACACATTATTATATTAAAACTTTTAGTATATGTTGCAACTTTTCAAAGAACGAACGTTTACAAATTCCATTTTCCAAGCTGTTTTTTAATAACTCGGATATCAAAACGTTAACGTTGTGTTTACCTTTTCCGAAGCAATGGACACCTAGTTGGCATAAACTTTAACTCTAATTAACTATTATTATTATATATGTTGGAAGGAGCGGAAGTAAATGGCTTTTTCAAAGAAAAAAAGTAAGGCAGAACATTTTTCCGGGGTCTAATAAAATTAGACCGCCGGAAAATTATTCTGCCTACTTATTTATATTAGTATATAAGTGATGACTGAAGCATATGGATAGCCAGATTCATCATCATCATGCATATACCATCATTCAATGTTCGCGCTGTCAGCATGGACCTCAATGCTCTCTATCCAACCCCCTATCAGTCATCGCCCCATGAGTAGCTCTTCTGTGTAGATCAGAGATAATCCACACGGAGCTATTGTTGTAAGGTTTTTGCTGGTCATCCTACACCCGTGTGTACGTGCCCATAGAAGAACGTTCCTCATGAGTTCGTCCTTGCTTTGCAGCAGTGTCCTGCTATTTTTTCGTATAGAATCTCAGTTCCGATGGGAATTCTATAATAGGAGCAGTATGGATCGTTAATTTTTGTTTTAACTTTATTAAGTAGACAAAACAAAAACCATTATTCGGTACAAAACAGCTAGTACTAAATAATGTGCTAACCATAATTATTATTGTCATAGAATTATTTAAACCAGGTTATTTTCATCGTCAAAAGAGAAAAGATTGGGACTCACCTATATATACATTCTTGTGCATTTGTATTTGTTTATAACCGATTTTATTGTGCACGTTTTAATGTCTATTTTCAGGCATTAAAAACGAGCAATCACTGAGAAGCTTCACCTTAGCGAGATCTTATCAAGCAAATGCGTTGTTTACTTTGTTAACATAACAATGGAACCTCTCTCAAATAATGCAAACATTGTTTCCATTAGGTAGAATAACAAAGGAATGTTCAGAGTGGTCGTACGTTCAGTTTGACTGAAATCTCATGTCCAGCCAGAGCACCACCACACCTTTAACTCACATTAAGATTTTATTCGAGGTCGGATTCAAAATGATCGAGTACTGGATCGCTATATTTACAAGTAGAAATTGATAGTATAAATAAATGTTAGTTTTTATTTTTCAAATAGCATGTAAGACTTATTGCGCAGCATGTTTTTTTTGATACTTTGAAGCTTCCTATTTATATTGGCATATGAAGCTTGTGCCTTGTGATGTGTGTGTGTGTGTGTGTGGTGTCTGTGTGTGTGTGTGTGTTAAATTGTTTTGTTTGTTTCAAAATAGGCATGTAACACTTATTTTTAGCAAGTTTCGGGGAACCTTTGAAGATTTCGATATTCCTATGCATGTAACTGCGCGCCGTTGTATTTTTTATGTCGTCGCGTTCTTAACAGCTTATTCTTTAGGTGTCATTTACAGATTAGGAAAAAATCGCCGTGCTCGGACTGATGAGCTATGGAGGGGTGATGCACTTGAATATCCTGCGTTTCGCTAATCGACCTACTATAAATACTGTCTGGATTACCTTCTTAAATGTATTCGTGTTGGCACTGGTTAAGATTCTAGGCGTCAGGCTGCTTAGAAATCTCAATTAAGTTGATCACTAGGGCAATGTCTTAATTTCGAATTTTAGAATTTAAAATCTAAAGAATTTATATATTTATACTTTTTCATCCCTATCCTGATCATCATCATCATCATCATAATAATCATCATCATCATCAATCATCATCTATCAAAAACAACCATTTGCTTGCCTGGTTGTTTGAACACAAGCATTTCCAAACTCTGTTTTTATCATCTTTCTATCTACCCACCTCTCTATCTTAATATCTTATCTATCTATCTACCTACTCATCTATCTATCTATTCTATATATATATATATTATATATATATTATATATATATATATGCTTAATTGGAGTCGGACCTAATTTTGAAAATCTAATTAATATAATGAAATTAGGCAGAGAATACTATTAAATGTATGGCTAAAACAAATCGAGAAAAAAATCAATCTCTGTATGTACATTTCGGCCATATTAGGCTCCTACAGCAGGAGCTTATAGACGAAGACGTTCCTGTGCGTGATTGAAACCGACCTGCCAGCGACAGGCCCGACCATACCTTACACCAAACGGACCCTTTAGATTTTATGATTGTTCAGAGTAGGTTAATTATTCCTCTTCTAGTGACTTGTATTACACGACGATATGATAAGTTGTAAACAAGGTTTGTATTAGAATGGCTTTTTGCCGATAATTTTTGGAGAAATAAGTGCTTAATTGGAGTCGACTAATTTTGAAAATTAATTAATCTTAATAAGAATTCATGGCCGGAATACCTTATAATGTATGACTAAACAAATCGAGAAAAATCAATCTCTGTATGTACACTTCGGCCTATTAGCCTCATCAGCAGAGCTATAGATCGGAAGACCGCCTGTGCGTGAATTTGGAGAAAACCGGGACTGCCCAAGCCTGACAGCCGAATCCCATAACCTCTACACAAATGGACACTCTTAGATTTTTATGATGTTTATATATATCACAGTTTGCTCATATCTATTCATATATCCTATCACAATCAGTCATATCTACAATCACAGTTTCGTCAAATTCTATTATCTATCTATCTATCAAAGTTTGCTTCATATCTCTCAATTCCTTCTGTGACAGCCAGTAAGGTCGTCATAGCAAATGATTGCTTTGTACAGACAGCAGTGATAGTCCTGCTATACATTTACCAGCAAAAACGCCACTCATTCATCTCATTTCCGTCGTCTGTTATCTTTCAATAATACGCTTTTTATTTCCTGGAGCACCATTATACTTTGGTATCGTTGTTATACTCCTTGTATCTATGTGACTTCCCCTCTCCATTTGTTTGTACTTGATTTATTCTGATCAGTTGCCCGTTTCCATTAGTCTTGTGCAGACTCTGTGCACTTTTTCTAGTAAGTATATTAAATTCCCACTTTTCTACTTTCACCTTGTTATATAGACTGTCTAAAAATACATTTAAAAATGTATTAAAACGACTATTTACGAGGGCGAGTCAAAAAGTAAATGCATTTTGTTTAGGACACGGTATAATTACCAAGCACAGGACATGTATCAGTACATCAAATAAAGCTGGTCCTCTGTGGCATCAATCCTACTTTCTCCACATGTTTCGCACTGTTTCTCTCAATAGCCATGTATCCAGCATCAAATAAGAAGCATGTATCCCTGCGCCCGTAATTCTGTTAACTGTACTGAGCCACTCTTCACAAGATTTCACTTCCTTCGTCACTGGAAAATTTTGCCTCATCAAACCATCTTTCATGGGTCTGAAAGGATGATGTCCCATTATTCCAGTGTCGGGGAAGTGAAAATCTGTAGTGAAGATATGGCTCAAAGGACAGTCAAACAATAATTTACGAGGCAGGGATACATCTCCCATTCGAAGGTGGAACAATGGCTATTTGAGCGAAAACAGTGACTATGTGAAGGGAGTAGGGGTGTGATCCACAGAGGACCAGCTTTATTTTATTGTATATACTACTGTTCCTGTATTGGTAATTCTACCTATTCTTAACAACAATGGCGTATCTTTTTGCTCCACCCTCGTATAAGAATATTGACACTCACGATACATCATGATTTGTAGAGAAACTACTATATTTTTAGTGCGTCCAGTCTGTACAATTATGTACACAATTACACTTTAATCAAAATTGCTTTTTCTTCAAATATCTCTTCATTCATTCTAATACCAACAATGAAATGTTCAGATTTTAAATTGGAAAGACGCCAATACTAGTTTTTTTTTTAGGAAAACTCTATATTAAGTTTACAGTTACAGGGGCAAACGTTATCCAGTGTTGCAATATAATCATTTAGGCTGCATTATTAGTCAACACTTAATCAAAATTACAACAAAATCGTTTAAATTTATCAACACATAATGCCAATTTCAGCGCTGAATGAATAGAGTGCATTTTAATAAATTGAATTTGAAACAATGTACGTAAAGATCATAAATATTTCGTTAATTGAAATCAGCTTGAAAGGGAAAAAATAGACGTGGACTATTTTATGCCAAAAATATTCAGTTTACCGTGTTTTCCAATATGTGACAATAAGAATATGACATTATATAGAATATAAATAAATTTTCTATGTATTTAATAAGAATGGATTGTGTATATTTTATATCAAAAGTGATATTTGAATTTTATATTTAAAAATTTATTCTTTTTAATGTATTACATTACATGTTACCTCAGTCGGTAGAGCATCCGCCTAGAAACCACTAAAGGTTAAGTCCAGGTTCGATACGGCCCTTTCCAATCAGCGCATGAGTAAGCACAGCTTGAATTGTAGGGAGCCAATTCTTTTTGTGTGCGTTGCCACCTCAGACGCAAAAAGACAATCTCCGTCGTCTAATGCTAGTGAAAGAGGGAATCGACTCATTGTTTGGCCGGCTGATTACCGACCATATAAGCCAATCCACTGACTTTACATTTTACTACCGTAGAAAAACAGGATTTGTTATCAGGGTTCACTTCCCTAGATCTAGAGCATCCGTCTGCGGAACCACAATATTACGGGTTCGATACCGATCTCGCCAACTCAGCACATGAGTAGCACAGCTTGGAACTTGGCGTAAAATGGGGAGATGATGGTAGCACTGTAGCGGTCCACCTCAAGATGCAAAAAACAATCTCCCTGTTTCTAGCGCTATGTGAAAATTGATAGACTCCACACTTTCCGGCTGATACCGACAATTAGGCCCACTGCGACTTTACTTGCGTACAAGTATTTGAAATATTAACTATATTCATTCAAATGGTCACTTTGAATGCTGTATCGTAACAATTCTATTTAAAAACTAGAAGCAGCTACCCAGCGTCGACAGGGGGACCAAAAACTCTTGAATTGATTTGTTTACTTTTTGAGATTTACAAATGGTGGACATGTTTTTAAGTAGAATTTCATGCTATTTCTCATGGTATTTTTTCAATTTTTTAAATATCTTCAAACTATAATCAAATCTTCATAAATTGTTTGCACAAAAAGCAAGAAGCAGTGATAATTTAATGTGTATATATATTTACTTTGTCGTTAAATTGTTTTATTTTCGTAGTTTTATCCGGACATACATACATACATATCATACATAACAAACGCACAACTCCCTTAGTTATTTACTAGCAGTGGCTACCAGCAATGCCTGGTTGAGTGGGTATATATAAAAAGTTAGTCACGCAGATCCATTGATTGTTTTTACATAATTGATTTATCGTTTTTAATCACGAACGCAACCAATGACTTTCCCTTTTCTATATTCAAATCCTAATTTTAAAATCTTCCCAGATATAAATGAAATAAAAAATATTTTATTCAAAAAAGCAAGCTGTGGTGATATTGAATGTGTCTATTATATTGTCATGCCGTTAATTGTTTTAGTTTCGTATTTCCCCGGAAACATACCACATACAATACATTACCACACAGCAGCCTTTTATTATATGAACTAGAAAGCGGCCTACCAACGTCACCTGGTACGAGGAGATTGGTGAAAAAAGGTAGTCTCGCATGGAATCCATTATTATAATATCGCGAAGTTGGATCTTCGCAGGCATGCCCATTTAAAAATCTGTATGTAAAACAAGGGCCCTTGTGTTGAATCCTTGACACACTTGAAAAAGAAAAATTGTTGTTTCCTATTTAAAATACTAACAAGGCAAAAAAATATTCCCATGCTGGTTTCATTTAAATTTTATTTTTTAACATTATCTTCACTAATTTAAATTAAATCTTGAATTGTTTTTGTTCAAAAAGCAAGCTGGTGATAGGAATGTATATATATTATATATATATATAATATATTATATATATATATATATATATATATATATATTATATTATTATTATTATTAAATTATTATAAACAACTGGGGTATTCCATACTGGATAATGGTTAGCAAGCTAGTCTTGTAACTCCATTACTAATGATAGCAAGTTCAATTCTCATTAGATGCCTCATACTTTCAACCTTGTGTCACATTCTCCTCATGGCAAACAGGTAAATACTGATCAGTACAGTAACTGGTATAGCAGAAGGAAAGTTTTGAATTCAAACCTGTTAAACTTCACTTAAAAAAATGACCTTGTATCACATCGTTCTCATGCGGAGTGGTTGGTAAATACATAGTAGAAATATTCAGTAGATAAAAAAAATATTTGTTTTGTCTAGCGGATGGATATTTCCATCATCTCTTAGGTCATCGGATTTCTCTGCTATATCTCTTTGTGGAATCTTCAAATGTGTCAGACTNCATACCATCTAGCTCCTCACTTTACCACACCAGATCCCTGTGCTACTCATACACTGAGTTGGTGAGGGCCAGTACACAGGAACCTTGTGGTTCCTAGTCCGATACTCTACTGACTAAAATCGGCCCTATAGAACAATAATAAGTAAAGTCGTCGGGCAGCCTAATGCCAATATCAGCCAATCAGCGAGGGAGTCTATCCCCTTTTCACTAGCGCTTGACCAAGGAGATCATTTTTGTGTCTGAGGTGGAGTGCCACTCCTACCATCAGCTCCTTGCTTTACCACACAGATCCATGTGCTACTTGGCGAGGGCCAGTATCGAACTAGGAACC
This sequence comes from Doryteuthis pealeii, assembly GCA_023376005.1. Lineage (NCBI taxonomy): Eukaryota > Metazoa > Mollusca > Cephalopoda > Myopsida > Loliginidae > Doryteuthis > Doryteuthis pealeii. The sequence goes on along the minus strand of CM042150.1, from coordinate 112,896,889 downwards.
TTGTGGTTTCTAGCTGGATAATAATAATCATCTAGAAATAATACTAATTATATTTAAATTAGGAATAAAATTAGTCATTTACTAAGTTGTAGAACAATAATGGACTCCTAGCTTAGCTCACTAATAATTACACCATTTGAAATTATCTCATATTAAGCTTAAATAAATATGGCACAAGGTTAGAAGTATGGACACTCAGTGAAAAATGGACTTAATGATAATCTGCTTGCTTAGCCTGTAACCAATATATCATACAAGATGCCCTTGGACTAAGCTGAGCTTAGTTTGGCATAAGGCCAGAATATGGAACACCCACAGAGAAGTGAACTCAAAAATGGTCTTCTAATCTAGCTCTTCATTTCACCTAAAATTCTATTAAAGGTGATAAAATTATTGGAATCCAAAACTTTTACCTCAATCAACTTTAATGAATTATAGAAAATAGATTTGATTTTTTGTTTAATGGCATATCAATTTTCATGGGTTATCTAATGCCATCCTTGCCGAAGAACAGTAGTGATACTATTTAACCTATAGCTAGGGGGAAGAGACAGGGTTCATACCTTTCCCAAGGGAAAGGGATTGTAATAGCATGACTGGAGTTTGAACATGCTTACTAAGATATCACAGTCCAAGTTAGGCAGGGTAACTTGAATACTTGTATATGTATTTAATCAACCCATTCACCAGTTCCAATTCTGAAGTTCTGGGGTGTGTTGAGTACCTCTTCATCACCATTACTCACAGGTCCACCCTGACCCAGAGTGGTAGTACCTGTTAGGGTTCCACGTATGGATTAAATATACAAGTTTGAAAAAACGTGTTTAAAAAAATTTAATACCCATCAATACCCATGATGTTGCAGTCCAGTATGTTAGCCACTACATCACAAGGTCTCTTCCCATAGAAAATAGGATAAAACTTTTATAACCTGTTATAATTTAACATATATGTATAAGTATAAAACATCAATAACTTACATTTTAGTTTGTATAGGTTACTCTTGCAAAAAGAATTCATCTCAATTACATACTTTTAAGAGGAGAAACAGTTTTGGTTTCTATAAGTAAAGAGCAGCCAGTAAATTCCTCTTAATGACCGGATAGAAGCATCTTTTATGCATAAAGTTTTCTGTTAAATAAAAACTAAAAAGCTTTCCCCAGAAACATCTGCAATGATCCAAAATGCCTGGGGACACAGACGTTTTCAAGAAAAGTTGATTGTATGAAGAAGATTACCATTCCTTAGCTTGTCCATCAACTTCAACCTGGCCCGGAAATATCAGAGTAGAAAAATCTACCTTGAAAATTGCTCTCGGTTAATTGGACTACTGGATAAAGATGTTTTCCAAAAAAAAGTTTTTATAAGTTTAACACAAAACTTTATACTCATACTGTTCCCTCTCTTTATGTATTTATCCACCCTTCTGCCACAAGCAGGGTGTGACACAAGGTCAGTTTTTATGCAGAGTTTTACCCGGTTTGAATTAAGAGTTTTCCCCCAAAAGAAGTGTACCTGGTTGGACACTAAACTGCATCCAGTGATGAGGCTCCAATTTTCAAAGCTCTGGGAATTGAGGAGCACTGCTTTATTCTGATTGCTCCCAAATCCATTTTGTTGCATACCATACTCATCTACATATATATATATAGTATTTTTATATTTTTTTAAAAAATAAAAATTTATTTTAATTTTAACAATAAATACGCATTTTTAAAAAAAAAAATTTTGAAAATTCCGGTACTGATCGAGAGCGTTCTGTGCCTTGTGATTTATGATATGTTTATTTCGTTTTTCCATTTACAATGTTGCTTTGATAAAGACATCTTCATAATGTCGAAACAGATTCTGTCAGCAAAACTTTTAACATCTTGTTTTTTCTACAAAACTTTCTACACATTATAGTATTTTGTAGAGTATAGTATACCTGCATACCTATGGTTGTATACAGATATACTTATCTTGTTCTGAGTAGCTGGAACTTATCTTCTGTATGTTTATCAGTATGGCTGTTATCTTATCTCTGGATTCTGCTTTTCTCTTTGGTCTGGTATATGTTTTGTTAATCTGGGCAATCTTCTGTGTCTTAGTAAATGAACCCAAGACTTTGTTTTTTTTCTTTGAGATCTTTATCATTTTATGAGATCCAGATCAACAGGAATTTGTTGTGAGAATTTTGTTTCAATGGACAGATAACCATTGTGACCATTTTTTTTGAAAACCCAACAAAAATCTGACTTTCTTAAACTCTTTCTCATGTTTACACTGACAAACTGAAAAGAGAGGTCAAATGCAGGTTAAAATCTGTCCATCATTTTTCCTGTGTTTTTCCATACCCATTAGTTTGAATTTAGTTTGAATTAAACTACACTGATCATACATAATTAATAGGCTACCTATCATTTTGTTGTTGTTGCTGAGATGGAGCACCACACCTATTGTCAGCTTCCTTCTTTTCCAAGCAGATCAGTTTACTCAATCTGTGCTACTCATGTACTGAGTTAGCAGGAACTGGTATCAAACTCAGAACCTTGCGATCCAAAAAAACAAATGATTTTACTATAAGTATTCCCTATGTCACACAAGGATTCTACAAGAATTAACAATTTGCATGATGTACAATGGAAATACATTGTTAAGGATGTTACTATAATAAAGCATTATAGATAATTTTACTAGGTAAGCATTATTGTTACTGGAGTCTTACCATTCATTAGTTGCTAAGTAATAATGCTAATGGTTTCACACTAAAAAAGTGAGACACAGACGATATCCAGCAGAAACTATTACGGATGTAGACTATGCAGATGATCTAGCACTTCTTTCAAAATCACTTGCTTAAGCTGAATCTCTGTTGTATAGCCTGGAGCAGGTAGCAAGTGGCATTGGTCTCTCTGCGAACTCGGATAAAATAGTTTGAGATGTCAATGATCATATGGAAATCTGATCCTTCTAATGAAATAAAATGGAAATTCTTTCACGATATAGCCATGTCAATACTACTGTAGGGTTGCACCACTTGAAATTTAACAAGACACCTGGAAATAAAGCTAGATGGGAACTATACAAGTATTCTGTGTGCTGTTTTGAATAAATCCAGGAAGCAACACTCACGAGACAGTAGCTGTACGGTCATGTTGTAACCTAACAAAGGTTACTAAATGAGACATAACCAAATAACATTAACAAAATACAATACTTGCCAGCAGCACGAAGAAAGGTAAACCACTGCTAGTGGTATCAGACTACTCAGTATAATACTTCAACATTTATAAGGATTGGGAGATACCCATTAATGTCTATAGGTAGGGTATATAACAGGTTACTTACCTCCTATCTCAGAAACCATCCAAATAAGATGGCACTGCTGGATAAGTGAGGACAGACTTATAAACAACATTCTCTGTGAACTCCAAATCATGACCAGGCTGAACAGCAGAAATTAAAACAGCATGTAGTGGTGAAGTTCCAGTTCTGTAGCTCTGGGAAATATGGAGTATCCCCTCATTACCATAACTCCCAGATTCACTCTGACTCGCAATGGTAGTGCCTGTAAGGGTCTCATCTATCAGTTAAATAGATTTTAAAATGTGTTTAAAAAAAGAAAAACATTGAATATCCAACAAAGAATGAATTTAAAAAAAACATCTTTGGCATAAAATAACCCAAGGTTTCTCATGCCATAAAATCCATCCTACCAACAAACTAAACAGCAAAACTTACATTAATGCAGACTACTAGATGCTGTTCAGAGGACTTGCCAATAGGGATGGATGGTGAGAGAGGAGTCAAAGGAAACTGTGCTGTCAGAATAACCTGATGATAATAGCGATACATTACAAATAAAGAAAATGGATTCAGTGTCTGGGAAATAATGCAAGCTTGACAGACAGAATAAGGTTATTTTATGCATGATTAGGTTTTTTTTTTTATATTTTCTTTATAGAATGATATCCAAAAACATCGTTGGCATAAAATAACCCAAGGTTTCTCATGCCATAAAATCCATCCTACCAACAAACTAAGCAGCAAAACTTACATTAATCAGCTCTGTGCAGACTACTTGATGTTGTCCAGAGGGATGGATGGTGAGAGAGGAGTCAAAGGAAACTGTGCTGTCAGAATAACCTGATGATAATAGCGATAAAGAAAATGGATTCAGTGTCTGGGAAATAATGCAAGCTTGACAGACAGAATAAGGTTATTTTATGCATGATTAGGTTTTTTAGAAATATTTTTCTTTATAGAATGTAAGTTTAACACTATCAGCTATCTCAAAAAGAAATGGCAAATATGAGATATTGTGCAATAATCTTATTGATCAGATAATTGATTGTCTCAAAGATTACAGTCAGCACATTATATTTACTGCATAGGATTTTTTTCCCCACTAAGAATATAGGTAATGTAGAAGCAGTTGTCAGTTATTGTATTGGTTTCAGTTTCTTTGTTTAATAGCATATTCTTTATTTAATGTGAAAGCTATGTAGATGAACAGTAGTGGCATTATCTAACCCATAGTTGGAGAGATGAGGAGGTTCATACCTTTCCCAAGGGTATTAGTCTGAAAGTGAACATAATGGAGTGACTGGAGTTCAAACTTGCTTCCTATGATGTTCAGTCCAGCATGTTATCCGCTATACCATTTTGACTCCCCCCCCCATCATATCATTAGGTTCATTAAATAACAAACAATATCAAATAAGAAAACTTATCTTGCAATGGTTATCAGCATAGGAAATGGAGATGTTAAACTAAATTCAAATTCTAGACAAGGCTGTTTGAATTTCACATTGCACTAATACCTTTGGGAAAGGTATGAATTCAACTATTCTCCTTTCAGCTATGGGTAAATGTCAGTGTAGGGTTAAAGTTAGGCTTGTAATCTTTGATATGGCAACTGATCTACACTGTTTGATGTCCGTTGAATAATTGACCTTGTGTCACACCTACTCATGGAGAGGGATTGGTAAATAGATATGAAGGAAAAACTACTCATGATAAAGTCAGCATAATAATAGATCTCATTCTGTGAGAATTGCAGTAAAGATTGTGGTTTTTATTGTTGATATTTGATTGGTGCATTTTGATTTGTGAGTCTAGAGAATATTATAAGGTGTGTGTGGGGGGGTGTCATCTTGATATACTAGGGTTAGTCAAATGTTTTGTAATATTTTGGTACATGCTAGTTTGCGGGGAGTATATCACATGACTTAAGCAGTTCAAGCTGTTGAAAGCTATTGACTGTGGTTGGTAGTATCGTGGTAGTTGGTGCACTGACATGTGCATTGCTTCACTCAGTGGGATTTGAAAGCTACAAAGATAAATGTGCAACATAGTCTAATTTGGGAACTACAAATGTTCAAAATTATGCTCATGGTTATCATCTAAGCTATGAAGTAATTAAAGGATTTGAAAATATTATTATGTGTGAAATAAAATATTGTTTGTAATAAATTATGAATAAATTGTATATCAAAATTAGTGAATGTTCGGACTTTGTTTTTATTCATAGTCTGTCTTGGAGACACATTATGTGGCTCTTCATTTAACTTTGAAATTTTTTTCTTTGCCTTTTGAGGTTGAGAGTGAAGAAGTAGTATTACAACTGCAGAACAAAACTTATTATATTACTCCTCAGTATTTAGAAGATTTGAAGTCCAAGTGTGTTGGTTGGTTAGATTTTATGGTATGTCAACACTTGGGTTATTTTATGCCAAAGACGTTTTTGTTTTAATTCAGATTCCTGTCATAATTTCAAAGGCGAAACAAATGTGAAAATGGACAAAACAGAGGGCCGAACAGTCATAAAGTATTGATATATACGGGTTAAGGGATATATTTTTGAAGTTGGTAGTTGGTATATTATCGCAGTAGTACTGGGTACATCAATAGCAATCTGTCTGTCGTGGTGTCATCTAGCGAGTAAAGTTAGCTTGTGGGCATTAGGTAGAGAACCAACACAGTGTCGACTATTTATACATGACACTGTCCAATCAGATTATAGTGAGGGGGTACCAAGGTATTTACATATTCATTATATCAAGTATCTAGGTGAGGCTTAGAACATTTTGAACACCCTTCGTAAATATCAAGAAAAGAGATCTTTTGTTATAAGGACTTTTACAATTGTAAAATTAGATTACAAGTCTGAAGCTCTTATCACCATTTGATGAAAAAAAAATTTTTTAAAATTTTTTTGAAGAAATTATGTCAAGCAATTAATGTCAGAGGTGTTTGTCAATATGAGGCATTTGGATAATTGCTTTCGGAAAAAGATTCATCTCCATCTAATAAAATGCCAATTATATTTCTGTAACATTTTGAAATCTTGTGTATTGCTAGATTTGTTAATCAATGGCAAAAATTCCTGTCTGAATGAAAAGTATCAGACAAAAAAGAAAGATTAGTTGATGAGTATTGCTATCTTGAAAGGAACAAATACAGAGACAAAGTGAGAGAGGAGACCTGCCTCGTGCAACGCGGTGTGACGAAGAAGGTAGTGGGCGTGAAGACTTGCCGTATTCTCGAAGGAAGCGAAATATTGTCCGAAATTTATATATATATATATATATATATATATATACTATAGTGTGGGATGGTCACTGTTTCAGCTTTTGCTGGAATGGCGTACCAAAGGCAGTATTATTGGTAGAGTGCTCAATATGAAATAGAGCTGTTATATAATATAATAAAATAAATATATAAAGGTTTTACATATCTATTTATTAGGTGACAAAGGAACATTCATGACCATATTGGTTTCATGCGAGGCAATCATCAGGTGAAGATGTTTCAAATGCAAGGAAAATCGAAAAAATTTCAAAAGAATTCAGAAAATCCAATAGATGTTTATATTCAATAGACATCCTATGTCTATTGAATTTTCTGGACTTTTAAAAAAATTTTTCGATTTTCCTTGCATTTGAAACATCTTCACCTGATGATTGCCTTGCATGAAACCAATATGATTGTGAATGTTCCTTTGTCACCTAATAAATAGATATGTAAAACCTTTATATATTTTTATATTTGCCTAGCGTGTAGGACTGACCTAGAGTCGAACCCACTTCCTTCAGAATGTGAGAGCTGTGGACGATCGGTGAAGTAGGAAATGGCATAGTGGCCCGGATGTGGGTGGTCGCGCCATGCTGGCAAGTGTCGCACGTGCTGAACGGACAATTATGAGTAAGGAGCCCGGATGTGGTGAAATTGGGGTGTATTTAAAGGACTTATTCTCAGAGACCAGGAGAACGACTTGCAGTAGTATTTTGTTGTTGAGACGAGCGGGACAAAGAAAGAGTTTTGGATATTGGATTTTGGAGCGAGATACAGTTGGGAGTGGTTGGACTGTCGATTGGAGCCTTGAGTCAGACTTGACTGTGACCCCCCCCCCTACTGCAATCTTGAAAGGAACAAATACAGAGACAATAACTTCATATTCAATTGTTTTGCTTTTGAAATACTGAATGTGAGTATATAGAGAAGAATTAGCATAATACCTGTCAAAAATGAAGGGATTATTGTTATATTTGGAAGGCAGGGGATGAGAGAAAGCAAGTGAGTGGAAGAAAGACAACTGGCCTAACCAGGAATATTGTACTGATGTCTTGCTTGAAAGAGTGGAAGAAACAACAACAATAGAATCAACAAATGCAATGTTAAACTGCATCTAATGGTGAAGTTCCAGTTCTGAAGCTCTGGGGCATGTGGAATACACCTTCACCATTACTCCCATTACTCATCTATGGGTTAAATAGAAAAAATGAGTTTAAAAATTTGAGTTTAAAAAAAGAATTTTCAATACCTACTAAAAATCAACAAAACAAAATGTCTTCAGCATAAAATAACCAAACAAGGGTTGACATTCCGTAAAATTCAACCAAGGAACCAACAAATGGGGGTGAAATTTATATACAATAATGTACTGCAGGGTGCATTTTGTCTGTTAGTTCAGAGTGCTTATCAATAAGCAAGTAATTAGTAATATCTTTGTCTGACTATAAAAAATCCCCCCAAACAAAAGTAAAACCTGTTCACCTTGTAGGAGACTGATTTCTTCATATCAACTGAAATATGATCTCTCTCTCTCTCTCTCTCTCTCTCTCTCTCTCTCTCTCTCTCTCTCTCTCTCTCTCTCTCACACACACACATTTTTATCTTGTGCTTTCTCTTTCTCTCTTAGTATATTCAGTTTCTTTTTCTTTTTGCTCACTATCTTCATTCTCTCTCTCTCTCTCTCTCTCTCTCTCTCTCTCTCTCTCTCTCTCTCTCTCTCTCTCTCTCATTGATAAACTCTCATAATTTCACAGGTATCCTTATTTCATCTAAAAATTATTATTAATCATTTCATTTCTATTTCTTTTCCTCTTCCATCATATATATTTAAACAAATAAATATCAATAAAACCCACTGCTGAAACTAAATTTTAGAATTAAGCATTCAAATGTTTTCTGAAAATTATCATGCTTCTCCCCCTTTAATGTAAATTCTTTTTTGGAAATAAAATAATTTGCATTCTGATGAAATCTACACTATAAATAAATGTCAATCTGATTTTCCAAATTCTTTTTCTTTCTTATAAAATTCATATATGGTAACAACCAAAAAATTGAGGAAACTAGTTCTATATATATAAGTACAGGGTGATTGTAAAGTAACTCCATTTTCCTATTTTAAAAATCTTATAATTTATTTCTGAATCATTATTCTTACAAAAAGTGAATATGAAAAAAACACTCATAATGTGGAGTTTTGTTTCAAATTCTAGATGAGCAAGTATTTGTCAAATTTTAGATTAATCTCCTTGATGTAATAATACAGCAGGGCCAACACGTACTGCCCCTGAACCTGCTAACCAGGTGGGGAGTCTGCGTTGGAGGTTACAGAAGGGGGGATCATATATTTTCAATGAATACTTCTTTATGAGAATTGACATGTAGTAGAGTGAGGGTTCATATATTTTCAATGAATACTTCTTTATGAAAATTGACATGTAGTAGAGTGAGAGCCCTCATATCATAAATTCGGTGGGCATATCATAGCTTTGGTGGGGGTGGCATGAGAATGTAGCATAAACTGTACTCACTCTTTAAATGACAATAAATGCATTGCTTATTGATTTAGAAACAAGATTAATGGTTAAATGAATAAATGGATAAATGCATGTTTACAAATGTTCAAACTGATGACCGCCACTTTCCAAACAGCCAATTAATGTGGACCAATAGATTCAATAGCGTTACGAACCATTACATTTGGAACTGTGTGACATTGTCTTTAAATTTCTGTGGGGATTGGTTGAGGATTTACAGCAATTGTTTTTTCTTTGCAAGGCTGGTTGATGATTGTGGTCTCCCTGAATTCTACTTAACGACATCATGCACAGTTTCATCCAATTCAAACTTACCTCGGATGCAAGCCATGGTGCATTACATTAATGGATCTTTGTGAAAATGTCTTCTAAATTGTCTTTGCACTTCTATGGTGTTTGTTTTGATACATCCAGTAGCACTTTATTATACATTTTCTTTTTTTTGTCTAAACTTTTTTGTACTTTTGCAATTATTAGGTTCAATTTGACCTGAAAAGAAATGAGTTTGCTATATTTATAAAAAAAAAGAAGAGTGCTTAATATCAGTGATAGAATATATGTAGATCTAAGTTTCAATAGTCAATGGTGCTTGGTGACTCAGTTTTTTGTCTATATCATCGTCAGACCAAGAAATTTATACACACTTTGTGATTTTACACCCAAATATCAAATCTACAGTTTGGGGTTTCTCACTTTACAAAATACAAATCAATTAACTTGAGCCAATCAAAACTTAAATTCTTTTATGACTTTAAAACAAGTAATTGACTTATTTACAAATCTTCTAAATGTAGATGAGAATTAAACATTTATTTTTATTTTCTTGTTTCATTTTAATTGTATTTAATTCTGTATTTTGTTTGCAGAGAAATCTCAAGTGTTTATAAAAAGATGAAAAGTTTTCTCATTATACCAGTGAAGAATAATAATAAGATGATTGAAAAAAGAAAGAAAATTGACGAATTTATCATGTTGATCTAGCAGGTTTACACTCAGTGGCTTAGCATGCACTTTCTCCACCCCTGGTTCATGGCCAATCTGCCACCCTCAACACCCCGAACTTCACAAAGAGAAAACATACATCACAGTAAAATATTGTTTAATTCCTGGGTTAGTATAAGCATTTGTGAAAAGACATAATAAATGAACACACACAGTCAGACTTGAGAAAGCTTTATTCTACTTAGAATACAGTTGCAGTTTTCTTGTGAGTTTGTATACTTTTGGAAAGCTAAAGATTTGCACAAAGGGGAGATAATAATAAAACAGGGGAAGTAACTCTCAATTACTTATTACAATGACATCCATTTTCATTGTACTTAATTTGAGCCTTTCTCACTTTTACAAACTCTGCAATAATATTAACCAAGTAAACTGGTTTAACCGAAAATTTGAATTTTTTAAAAAGTTAATGCCAGGGCTGAGGAGTCAGAACACAAAAACTTTGATCCTTCAATTCACACACACACACACACACACACACACATATATATATATATATATTATATATATATATATATATATATATAGAGAGAAGAGGTGGGTTTTTTTATACTATGTATGGTTTCAGGCATTTAATGGGACACTAGGAACAAATTCCATATGAAAAAGAAGATGCTAGAATATAAGATACATGCCTGTATGAGGTGATCATGGTGTAATGGTTATCATTGTGAGAAATGGATATGGCCACATGAATTCAAATCCTAGATGAGATTGTTTGCAATTTAGATAGTGCTAGTACTCTTGGAAAAGGTATGAACTCAACTATCCCTGAGCTATGGTTAAATAGTAGAGCAGACTGGGCTTTTTAAACTGTGTAGCAACCATTATAAGAAAAGGTAAACTCTGAATTCAAATCTGCCTTAATTCACTAAAAAAAAAATAATTGACCATGTGTCACACCCTGCTTGTGCATAGAGATTGAATAAATACAGACATGTCTGTATTTTGAAAACTAGAAGGAAAATTCAGATTTTTTATACACTTTTTTTTTTGCATTATAAAACTAAGAAATATTTCTTAGTGAAATGCAGCAAGTCATTTGATACAGGTTTTTTTATATTGCTTTAATAGTTAAGTGTGTTTTTACTTACTTTCCAGTCAAATAAAACTGTGAGGATAAAATTGATGCATCTATCTATTTGGTTTTTGTTTCTAGGTTTCAAATTATTTAAGAGCATAAAATGTAGCATTTGATAGCAAAGATAAATGATAGTGTTCTCATTGTTTTTGTTTCCTGGGTCTTTTTTTTTTTTTCTTTCTGCTTTTTTCTAAAGCTAAAAGCATCTTTCCTCATTAGGTTATTTTTATATTTTATCTTTTTAATTTTTTACTGAAGAGAAAATTTTATTAAAAAAAAACCAACAATATCTGCTGTTTTTCTTTTGTTTTCGACATATGTCGACGACCTCTTGTTCACTTGTGTCTTGAGATTCATTTGTATATGTTTTTTTGTCTTGTTTCTTTTTCGTTTTTTTTTTTCCGATGAATAGTGTTTTCACCAACTGAAGATTACAAGCAACCCCCCATTAAAAAATCAAATAGAATCCAGTTTTCTTTATTGTTGGAAAAGCTTTTTGAAATAGACATGCTGTTGGTCAATAGTTAATAGTTTTCAACCATTATTCTAATATTCTTAAGTAATATCTTTGTCAGACTATGAACAAAAAATCCCCCCAAAATAAAACCTGTTCACCTTATAGGAGACTGATTTCTTCATATCAAGTGAAATATGATCTTTTTAAAGGCTTCTTATATTTGTTTTGCAAAGATATTTGGTGAATGGACAAGAAACTGGGAATGACAGTAAATAGAGGTTTAAAAAAACAACCAAAAAGAAAGAATTTTAGCAGAAAGAATAAACAAAACAAACATTTGTGAAATATTGTCAACAGAAATGAAACTGAGAAAATACAAATCTTGTCTTAAAAGTACAAAAAATAGAGATAAATAGAGAAGGCTCAAATTATGGAATAATCAATACATATATAAAGGATAGTTGGTGTGTATGTATGTTTGTATGTATGTCGGACACCAAGGACTGAAACGGTCAGTTGGAGAGGGTAATTTTCAACCAAGCAACATTCAAAGTGGAGAAGTTCCAACATGTGGTTTATGTGGAAGAGTATGTCTCCCCAGGGCTGGCCTGGTGGGTCATCTGGGGGAATGGAGAGTCGGATACAGCTGGCATATAAATATGATGATAAAAAAAAAAAGGGAAAAAGCAGGAAATGGTCTTACTCGAATCATGAGTTGACAGCCATCATGTCTGGATGGAACTACAAATATAAAACAATTGACAACAAAGTAAATATATATACACAATAGATATCACCAGTTCTTGATTTTTGTGCAACAATTATGAAGATTTGATTTATATTCGAAGATATTTAAAAATGAAAATATACACAGAAATAGCATTGAAATTCTACTTAAGAATGTCTGGCATTTGTAGATCTCAAAAGTAAACAAATCAATACACCAGAATTTCCCCCCTCTACCCAGGTGATGCTATATTGCTGCTTCTAGTAGTAAGATAAAGAATTTAAGAGGGCATTTTTGGGAACTACCATAGAAATTACTTCACAGAATTTTACCTGTATATAGATATTGTAATTACTACTGTATAGCCACACCCCTTCAACTCTAACAAAAGGCTTAGAGAAAACCTAGATGGGAACTACACAACAATGCTGTGTGCTGTCTTGACAAATCCTGGAAGCAGCTATATGGCCACCTACGTCCTATCATGCAAACCATCCAAGTAAGATGAAATAAGACACTCTGGAAACTGCTGGAGAAGTAAGGATGAATTCTTGAGTGATGTTCTTCTAAGGACACCTATGCATGTACACACTAGATTAGTGATGACCAATAGGTATGGGTGGTGAGAGTCATGAGAATCCAAATTGATCTGATATGTTCTGGGCAAAGATTCTCTTTTCTCCTTTTAGTGTGAGATGATAGAAATAATGGGAAATACTCAAGGAGGCATAACAAACATGATTATAATAGTAATAATAATAGATTAAAAAAAAAAACATGAAATAATTTGCACTGTTTCTCTGAATGTTTCAGATGAGGCTTGATGATTAGTATTATCACATTTTGGCCAATGTGCCCTCCAGCCTTCTTCAGGTATTTCTTGTCAGACTCGAGAACCTTCTTTTCAGTCTTGGGAACCTTCTTTTTTTTCTTCCCCCAAGAAGGTTCCCGAGTCCAACAAGAAATACCTAAAGAAGGCTGGAGGGCACATCGGCCAAAACGTTGTACAGATAATGAAGATGAGGACAATAGTCCGAATAACGCAGATAATACTAATTTGCACTGATTCTTTAAAAATAATGAGCATGGGATATTTAGTTTTTAATACATTGGACAAATGTATATATGTGTCTCAAACACATTAAATGCATTGCAAAGAATAAAAATATATAGATTATTCAATAAATAAGAGGAATTTTTTTGCAAAAAGTAAAATAATTTTCTTTTGTTTTTTTTCAGATTTTCTTTCCATAAATATAAACTCTGCATTGTTTGGAATTGGTTTATAGTAAAAATTATTTTAATCTCTCAAAATATTTTTGAAGGTGTTCAAAATGGCAGCAAATCAAACAGTGTTCCAGGTTTGAACAGAGGTCTGTCATCAAATCTTTGTTGGCTGAGAAGTGCAAATCATGTGAAATTTACTGAAGAGTGCATGATGTATACAGAGAAGCAAGTTTTTATAAAAAAAATTATTTACAATTGGTCTAAACATGGGTTTGCCTGAATTGAAAAGACCATCCATAGTGTGGAAACATACTGTCTCTCCAGTAAAGAAAAGGTTCAAGCACAGCAGTCAGTAAAGAAGGTCATGCTGAACATGTTCAAGGGCATGAAATAACCCATCATTATTGATTTCCTTGAAAATGGTTCAACTCTAAACAGTGATTCCACTTGCCAATTCTTAAGGAAAAATTCACCTTATTTATTAAATGACCCTTGCATATAAGTGGAGACTCATGGTGTAATGGTTAGAGTTGTAGGAAATGGACTTGTCAACCCGAGTTCTAATCCTGGACGAGGCTGTTTGCCTTTCATATAGAACCAATACTCTCGGGAAAGTTATGCATCTAACTACTCTCTCTCCAGCTATGGGTAAATAGTAGGGTAGACTGGGCTCTTTAATCATGGCTTAGTAACAGGTCGAGTTGAAGGAAAACTCTGAATTCAAACCCGTTAAACTCCACTGAAGAAATCTACCTTGTATTGCATCCTACTCGTGCAGAGGGGTTGGTCAATATATATATATATATATATATATATATATATAGTATATATATAGTCACAGGAAGTGCTGTAACTTCAGGGACACAATAACTATATTATAGACTTCTGAGACTGAAATGCCAATATATATATGTATATATGTATATATATATATATATGTTACAAGCATAGAAATGTTACAATATCATTTCTGTCAGGGATAAAAGTTTAGTATCTGTGCACTAATTCTAGGATAAAAGTATTGCTTGTTAAATATTAGTGTTTCTGTCTCATGTCTGCAACTGTATTGTGTCTTCAGATATGATTAAGCACTGTTTCTTTTTTCAGTTAAGAGAGCCTATTTCTGGGGAATTGGCACATTTTTCTTATTTTGGGGCAGGATTTGGTACCAATTTCTCATCTTCAGTTTGGACATGACAAAAACTGTGAGTCTAATCTTAGGGATCAGGTTGTTTTTTAGCTGGAGATATAAAAAAAAAAGCGGTGAGTCTAGTCTTGGGAATTCATACTACCTTAAGTTAGGACATTACAAAATATGAGCTGAGCCCAGTCATGAGGACTTGTACCATTGTCTTCTGATCATTTTCTTGCTTTCAGTCATGACATGACAAAAAAGGATCTGAGTTTAGTTCTGGCCTTTAGTCAGGACACTGAAAAAGAGAAATCTGAGCTTTGTTCTGGGAATTTCATACCATTTTTTTTTCCTTCCATCAGGATATAGCAAAAGAGGATCTGAGCCTAATCTTGGGGATTCCATACGATTTTATTCAGTTAGAAAATGGCAAAAGATGAGCTTAACCTAGTTCTGGGGATTCCATAATCATTTTCTTGCCTCCAGTCAAGACATGGAAAAAATGAACTGAGTCTAGTACTATACATAAGTCTATACAATATATAATACATTGTATTTTTATGTACATTGATTATATAGATTAATTAGTTCAATATCAAAATCACTTTTATAAGACTCAAATAGTTTTATTGTTTGAATGAAAAAATGTGCATCTATAAAAAAAGGAGGAGACATTAAAAATGATGATGAATGGGATTTAAAATTTAAGATTTGTGGGATTATTTAATGTGAAAATGATGAGACATGACTAGAGGTTTTAATGAGAAAGTTTGAGGCAGAAACGAGAGAGGAAGGCAATAAATTCTGATTAGTGCACAGCTACATCCAATTTGCTGATTCCATTTACGAGTTTTTAATAATGCAACCAATCCGCAAATGTGATTACGACCAAGACGGATTCACAGGTTGGACAAGAAGAGTTCAAATGATGATGTCCGAGATCAAATTCCTTTTCATAATTCTTTTTGCTGTCCACCCTCCTGTTTCTTTTTCTTTTTCTTTTTTTTCTGCAAATGTTGCTCCAAAAGTGATCCATCCTATTTTGAGGCAACTAGGGCTGGTTTAGCTCAGTTGGTTCGATACCGGCCCTCGCCAACTCAGCGTATGAGTAGCACAGGGATCTGTGCGGTAAAGTGAGGAGCTGATGGTAGGTGTGGCACTCCACCTCAGATGCTAAAATAATCTCCTTGGTCTAGCACTAGTGAAAAGGGGATATACTCCCTCACTGTCTGGCTGATACCGAAATTAGGCCGCCCCGACGACTTTTACAATAGATACAGGGAAACATAACACCATTGTTTGAGCAGGTTTTCAACTACAAAACACCTATTTTTCAGGTAGTACTGTTACTCTCCATACAGGATGTCTGTTGGGATCATTTGTGATGTGTATTTATATAAACATATTGAAATAATTTTTATGAAAAAAAGAAAGGTTAAAGATTTACTATAAAAAGTATGGCAAATGGGGAAAAAAAATTATTGTCGCGAATTTGTAATTAAATACGGATAACAGTATACCTGAAAAATAGTTGTTTGTGTTGAAACCTGCTCAAACCAATGGTTTGTTTATGTTCCCTGATCTATTTAAAAGTCGCGGGGCGGCCCGTAATTTCGGTATCAGCCAGACAGTGAGGGAGATATCCCCTTTCACAGGCTAGACCAAGGAGATAATTTAGTCTGAGGGAGTGCCCACACCTTACATCAGCTCCTCACTTACCGCACAGATCCCTGTGCTACTCATACGCTGAGTTGGCGAGGGCCGGTTATCGTAACCAACTGAGCTAAAACCAGCCCTAGTTGCTCAAAATAGGATGGATCACTTTTGGAGCAACATGTGCAGAAAAAAAAAGAAAAAGACAAAAGAAACAGGAGGGTGCGACAGCAAAAAGAATTATGAAAAAGATTGATCTGGACATCATCATTGGAACTTCTTCTGTCCAACCTGTGAATCCGTCTTGGTCGTAATCACATTTCGGAATTGGTTGCATATTAAAAACTTCGTTAAATGGAATCAGCAAATTGGAAGTAGCTGTGCACTAATCGAATTTTTTGGCGTCCTCTCTCGTTTCTGCCTCAAACTTTCTCGATTAACAACCTCTAGTCAGCGTCTCATCATTTTCAACATTAAATAATAACCACAAATCTAAATTAAAATCCCATTTCATCAGTCATTTTAAATGTCTCTCCTTTTTTTAAGATGCACATTTTTTCATTCAAACAATTAAAACTATTTGAGTCTTATAAAAGTGATTTTGATATTGAACTTAATTAATCTATATAATTCAATGTACAATAAAATACAATTGTATTATATATTGTAACGACTACTGCATAGTACATAGACTCAGTTCATTTTCCAATGTCTTGACTGGAGGCAAGAAAATGATTTGGAATCCCCAGAAACTAGGTTAAGCTCGATCTTTGGCCCATTTTCTAACTGAATAACAATCGCTTATGGATCCCAGATAGGCTCAGATCCTCTTTGCTAATCCTGAGGAAGGAAAAAAAAATGGTATGAAATTCCCAGAACAAAGTCAGATTTCTTCTTTTTCAGTGTCCTGCTAAAAGGCCAGAACTAAACTCAGATCCTTTTTTCATGTCATGACTGAAAGCAGAAAGATGATCAGAAGAACAATGGACAAGTCTCATGCTGGCTCAGCTCATATTTTAATCCTAACTTAAGGTAGTATTGACATTTCCCTAAGATAGACTTCACGCTTTTTTTTTTTTATATCTCCCAGCCTAAAAAACAACTGATTCCCTAAGATTAGACTTCACAGTTTTTGTCATGTCAAACTGAAGATGAGAAATGGTACAAATTCCTGCCCCAAAATAAGAAAAAATGTGCATTCCCCAGAAATAGCTCTTCTTAACTTGGAAAAAAAAGAAAACAGTGCTTAATCCATATCTGAAGACACCATACAGTTGCAGACCATGAGACAGAAAACATACTAATATGTTAACAAGCAATACTTTATCGTAGATTAGTGCACAGATACTAAACTTTTATCCCTGACAGAAATGATATTGTAACAATTCTATTCTTTAACATATATATATATATATACATTATACATATATATATTGGTACATTTCAGGTCTCAAAGTCTATAATATAGTATTGTTGTCCCTGAAGTCTACAGCACTTCCGTGTACTTATAGTAGATATATATATATAATTATATATATCTATAATATTATGACCAACCCCTCTGCACGAAGTAGATGCAAATACAAGGTAGATTTCTTCAGTGGAGTTTAACGGTTGAATTTCAGCAGTTTCCTTCAACTCGACCATGTTACAAGCCATGGTTAAAGAGCCCAGTCTTACCCTACTATTACCCATAGCTGGAGGAGTAGTAGTTAGATGATAACTTCCCTGAGGAGTATGTGTTCTATATGAAAGGCAAACAGCCTCGTCCAGGATTAGAACTCGGGTTGACAGTCCATTTCCTTACAACTCTAACCATGTACACCATGAGGTTTCTCCACTTTATGCAAGGTCTTTAATAAATAAGGGTGAATTTTTCCTTAAGAATTGGCAGTGATCACTGTTTAGAGTGAACCATTTTCAAGGAAAATCAATAATGATGGGTATTTCATTGCCTTGAACATGTTCAGCATGACCTTCTTTACGATGCTGTGCTTGAACCTTTTCTTTACTGGAGAGACATATGTTTCCACACTATGGATGGTCTTTTCAATTTCAGGCAAACCCATGTTTTAGGACCAATTTTGCTTAAATAATTTTTTATAAAACATTGCTTCTCGTTGGCTATACATCATGCAACTCTTCAGGTAAATTTCACATGATTGCACTTTCTCAGGCCAACAAAGATCTGATGACAGACCTCTGTTCAACCTGAACACTGTTTGATTGCTCCATTTTGAACACCTTTTCAAAAAAAATATTTTGATGAGATTAAAATAATTTTTACTATAACCAATTCCAACAATGCAGATTAATTATGGAAAGAAAATCTGAAAAAAAACAAAAGAAAATTATTTTTACTTTTGGCAAAAAAATCCTCTATTTATTGAATAATTCTTATTTATATTTTTTTATTCTTTGCAATGCATTAATGTGTTTGAGCACATATATACATGTCCCAATGTATTAAAAACTAAATATCCCATGCTCATTATTTTTAAAGATGGTGCAAATAGTATTATCTGCCGTATCGGACTATTGTCCTCATCTTATTATCTGTACAGAACAGTTTGGCGATGTCGCCCTCCAGCCTCTTTAGGTAGTCTGTTGGACTCGGAACCCTTCTGGGGGAAAAAAAAAAGAAGGTCCCAAGACTCAAAAGAAAGTTCTCGAGTCTGACAAGAAATACCTGAAAAGGCTGGGGCACTATTGCAAAAGTGATAATTACTAGCATCCAAGCCTCATCTGAAACATCATCAGAGAAACAGTGCCAAAATTACTTTCATGTTTTTTTTCTTTAATCTATTATTATTACTATTATCTCATGTTTGAGGCCTCTGAGTATTTCCATTATTTCTATCATCTCACACTAAAAGGAGAAAAGAAATCTTTGCCCAAACTTATATCAGATCAATTGATTCTATGACTCTCACCACCACACTAACTATTTGGTCATCACTAATCTAAGTGTGTACATGCATAGGTGTCCTTAGATGAAGAACTCACTCAAGAATTCATTCGCTTACTGTCTCCAGCAGTTTCAGAGTGTCTAGTTTCATCTTACTTTGGAATGGTTTGGCATGGATATAGGATCGTAGGATGGCCAGTATAGCTGCTCCAGGATAGTCAAGACAAGCACACCAGCAGTTGTTGTTGTGTTCCCATAAGACTAGGTCTTTCTCTAAGCCTTTTTGTTAGAGTTGAAGGTGTGGCTAGACAGTAGTAATTACAATATCTATTATACAGGTAAAATTCTCGTGAAATGTAATGTTCTATTGATGTAGTTCCCAAAAATGCCCTCTTAAATTCTTTATCTTACTACTAGAAGCAAAGCAAGTATAGCATCACCTGTAAGAGGGGGGAAATTCTGGTGTATTGATGTGCTTTTACTTTGAGATCTACAAATGCAAATTCGTTAAGCTAGAATCAGATGCTATTTCTGTAGACTATATTTTCATTGGTTAAATATCTTCGATATAAATCATAATTCTTCATAATTTTGCAACAAAAATCAAAGAACTGGTGAGATCTATTGTGTATAACTATACTTACTTTGTGTCAATTTGTTTATATTGTATTCAATGCAGACATGATGTGCGCTGTCAACTCATGATTCGAGTAAGACATTTCTGCTTTTCCTTTTTTTTTTATCATCATATTAGTATGCCAGTCTGTATCCGACTCTCCATTCCCCCAGATGACCACACCCAGGCCAGCCCTGGGGAGACATACTCTTCCACATAAACCACATGTTGGGACTTTCTCCACTTGAATGTGCTGGTGATGAAAAATTACCCTCTCAACTGACCGTTTCCAGTTCCTTGGTGTCCGACATACATTACAAACATACATACACACCAACTATCCTTTATATATATTGATCTATTCCAATTAATTTTAAGCCTTCTCTAGGTTATCTCTATTTTTGTACTTTCTAAGACAAGATTTTTGTATTCTTCGTTTCTTCTGTTGACAATATTTCAACAAATGTTTGTTTTTTATTCTTTCTGCTAAAAGTCTTCTTTTGTTGTTCTTTTTAAACCATCCTATTACTGTCATTCCGCAGTTTTCTTGTCCATTCACCCATAATATCTTTGCAACAACAAATTATAAGAAGCCTTTTAAAAGTCATATTTCAGCTTGATATGAAGAAATCAGTCCCTATAAGGTGAAAGGTTTTATCTTTGGGGGGATTTTTTGTTCATAGTGACAAAGATATTATTAAGAAATATTAGAAAATGGTTGAAAACTATTAAACTATTGACCAACAGCATGTCTATTTCAAAAAAGCTTTTCCAAACTAATAAAGAGAAACTGGATACTATTATGATTTTTTAATGGGCGTTGCTTGTAATCTCAGTGGGGTGGAAAACACTATTCATCGGAAAAAAAAAAAAAGAAAAAGAAACAGGACAAAAAAAACCATATACAAAGGAATTCAAGAACAAGTGAACAACGAGGTCGTCGACATATGTCGAAACCAAAAGAAAAACAGCAGATATTGTTGGTTTGTTTAATAAAATTTCTCTTCAGCTTAAAAACATTTAAAAGATTAAAATATAAAAAACCTAATGAGGAAAGATCTTTTAGCTTTTAGAAAAAAGCAGAAAGAAAAAAAAAAAGACCCAGGAACAAAACAATGAGAACACTATCATGATTTGCTATCATGCTACATTTTATGCTCTTATAATTTGAAACCTAGAAACAAAAAACCAAATAGATAGATGCCATCAATTTTATCTCACAGTTTTATTGTGACTGGAAAGAAGTAAAAACACACTTAACAAAAGCAATAAAAAAACCTGGTATGCAAATGACTTGCTGCATTTCACTAAGAAATATTTCTTCAGTTTTATGAATGCAAAAAAAAAATGTATAAAAAAAATCTGAATTTCCTTTCTAGTTTTCAAAATACATACATGTCTGTATTTATTCAATCTCTATGCACAAGCAGTGGACAACATGGTCAATATTTCTTTTTTAAGTGAATTAAGGCAAGATTTGTAATTCAGAGTTTACCTTTTCTAATGAATGGTTGCCTACACAGTTTAAAAAGCCCAGTTAAAAAGCCCCAGTCTGCTCTACTATTAACCATAGCTCAGGGATAGTGAGTTCATACTTCCAAGAGTACTAGCACTATCTAAATGCAAACAATCCATCTAGGATGTTGAATTTCATGGTGGCCATATCCATTTCTCACATGATAACCATTTACACATGATCACCTCATACAGGCAATGTTATTTCTTATTATATTCTAGCATCTTCTTTTTCTATATGGAATTTGTTCCTAGTGTCCCAGTTAAATGGCCTGCCAAACCATTACAGTATGTAGGTAAAAAAAACCCACCTCTCTCTCTCATTATATATAATATATATAATATAAATTTGCGCTCATTGAATCTGTACTAGCTAACTGTAATATATATATGTTGTGCCTGAATCTGTGATTGTGTGGGTGTGTGGTGAAGTTGAAATGCGATTCAATTAGTTTCTGTGTTCTGACTCCTCAGCTCCTCGGCTATTAATATCTTTTCAAAATATATTCAAATTTTCCGTCCTTAAACCAGTTTACTTGGTTAATATTATTGCTAGAGTTCCTGTAAAAGTGAGGAAGGCTCAACATTAGAGTTACAATGAAAATGGTGGATGCCATTGTAATAGTTAAGTGAGACCAGCGGTTACTTCCTCCTGTCTTCTGAATTTATCTCCCCTTTGTGCAACATCTTAGCTTCCAAAAAGTGTTATACAAACTCACAAGAACAACTGCCAACTTGCTATTCTAAGTTAGAATAAGCTTTCTCAATGCTGGACTGTGTGTGTTCCATTTATTATGTCGTTATTCTCACAAATGCTTATGATGCTAGCGCCCAGGAAGCCTTAAAAACAATATTTTAACTGTGAAATGTTATGTATATTCTCTTTGTGTAAGTTCGGGGTGGGTGTGAGTACCTGGTGGTCACGAATTTGGCCTACTGAACCAGGTCAAACGTGGTAGCAGGGTGGAGAAAGTGAGCTAAGCCACTGAGTGTAACCTAGACTTAGCATCAACAGTATAATTCTCCGTCAATTCTTCTTTTTTTGCAATATCTATTATGATTCTTCACTGGTATATTGAGAAAACTTTTCATCTTATGTTTATAAACACTTGAGATTTCCTCTTGGCAAACAAAATACTTAGAAATTAAATACGTAATTAAAATTGAAACAAGAAGAAAAAAATAAATGTTATTTCTCATCTACATATCTAGAACCTAAGAGATTTGTAAATTAAGCTTCAATTACTGGGTTTTAACAGTCATAAAGAATTTAGGTTCTGATCAATTGGCTCAAGTAAGTGACTTTGTATTTTGTCAAATGGAGAAACCCCAAACTGTAGATGATATATCACATTGGGGTATTGCGTAAAATCACAAAGTTGTGGTATAAAATTTCTTGGGTCTGACAGTATGATATAGAAAAAAACTGAAGTCATCCAAGCACCATGACTATGAAACTTAGATCCTTATCATATATTCTTATCGCTACTGATATTAAGCGACTCTTGACTTTTTTTCGCTATAAATTCTTATAGCCAAACTCATTTCTTCTTCAGACTCAACATATTGAAACCTAAATATATTGCAAAAGCTACAAAAAGTTTAGACATAAAAAAGAAAAATTGTAATCAATAATAGTGACTATCTGATGTATCAAAACAAATACACCCATAGAAGTGGCAAAGACACATTTAGAAGACATTACACAAAAATCACATTAATGCATATGCACCCGATTGGCGTGCATCCGAGGGTAAGCGTCTTGATCATTGGTTCTATGAGAACTGTGCAGAATGTCGGTTAATGCAGAATTCAGGGTAAGACCGACACGATCCCATCCTATACCAAGCCATTGCAGCCAAGACTAAACCATTGTGCTGTACAATCCTCAGATCCAATCCTCCACAGAAATTAAAGACAATTGTCACCAGTTCCATAATGTAATAATGTGTTGTGTAACGCTGATTTGCATATTCTACTTTGGGGTCCACGTTTGAGATTGGCGCCTGTTTGGTAACAGTGACGGTCAGCAGTTTGGAACATTCTGGCTACAACATTGCATTTATCCATTTAATTCATTTAACCATTAACTTGTTTCTAAATAAATAAGCAATGCATTTATTTCATTTAAAGACGTGAGTACAGTTTATGCCTACATTCTCATGCCACCCCACCAAAGCTCATGATCATGTCCCACCGAATTTATGATATGAGGGGCTCTCACTTACTACATTGTTCAATTTTCAATAAAGAAGTATCATTGAAATGATATATGAACCCTCACTCTACTTACATGTCAGATCTGGCTCATAAAGAAGTATTCATGAAAAAGTATATGTCCCCCCTTTGTAACCTCCAACGCAGACTCCCCACCTGGTAGCAGGATTCTGGCCGCAATACGTGGTTGGCCCTGCTGTTATTATTACATCAAGGGAGATTAATCTAAAAATCATCTGACAAATAACTTGTGCTGCATCTTAGAATTTGAAACAAAACTCACATTATGAGGTTTTTTCATATCCACTTTTTGTCAAGAATACTGATTCAGAAATAAATTATAAGATTTCATTTGACATACGAAAGGCTATAGATGGAGCAACTGGTCTACTTAACAAACGTCCTACCCCCTACCACGTTGTACTTTATATTATATGAACGAGTTTCCATCAATTTTTGTTTTTTACCATATATTTTGAATGTATTATAAGAACAGAAAAAAGAGTGGTGAGATCAATCCAGATACGCGCTGACATTTACTTGCTTATAGTGTGTTAGTATTTCATCACGAACTGCAACATTATTTTATTTCCACAAAGAAGAATGTTACACTTAGAAGGGGTCTGAGAAGTCATGATAATCAGAAAAACATCTTGAGAGGCTCAATTTTCTAGAAACTTTAGTGTTACAGTGGTCTTTATTCGAGAATCTTATGTTGTTTTTACTGATTATATATGGATGGAAGACGGTAAAAGTACTCAATTAGAAATGAAAATGATTAATAATAATTTTTAGATGAAATCAAGCGATACCTGTGAAGATTGTAGAGAGTTTAATTACCCACATTGACCGAGAGAGATGAGGAGACGAGAGCAGAGAGAGATGAAGACGATGAGAGAGATAGTGCAGAGATGAGATGACGAGAGAGAGAGCAAACCTTTGAAGGATGACACGTCCTGCGGCAGTGCCAATAAAGCCTTCGGAATAGAGAAACATCTCGATCTGAACTGATTTACTAAGAGAAAGAGAGAGAAAAGCGACAGATAAAATAATGTGGTGTGTGTGAGATGAGAGAGAGGAGATGAGAGATGACGAGAGGAGAGAGATGATGAGATCATAGGATGGAGCGAGCAGAAGAGAAGAGGACATCGAAATTTCACGTTATATTGAAGACAAAGTCCAGCTCTCCATCACAAGTGGCTGAAACAGGTCTTTATCTTTTGTTTGGGGATTTTGTATTGGAGTCAGACAAAGAATTTACTCAATTACTGTGCTTACCTTATTAAGCACTCTTTGATACTCAACAGACACAAATGCACCTGCAGTACATTTATGGTTGTCATATAAATTTCACTCCCCATTTGTTGGTCCTTGGTTGAATTTTACGGAATGTCAACCCTTGTTGTTATTTTTATGCCTGAAGACATTTTGTTTTGTTGATTGTTAGTAGGTATTGAAAATTCTTTTTTTAAACGGTCAAATTTTAAACTCATTTTTTCTATTTAACCCATAGTAATGCAGTAATCCGGGAGTAATGGTGAAGGTGTATTTCCACATGCCCCAGAGCTTCAGAACCGGAACTTCACCATTAGATGCAGTTTAACATTGCATTTGTTGATTCTATGTTGTTCATTTCTTCACTCTTTCAAGCAAGACATCAGTACAATATTCCTGGTTAAGGCCAGTTGTTCTTTCTTCCACTCACTTGCTTTCTCTCATCCCCTGCCTTCCAAATATAACAATAATCCCTTCATTTTTGAACAGGTAATTATGCTAATTCTTCTCTATATACTCACATTCAGTATTTCAAAAGCAAAACAATTGAATATGAAGTTATTGTCTCTGTATTTGTTCCTTTCAAGATTGCAGTAGGGGGGGGGGGGTCACAGTCAAGTCTGACTCAAGGCTCCAATGACAGTCCACCACTCCCAACTGTATCTCGCTCCAAAATCCAATATCCAAAACTCTCTTTGTCCCCTCGTCTCAACAACAAAATACTACTGCAAGTCGTTCTCCTGGTCTCTGAGAATAAGTCCTTTAAAATACACCCCAATTTCACCACATCCGGGCTCCTTACTCATAATTGTCCGTTCAGCACGTGCGACACTTGCCAGCATGGCGCGACCACCCACATCCGGGCCACTATGCCATTTCCTACTTCACCGATCGTCACAGCTCTCACATTCTGAAGGAAGTGGTTCGACTCTAGGTCAGTCCTACACGCTAGGCAAATATATAAAAATATATAAAGTTTTACATATCTATTTATTAGGTGACAAAGGAACATTCACAATCATATTTGTTTCATGCAAGGCAATCATCAGGTGAAGATGTTTCAAATGCAAGGAAAATCGAAAAATTTTTTTAAAAGTCCAGAAAATTCAATAGACATAGGATGTCTATTGAATATAAACATCTATTGGATTTTCTGAATTCTTTTGAAATTTTTTCGATTTTCCTTGCATTTGAAAACATCTTCACCTGATGATTGCCTCGCATGAAACCAATATGGTCATGAATGTTCCTTTGTCACCTAATAAATAGATATGTAAAACCTTTATATATTTATTTATTTATATTATATAACAGCTCTATTTCATATTGAGCACCTCTACCAATAATACTGCCTTGGTACGCCATTCCAGCAAAAGCTGAAACAGTGACCATCCCACACTATAGTATATATATATTATATATATATATATATATAAATTCGGACAATATTTCGCTTCCTTCGAGAATACGGCAAGTCTTCACGCCCACTACCTTCTTCGTCACACCGCGTTGCACGAGGCAGGTCTCCTCTCTCACCTTTGTCTCTGTATTGTTCCTTTCAAGATAGCAATACTCATCAACTAATCTTTCTTTTTTGTCTGATACTTTTCATTCAGACAGCGAATTTTGCCATTGATTAACAAATCTAGCAATACACAAGATTTCAAAATGTTACAGAAATATATATTGGCATTTTATTAGATGGAGATGAATCTTTTTCCGCAAAGCAATTATCCAAATGCCTCATATTGACAAACACCTCTGACATTAATTGCTTGACATAATTCTTCAAAAATTTTTAAAAAATTTTTTTTTCATCAAATGGTGATAAGAGCTTCAGACTTTGAATCTAATTTACAATTGTAAAAGTCCTTATAACAAAAGATCTCTTTTCTTGATATTTACGAAGGTGTTCAAAATGTTCTAAGCCTCACCTAGATACTTGATATAATGAATATGTAAATACCTTGGTACCCCTCACTATAATCTGATTGGACATGTCATGTATAAATAGTCGACACTTGTGTTGGTTCTCTACCTAATGCCCACAAGCTAACTTTACTCGCTAGATGACACCACGACAGACAGATTGCTATTGATGTACCCAGTACTACTGCGATAATATACCAACTACCAACTTCAAAAATATATCCCTTAACCCGTATATATCAATACTTTATGACTGTTCGGCCCTCTGTTTTGTCCATTTTCACATTTGTTCGCCTTTGAAAATTATGACAGGAATCTGAATTAAAACAAAAACGTCTTTGGCATAAAATAACCCAAGTGGTGACATACCATAAAATCTAACCAACCAACACACTTGGACTTCAAATCTTCTAAATACTGAGGAGTAATATAATAAGTTTGTTCTGCAGTTGTAATACTACTTCTTCACTCTCAACCTCAAAAGGCAAAGAAAAAAATTTTCAAAGTTAAATGAAGAGCCACATAGATGTGTCTCCAAGGACAGACTATGAATAAAAACAAAGTCCGAACATTCACTAATTTTGATATACAATTTATTCATAATTTATTACAAACAATATTTTATTTCACACATAATAATATTTTCAAATCCTTTAATTACTTCATAGCTTAGATGATAACCATGAGCATAATTTTGAACATTTGTAGTTCCCAAATTAGACTATGTTGCACATTATATCTGTAGCTTTCAAATCCCACTGAGTGAAGCAATGCACATGTCAGTGCACCAACTACCACGATACTACCAACCACAGTCAATAGCTTTCAACAGCAGCTTGAACTGCTTAAGTCATGTGATATACTCCCCGCAAACTAGCATGTACCAAAATTACAAAACATTTGACTAACCCTAGTATATCAAGATGACACCCCCCCCCACACACACCTTATAATATTCTCTAGACTCACAAATCAAAATGCACCAATCAAATATCAACAATAAAAACCACAATCTTTACTGCAATTCTCACAGAATGAGATCTATTATTATGCTGACTTTATCATGAGTAGTTTTTCCTTCATATCTATTTACCAATCCCTCTCCATGAGTAAGTGTGACACAAGGTCAATTATTCAACGGACATCAAACAGTGTAGATCAGTTGCCATATCAAAGATTACAAGCCTAACTTTAACCCTACACTGACATTTACCCATAGCTGAAAGGAGAATAGTTGAATTCATACCTTTCCCAAAGGTATTAGTGCAATGTGAAATTCAAACAGCCTTGTCTAGAATTTGAATTTAGTTTAACATCTCCATTTCCTATGCTGATAACCATTGCAAGATAAGTTTTCTTATTTGATATTGTTTTTATTTAATGAACCTAATGATATGATAGGGGGGGGGGGAGTCAAAATGGTTATAGCGGATAACATGCTGGACTGAACATCATAGGAAGCAAGTTTGAACTCCAGTCACTCCATTATGTTCACTTTCAGACTAATACCCTTGGGAAAGGTATGAACCTCCTCATCTCTCCAACTATGGGTTAGATAATGCCACTACTTTCATCTACATAGCTTTCACATTAAATAAAGAATATGCTATTAACAAAGAAACTGAAACCAATACAATAACTGACAACTGCTTCTACATTACCTATATTCTAGTGGGGAAAAAAATCCTATGCAGTAAATATAATGTGCTGACTGTAATCTTTGAGACAATCAATTATCTGATCAATAAGATTATTGCACAATATCTCATATTTGCCATTTCTTTTTGAGATAGCTGATAGTGTTAAACTTACATTCTATAAAGAAAAATATTTCTAAAAAAAAACCTAATCATGCATAAAATAACCTTATTCTGTCTGTCAAGCTTGCATTATTTCCCAGACACTGAATCCATTTTCTTTATCGCTATTATCATCAGGTTATTCTGACAGCACAGTTTCCTTTGACTCCTCTCTCACCATCCATCCCTCTGGACAACATCAAGTAGTCTGCACAGAGCTGATTAATGTAAGTTTTGCTGCTTAGTTTGTTGGTAGGATGGATTTTATGGCATGAGAAACCTTGGGTTATTTTATGCCAACGATGTTTTTGGATATCATTCTATAAAGAAAAATATAAAAAAAAAAAACCTAATCATGCATAAAATAACCTTATTCTGTCTGTCAAGCTTGCATTATTTCCCAGACACTGAATCCATTTTCTTTATTTGTAATGTATCGCTATTATCATCAGGTTATTCTGACAGCACAGTTTCCTTTGACTCCTCTCTCACCATCCATCCCTATTGGCAAGTCCTCTGAACAGCATCTAGTAGTCTGCATTAATGTAAGTTTTGCTGTTTAGTTTGTTGGTAGGATGGATTTTATGGCATGAGAAACCTTGGGTTATTTTATGCCAAAGATGTTTTTTTTAAATTCATTCTTTGTTGGATATTCAATGTTTTTCTTTTTTTAAACACATTTTAAAATCTATTTAACTGATAGATGAGACCCTTACAGGCACTACCATTGCGAGTCAGAGTGAATCTGGGAGTTATGGTAATGAGGGATACTCCATATTTCCCAGAGCTACAGAACTGGAACTTCACCACTACATGCTGTTTAATTTCTGCTGTTCAGCCTGGTCATGATTTGGAGTTCACAGGAGAATGTTGTTTATAAGTCTGTCCTCACTTATCCAGCAGTGCCATCTTATTTGGATGGTTTCTGAGATAGGAGGTAAGTAACCTTTATATACCCTACCTATAGACATTAATGGGTATCTCCCAATCCTTATAAATGTTGAAGTATTATACTGAGTAGTCTGATACCACTAGCAGTGGTTTACCTTTCTTCGTGCTGCTGGCAAGTATTGTATTTTGTTAATGTTATTTGGTTATGTCTCATTTAGTAACCTTTGTTAGGTTACAACATGACCGTACAGCTACTGTCTTGTGAGTGTTGCTTCCTGGATTTATTCAAAACAGCACGCAGAATACTTGTATAGTTCCCATCTAGCTTTATTTCCAGGTGTTTTGTTAAATTTCAAGTGGTGCAACCCTACAGTAGTATTGACATGGCTATATCGTGAAAGAATTTCCATTTTATTTCATTAGAAGGATCAGATTTCCATATGATCATTGACATCTCAAACTATTTTATCCGAGTTCGCAGAGAGACCAATGCCACTTGCTACCTGCTCCAGGCTATACAACAGAGATTCAGCTTAAGCAAGTGATTTTGAAAGAAGTGCTAGATCATCTGCATAGTCTACATCCGTAATAGTTTCTGCTGGATATCGTCTGTGTCTCACTTTTTTAGTGTGAAACCATTAGCATTATTACTTAGCAACTAATGAATGGTGCAAGACTCCAGTAACAATAATGCTTACCTAGTAAAATTATCTATAATGCTTTATTATAGTAACATCCTTAACAATGTATTTCCATTGTACATCATGCAAATTGTTAATTCTTGTAGAATCCTTGTGTGACATAGGGAATACTTATAGTAAAATCATTTGTTTTTTTGGAATCGCAAGGTTCTGAGTTTGATACCAGTTCCTGCTAACTCAGTACATGAGTAGCACAGATTGAGTAAACTGATCTGCTTGGAAAAGAAGGAAGCTGACAATAGGTGTGGTGCTCCATCTCAGCAACAACAACAAAAAATGATAGGTAGCCTATTAATTATGTATGATCAGTGTAGTTTAATTCAAACTAAATTCAAACTAATGGGTATGGAAAAACACAGGAAAAATGATGGACAGATTTTAACCTGCATTTGACCTCCTCTTTCAGTTTGTCAGTGTAAACATGAGAAAGAGTTTAAGAAAGTCAGATTTTTGTTGGGTTTTCAAAAAAATGGTCACAATGGTTATCTGTCCATTGAAACAAAATTCTCACAAAAATTCCTGTTGATCTGGATCTCATAAAATGATAAAGATCTCAAAGAAAAAAAAACAAAGTCTTGGGTTCATTTACTAAGACACAGAAGATTGCCCAGATTAACAAAACATATACCAGACCCAAAGAAGAAAGCAGAATCCAGAGATAAGATAACAGCCATACTGATAACACATACAGAAGATAAGTTCCAGCTACTCAGAACAAGATAAGTATATCTGTATACAACCATAGGTATGCAGGTATACTATACTCTACAAAATACTATAATGTGTAGAAAGTTTTGTAGAAAAAACAACAAGATGTTAAAAGTTTTGCTGACAGAAATCTGTTTCGACATTATGAAGATGTCTTTATCAAAGCAACATTGTAAATGGAAAAACGAAATAAACATATCATAAATCACAAGGCACAGAACGCTCTCGATCAGTACCGGAATTTTCAAAATTTTTTTTTTTTAAAATGCGTATTTATTGTTAAAATTAAAATAAATTTTATTTTTAAAAATATTAAAATACTATAATATATATATGTAGATGAGTATGGTATGCAACAAAATGGATTTGGGAGCAATCAGAATAAAGCAGTGCTCCTCAATTCCCAGAGCTTTGAAAATGGAGCCTCATCACTGGATGCAGTTTAGTGTCCAACCAGGTACACTTCTTTTGGGGGAAAACTCTTAATTCAAACCGGGTAAAACTCTGCATAAAAACTGACCTTGTGTCACACCCTGCTTGTGGCAGAAGGGTGGATAAATACATAAAGAGAGGGAACAGTATGAGTATAAAGTTTTGTGTTAAACTTATAAAAACTTTTTTTTTGGAAAACATCTTTATCCAGTAGTCCAATTAACCGAGAGCAATTTTCAAGGTAGATTTTTCTACTCTGATATTTCCGGGCCAGGTTGAAGTTGATGGACAAGCTAAGGAATGGTAATCTTCTTCATACAATCAACTTTTCTTGAAAACGTCTGTGTCCCCAAGGCATTTTGGATCATTGCAGATGTTTCTGGGGAAAGCTTTTTAGTTTTATATTTAACAGAAAACTTTATGCATAAAAGATGCTTCTATCCGGTCATTAAGAGGAATTTACTGGCTGCTCTTTACTTATAGAAACCAAAACTGTTTCTCCTCTTAAAAGTATGTAATTGAGATGAATTCTTTTTGCAAGAGTAACCTATACAAACTAAAATGTAAGTTATTGATGTTTTATACTTATACATATATGTTAAATTATAACAGGTTATAAAAGTTTTATCCTATTTTCTATGGGAAGAGACCTTGTGATGTAGTGGCTAACATACTGGACTGCAACATCATGGGTATTGATGGGTATTAAATTTTTTTAAACACGTTTTTTCAAACTTGTATATTTAATCCATACGTGGAACCCTAACAGGTACTACCACTCTGGGTCAGGGTGGACCTGCGAGTAATGGTGATGAAGAGGTACTCAACACTCCCCAGAACTTCAGAATTGGAACTGGTGAATGGGTTGATTAAATAAATATACAAGTATTCGAGTTACCCTGCCTAACTTAGTAAGCATGTTCAAACTCCAGTCATGCTATTACAATCCCTTTCAGGCTAACACCCTTGGGAAAGGTATGAACCCTGTCTCATTCCCCTAGCTATAGGTTAAATAGTATCACTACTGTTCTTCTGCAAGGATGGCATTAGATAACCCATGAAAATTGATATGCCATTAAACAAAAAATCAAATCTATTTTCTATAATTCATTAAAGTTGATTGAGGTAAAAGTTTTTGGATTCCAATAATTTTATCACCTTTAATAGAATTTTAGGTGAAATGAAGAGCTAGATTAGAAGACCATTTTTGAGTTCACTTCTCTGTGGGTGTTCCATATTCTGGCCTTATGCCAAACTAAGCTCAGCTAGTCCAAGGGCATCTTGTATGATATATTGGTTACAGGGCTAAGCAAGCAGATTATCATTAAGTCCATTTTTCACTGAGTGTCCCATACTTCTAACCTTGTGCCATATTTATTTAAGCTTAATATGAGATAATTTCAAATGGTGTAATTATTAGTGAGCTAAGCTAGGAGTCCATTATTGTTCTACAACTTAGTAAATGACTAATTTTATTCCTAATTTAAATATAATTAGTATTATTTCTAGATGATTATTATTATCCAGCTAGAAACCACAAGGTTCCTAGTTCGATACTGGCCCTCGCCAAGTAGCACATGAATCTGTGTGGTAAAGCAAGGAGCTGATGGTAGGAGTGGCACTCCACCTCAGACACAAAAATATCTCCTTGGTCAAGCGCTAGTGAAAAGGGGATAGACTCCCTCGCTGATTGGCTGATATTGACATTAGGCTGCCCCGACGACTTTACTTATTATTGTTCTATAGGGCCGATTTAGTCAGTAGAGTATCGGACTAGGAACCACAAGGTTCCTGGTTCGATACTGGCCCTCACCAACTCAGTGTATGAGTAGCACAGGGATCTGTGTGGTAAAGTGAGGAGCTGATGGTATGTGCGGTGCTCCACCTCAGACGCCAAAAACAATCTCCTTGGTCTAGCACTAGTGAAAAGGGATTAAACTCCCTCACTGTTTGGCTGATACTGACTTTAGGCCACTCTGACTACTTTACTTTGTATATTATCTATATCTTCATATTTGTGTTCCTTAAAGTACGCCCATTATCATTTTGTAACATCCTCTAGTTAAAACTGAAACTGTCCAAATTGACCAAGATGAAATGCAAAAAAGTAAATCCTGATTATCTGGAGTTGCTTATCCGTCAAATTCTTATTTCTAAATAATATACCATTCCATTTTTATCAGAAAGAAAGAAAGAAAGAATAAAAAGGACATGCTACACAGAAAAAATATAATAAGAAAGAAAGAGTAGGGGAAAGATAGAGAGAGGGGGTGAGTGCATGGAAGTGATAACACTAATCTGTTTCAAATGAACATAATGAAAAGATGAAAAGAAGGAAAGGAAAAAAAGTGTGTGAGAGAGAGAGAGAGAGAGAGAGAGAGAGAGAGAGAGAGAGAGAGGGAAGAGAGAGAGAGGGGAAGAGAGAGAAATCAAGATTATTATACTTTTTATATATTGAACTATTTTGCAATATTTCTTAAATAAACATATCATCAAACATTGTAATAATTAAATTATTATCTACAAGACCTTCTGGTTATTATTATTATTATCATTAATATTTGATAATGCAGCCATTAGAAGAGTCAGAAAGTATAAAATGGAATAAATGATTCTTGTATGAAGGTTTGCAGTGTGTGTTTGGGGGATTTAATGTTCTAAATGAACAGGGTGTTTCAGATTAGAATTTCTTTGTGCTCTAACTAGATTCAGGGGGTGGGGGAGACTCCATGCATAGTAATAGACTTCAATAGTACCACTACTGTTCTACAAAGATAGCTTAGGCAATAAATAACCCATGAAGGTTGATATGCCATTAAACAAAGAAACCGAATCCAAACAAACCTGCTTAAAGGGTCACTTCCTGTCTAGTGGTAGAAGGTTGGTTGGATCTTATGGCATGTCAACCCTTGTTGGGTTATTTTATGCTGAAAACATTGTTTTATTCATTCTTTTTGGATATTGATTTTTTTTCAAATTCAAATTTTTAAACACTTTTTAATTCTCCTTTTTTGACCTATTTAACCCATAGATGGAACCCTAACAGGTACTACCACACCGGATCAGGGTTAACCTGGGAGTAATGGCAATAAAAGTGTACTCCACATTACCCAAAATTGAAACTTCACCCTTACATGCAGTTTAATGTCATACCCAGGACATTAAATATATCTATGAATATTCAAGTTACCCTACCCAACTGACATGTTGATTAAAAGTTTTTATTTCAGAGTGTTTCCTTCTCCTGAATTGGTTGCCCTACCAAGGCTAGAGAGCCCAGTTTGCTTGACTATTTTACCCATAGTTGGGCAAAAAACAAGGAGAGATTCATTCTTTTTCCAAGGACATTTTCAGAAGGAAAAGTAATTCTTATTCTAGTCTCTTTCCTCAGAGTGTAAAGAAAAAACAGAATCTTTTTCATATGGGATTTTTCTCAGATATTTTCAAAGAAATCCATTTCACACCCCTTATATCTGTTGATTATTGGAAGCCCCAGAGGATTCAATTCTATGCTGGTATGTCTTGTATATTTCTCTGATGTTGGCTATTTCCTTAATTTTTCTCACTTTCAAATGATGTTTTTTTTTTCTTCTTTTTGACTTCATCCCAGATAATGCAGAAATTGACTTTATTTCGATATGGTGTGCCATACTGAATTTTCTATTTCTGCCCACTCTTTTATGCTGTATGGGTCTGACTTTGAAAGGACAACTTGTTTTAACTTATTGCATTATATAATCAAACAGATGTCATTAGGTATTATTCATTACCAAACTCTACAGCATTGAAAAAAAAAATGTTATTGGTCACTGCGCTTTAGCAATTCCTTTAGGACCAAGCATGTCAAAATGCATGGATTACATATGTACATCATGAGGGCCATATGGATTATATGTCTATCATGAGGACCACACATGACAACTAAGTCTTTAAATCATTCTACTACATTAACAGAACAAAATGATGATTGCTATCATTAATTTCTTTATTATCAAGTCAAAGACAATGAATACAAATCTAAAAATAAGAATTTTAGTAAAAAAGAAAAAAGATTATTACTGACCAACTTCAAATAATAAAACATACAAGTGTCACTGTCACTTTCAATTATAGCCATGTGTTGTTTGAAAGCAGGAGAAGGCAAGAGGAAAGACTCACTCCATTTCATTGACCGAGTCAGCCTCTTCCTAATGCAAGAAGGGGTGATAGACAATGCATTGATAACAGACTGTTTCTTAAATACACATTGCCTTAATAAAAAACTTTTTTGCTCTTAAATTTTTGAAATTTAAAAAAAAAATGGAGTACTGTAAAAGCACCATATAAAAGCAGTCTACATGTGGGATGCACATGTACTTGCTGAGGGCCACATGCGGCCTGCGAGCAACATTTTTGACATGCCTGCTCTAGACAACATCAAGTGTCTGCCCAGGATTAATGAATGTAAATTTTGCTGGTCAGCCTATACTGTGTAGGAATCCATAGAAGAATGCAAGCGAGTTCATCCTTACTTTCACCATAGAGCCCAGCATGTCTTGCTCATTTTACTAGGGTGGTTTGTGAGATAGGAGGTAGGTGGCCATAGAGCTGCATTTTTGTAGGGTGCTGCTTATATGATTTGTTCAAAAACGTATGCAGCATCCTTGTGTAATTCCTATCTAGTTTTTTCTCCAAAAGTCAACATGGTGAAAATACAGTAGTACTGATAACTACAGCTTGGAAGAATTCCCATTGTATTTTATTAGAGAGATCAGATTTCCATATGGTTCTTAAATTCTCAATAGCAGCCCATGCTTTACCTCTGCATATGTTGACATTGCTTTCCCTAATATGAATATTTATGCAATTCTATTTATAATTCAATTTTATATTCATGTTAGAGTGGAGTTTAATTTTTTCTACATCCATGGGCTCTTATGTGAGTAACAACAGAAACATGATTAAAAATGCTACAGGTCAGATCAAAGGGTAATGTCTCATACACCTACCTTCAAAGAGTATCTCTATGTTTAAAATGATCTACACATTGCTGTTCATATTTAAGAAAATAGCAATAATCACTTTCTCAGAACAAAAACCAAATTCTAAATAAAGGATTAGAACTTATATCCAAATGTAAGCATGAAAACAAATTCCTACTAAATTTAAACTCTGGTAAGTAGATTTTAAAGAGTGGAACAGCTACTAAAATTGACCTTGATACCATTTTTGCTTCATGTTCCTAAGAGACAAGGACAAGAGTTTCTTTCTCTATGGAGTTGTATATTTCACATGAAGAAGGCCTGAGAATGTACAGTTCGTAATGTCAGTGTGAACAGCAAAAACAAGAATGAGATTAGTTGTCCAAAGAATTCTTTGAATCATCATTTTTATTTGCAATTCAATCATTATCTCTTGTATTCTATAAATCTGAATGCTTTAAAAGATTCAGCATTATTGCAGAATTTTTGTTCTCATCACAAAAATTGAATTTGCACCAAAATTGAATCATTTTAACTTTTCATGATCTGTTTAAAATCTAAAAAAAGAAAATGAAAAAAAAGATACCTAGAGGCTATAAACATTGTGTTGGAACAATATAGTTTTTGTATTTTGAACATGAATGGAACTTTGAATATGTTTGCTACCAATTGAGTCAGCATTCATAAAAGAACAATGGGTTATTATTTGGTTCATACCATATTCTCATGTTTGCTATATTCTTTTGAGACAAACTTTGAGATCTTTGAGGTACTAAACTTACCTGAAGGCATTCTAAATTACCAAAAAAAAAAAAAAAAAAAAAAAAAAAAAAAGAGGTTGGGATACAAAAATAATAACATAGCTACCAATAATAATAATTATTATTATTATTATAAAAATAATAATAATGATATTCTTGTTAACAATAAAAATTGAGTGATTGTAGTCATTCCAAGACTCTTCCTTCAAAACTAAATGACTGATTACAACATTGAATGTTTGACAATGGGGATGTTTATAATGTTTTTAAGAGAAACAGAGTGTGTCATTCTGGAATCTCTGTTCCTCAGACATAAAAAAACCCTGAGATGCACAATAGATTAATAAATAATTCATGAGAAGAATGGATCATTTATCTAATTAAAATTGGAATTGAACTCATTGAGATTTTATACCAGCAACTGTTGTTATTTTTTTGTCTTTCTTTCTGGAGACTAAGTGACAACAAGTCTTGTCAATACTCCAGCACTCTCCACAGTATTTTAAATTCTAACTCTGAGTAGAATGCCTATCATCCATTATATTTGAGTTTGTATAAGATTTTTTTAGAAAAATGTCAACATCTTTATTGTTTTATACACAATTTTGGAGTTCTGAAGAGTGTGGAGTACCCCTTCAGCGTTATTACTCCCAGGTCCACTTTGACTCAGAGACGTAGTACCTGTTACGGTCCCATCTATGGATTAAATTGAAAAATTGGGTTTAAAAAATTGGGTTTGAATAAAAGATTTTGAATGCCCATAAAGAATGAATAAAACAAAATGTATCCTGTATAAAAATAACCCAACAAGGTTTGACATGCCGTAAAATCAACCAATCAACCAACCTGAGGCTCCTGTTGAAGATTAAGTGACAGCAAGTCTTGTAAATTATCCAGCATTGTCTAATTGCTATCATTGTCCACTCACCTGAAAGCAAGTGTAGCTTTACAGCTGATCAAGACATGGTTGACATGTTCTTTGTCTTGAGACATACTCAACCCCTCCGCTAAAGGGCAGGATGTGACATCCAAGAAAAGTATTATGACCTGAACAAAGGATTATATGTCACTTTTGTTGATTTGACAAAAGGTCTTTGGCACTGTAGAACAATAGGAAATCTTAGGCAGGCTCAGTTGATTATTATCAATCCACACCATGAAGTGACTTTCAAGATCATTTTCTCATACTAAGACTGTTAATATGAAGGTGTTCAGTGTAATAGTTAGCATAATAGGAAATGGACATGTTGAGACGAGTTCAAATCCTAGACAAGGCTGTTTACATTTCACATAGCATTAATACTTTTGGGAAAGGTATGAATCTAACTATTTTTCCTCCTATGGGTAAATTGTAAGGTAGACTGGGCTCTTTAACCTTGCTATGGCAACCACTCAAGGAAAACTCTGAATTCATTGATCCAATTTTCCCGAGAATTGAAGATGTGACCAAAGACCAAATCTCTTTCCATGAACTCTGCTTTGTATGTTACTGTTTATTTTTCCTACAGAAGATTTAAAAACAAATTTATTCACAGAATATGGTGGTTGCTCTTCTTAAAGTATACATTCAAAGGGCAATAGCTCTTACTTCTCATCACCAGTGATTGTAGATACCACAGTATATATATATATATATATATATATATATATAATCCAAAAGTCCAGAGAAGAAATCTTCCTTACGACACAAGAGTTTTATTTTAAAAAACCAAGTTGCAATTTGAGAGCTCAATGTGTGCTCTTAATGTTAGAGTCACAGAGCAAATATATAAGTAAAGAAATAACAAAAGACTTAGAGATTTAGCATTAGAGTCTATTTCAGGGAGCTTAGACAAATAGTCTAAATCTCCCGACTCATCTCACATTCGCATCTGATGAGTCGGGAGATTTAGACTATTTGTCTAAGCTCCCTGAAAGACTATAATGCTAAATCTCTAAGTCTTTTGTTATTTCTTTACTTTATATATATATATATATAATGGACAAGCTATGAAGGTAGTCTTTATGTGTGTCATTTTGTGTACCACAACAACTCACCGCTAATAAGATAAATGAGATAAAACAACCCAGATACTTGGTAGCATAAGCCTATGCATAGATATACATGCAAAAACAATTCATGACAAGTTAACAAGAACAATTTCATTACCTGCACAAGAAAAAGCATATACAGAGTTGTATGAAATAAAGTTCTAATATGAAAGGAAAATTCTTTAGTAAATTGTAGAGTAATTGATATTTGTAGGTGAAGGTGTTGAGTCAAGACTTATATGCTGAGCATGCCATCATGTGACATGAGGTTGCTGGAGACATAAAAGTTCCTTGACCAATGTGGACAGGAAGTTGTGTGTCAAGGTCGAAAGAGTAAGTTTGACTTTAGTGCATCTTTTTATACTACATTGACCATGCTACCTTCTAGTGGCTATTAACTGACATGTGCGGTAATTTCCTTTTGTGTCCCAGAGCATCAAATAAAAATGTGGCAGGTAATGGATGTAATCCCTACATATCATATTTGATTGTGTCCTGTGTAATAATCTTCTGTAATATAAATTGGATTCCATTTTATATTTAGGACATTTTTATATACAATACTCTATCACAGCTTGCCCATTCTCGCAGCTAACCGATTTCCCCCCACCCCTAATGTTTTGATTGTTTCCAAAAGAAGATCTATTACCAATCGGGTTATGGTCAAAACTGTAAAAACCATGGATTAGCTCCACAAGGCGAAAAAACAAAAAAGAATTCCAAGAATACAATTGCCATTTTTTATTTATTCTTTGAATTATCTTGGTAGAAGAAGGCATATGACATTTTGCAATATGGACTTAGGCGCCTACATGCATATGTATTATTGCACCTAAATATGTACACCCATGGAAAAAAGAGCTTAGAGAGCCACAATACTGCCTGTCCCAATAATAATAATTATAATAATAGGATATGTGGAGACAGAGATGAGATGATCAACCATAATGTAGTAAACTAGCATAATGAGAATACATGGCTAGGAACAACTGGGTTGGAAAGGTGTCTCCAATGGAAATTTGGCAACTAAATTTTGACCAAACAACAAAATTGTATATGCATAATCCAGAATCTGTTGTTGAGAATGAAACACATAAAATTCTGAGATTTTGAGAAAAAGATGGATCGCATTATCTCAGTCAGAAGACCAGACCTAATATTGAGTAACAAGAAAAAGAGAACTTGTCAACTGATAGATTTTGCAGTCCCAGTAGATAAGGTAAAGATGAAAGAAAACAGAAAGATAGACAAATACCTGGACCTTGCCGGAGAACTGAAAAAATTGTGGAATATGAGGGTGAAAGTGATACTAATTGTAATTAGTGCACTTGGAATGGTCCCTTAAAATTTCCAGACTAGAGGAATTGGAAATAAGAGGAAGAATTGAGACCACCCAGACAACAGCATTGTTAAGATCAGAAAGAATGCTCAGAAGAGTCCTGAGAAGACTTGTTTTCACTCCAGTGAAGGACCATCAGCTTATGCTGGTTTGAAAAACTCACAAGGAGTGAAATGATAATATATAAATGATTGTAGATATTGAGGGGTAGTAGTTTGTGGGCTAGAAAGTAATAACAAAAAAATTTTTTTTTTTTCATCCTGAACATGACATAAAATTTGTAAATCATAATATTCATTCTATCAGAATTACTCAAGTTAATATATAATGGGATCATTAATAATTACAACAAAATTGTGAGTAAGAAGATGAAAATGGCCATTAACTTAAAAATAGCAATAAAAATCAAGATCATTAATAGTTAAAATAGGTAGAGGAAGATTATTATTTTGACTAGTTAGTTGTTGTTCACAATTCAAACCTTGTTAGTTGGATTTTTTTCTTGTCACCATTCATTTTTTTTATGTCAGATCAAAATTAATTACAACATAGTTGTAAATAGTAAATAATAATGGTGGGTAAAATTAATCAAAATGCTCAATAGTCAAAATGGATAGAAGAAAATAATTTGTTTTGATTACTTAACTGTTAATTTATGAATCAAAATCTTATTTATTGTATTTTTTAAGATATCTGAGTAAAATAGGTCGAGTATTTAAAAAAAGAAACAGAAAAAAAGAATCCAATTAAAAAAAACTCTAACAGACATACAGAATCTTCTTTTATAGAAAATGGTTTGACAGAACTCAAATGGAACTGGTAGGCAATGTCATAATGGAAACATAAAATCATGGAACTATCCAGTGGCCATAATGTGTAGCAAATATAAAAATGAAGGATATGATTGCAAATATTGTCAAAAAAAACAAAGAAGAAAATCCAACTTGGGTGACCCAGGGTGGAGCTGACTGACGAATCAGATTGCTAAAAAATACTTTCTTCCCAGAAACCATTCCTTGGGTCTGATAAAAATGGTAGAAGGTAAGCGATACAGAAACTATGGTAGTAAAATAACGTTGGTTAGATAGGGACAGGAATCCTATTTATAGACGTTGGTTAATTGCTTCAACCCCCTACAATTTTTTGACAGATTATAAAAATCTAGTCCTTTCTGGACTCGTGTTCTTAGCAGTCACACGCGGCCAGAAACCTCCTTCAATCGGACCAGTTACTACAACAA
Source organism: Doryteuthis pealeii (assembly GCA_023376005.1). NCBI lineage: Eukaryota > Metazoa > Mollusca > Cephalopoda > Myopsida > Loliginidae > Doryteuthis > Doryteuthis pealeii. The sequence continues at coordinate 112,855,192 of CM042150.1, read as the reverse complement.
TTATACCACTACAATCCCACATACTTTCCCTTTTTTTAGAATATCAGCTGCAGGAGGGAGAATTAGAGTTTAATCAGCCCTGATTGAATCACCTGGGGAAGGGAATATAATGTTGAAATTCCCAAGATCCCAGGAACATTACATCACTGACGAATCCCCATGCACATCAAAAATATATATTTTGACGACACACACACATATATATGGTAGACCAAAAGTTACTCTACCTTATTATTCTATTAACACAATTATTTTTTTTAAATAAATGAAACTTATATCAATCAAATCAAAAATCAAGTCAAAGCAAATGTTTAAAAAAAGGTTTGTTCTCCTAATTCTTCCCTATTGATGGTGCTTAGAATATGTCACCTACAGAGAGGTAAGAAATACAATAAAGGTAATCAGAGGTATTATATGAAATATATCTGGTGATGAGACTCCAGTTCTGGAGAGTGTAGAATCTCCTTTGTGGCCATTTCCGTCATGTCAACTTTGACCTGGAGTACTAGCACCTGTTCCGGTCCCATGAATGAATTATGAATGAAGTAGGTATTTTCAGAAATTATTAGTATTAGATAGGAATACCTGAATTCAGAAACCATATATTGGATTGAGCCAACATGAACAGTATGTTTGCCATCCTCAGTGTTAAGTATCTGGCCGCCATAATTGGCCAATTGAGAAGGACTTGAAGTAAGTAAGTCCTGAGTTATAGAATCCTTTGGTAAATGAATAAGTTTTGGAATCCTATGTAGTGTCAAAAGGTCCAGTGATATGATCCGTCGTCCACGAAGATCCAAGTAGTAATGATTAGGTATGACCAGAACAGCCAATATAAATAATAATATCAGCAGCAAAGTACTGCCAGTGGTTGGCTAATAAGTTGGTCATGTGGTTATCGGCGAGTCTATAAGTAGAAGTGGTCATTTACCACACGCCTTATATACCAAAAAACTCCAACACTCAGCAAGAGGCATCTTTGCTGGCTGGATCATGTCAGGTGTATGAACCAAGGCTGCATCCCCAAAATCCTACTGTACAGAAAGTTAGCAGAAGGCTCCTGGTTGGCAGGAAGACCACACCTACACTTCAGAAACATCTGCAAGAAAACATGAAGACATGCCACATCAACACCAACACATGGGAAGTCTGTACAGACAACTGAGCGGATTGGGATCTCATTGTCAAACAAAGAATGAAAAGGATTGAAACAGAGAGGAAAGTAATAGCCACAGCCAAGAGAGACAGACAACAGTTGTAAGACAACAACAGCCACATCAAGCATCACTTTTGTGTCCATTCAGTGCACCATAGACTGCCATTCAAGAATTAGCCTGCTCAACCACTAGTCGACGGAAGGATGCCACTAAATATAATTGTAAGCAAATATGATTATTATTAAATATGAAATTAATGAAAACTGTATAATTTTCAAAATTATTACTCTAATCAGTACTTGGTAGTTAGAATTCACTGACAGTAGTAATTGTCAGAGTTAGAGTTATCTGCTCTAAATGCTTTTTGTATAGGGGTTAAGATATTGCCCCTAGCTCTTTGTTATTGTCTCTGTTGATAAGAAGTACACTGCGCGTCTTTTAAAATCCTCCTCATGTTTTTTCCTAGTTGTGTTACATAATCTATGCGGTTGCATAAGATTATTATCAATCCCCTGTATTTCTAAAGGGATGGCCCTTTTCATATCACGGGCGGGACTTTCCATGGAATAGTACAGAAAGTGAAATACGTGAAGTCACATGGGACCTGGTTGGGTCCTCAGTTTTCAGTTTGACGTCGGGCAGAGAAGATGTGCTGCCTTAACTGGAACTCACACTGCATACACGTGCTATGTTAGTCAGATATTTAGTTACATGAAATGTTTAGTTAAGTAAATAAAAGCTTAAGAAAATAACACAGTTTTGTGGTTGGTGAATGTCTTGGTAACAAGACTGATGAAGAAGAAGAAATGAGTTAAGTGCGACCGACCACCAAGGCGAAGAGATGTTAGAAGAAGACGTAAGATAGAAAAGACTTCAGAAGAAGAATAGAAGAAGTAAAGAAGGGTATGCAACAGTTGAATGAGCATCCTGCCAAGAATATATGAAGATGAATACCTGTATTTACCTGTGATAAAAAAGGTATGTCTTATTTTCATCCAGAATTAGGTTCATAAATTCCCAAAATTAGTTACTTAAAAAAAAAAACTATCTTTGGCATTAAATAACTGAACAAGGGTTGATATGACGCAAAACCAACCAACCCTTCCTTCCTCTAAACAACAACAATGACATTGAGTGGCAAATTTTCCTTCTTCGCAACGCATCATCATTTTCCTAATGTGTCAAATTCTGCTGTTTTATGAAATGTTTTTGCTATTTCACACATTGTTTGATGGCTTGCTTGTACAGATCTTGGAATTTTATTTTTGCCATGATGAGCTTCATGAGTTTTTTTCTTTTTCTTCCAAAAACCAAAAATTCTTTGTTCTAAAGTTGACATGCAGCAGCTGCCATAATTTCTTCTGTCATGAAAAAAAAAAAAAATGGTCTCATGAATTCACACACAAATGTACACACACTTACATATGTATACATACACACATTCACACACTATATATATATATGTATACACAAACTCTTATATATGTACATATATACACACACATGTATATACGTATACACACACACACACGTATATAAGTTAGGATAGCATAGACATGAAGTCAATGACACTTAATTACTGACATTTTTTTACAATGCGATTTTCAATATACTTATATATTATACTTATGCACACACACTTACCTATGTACATATATATATATACACACACATACATGTATACACACACACATGTACATATGTATACACACACATACATGTATACACACACATGTATACACACACACATGTATACATATGTATACACACACATACATGTATACACACACACATGTATACATATGTATACACACATACATGTATACACACACATGTACATATGCACACATACATGTATACACATACATGTATACACACACATACATGTATACACACACACATGTATCACACACACATTACATACACATGTATATATGTATACACACACATGTATACATGTACACACACACACATGTACATATGTATATACACACATACATGTATACACACACACATGTACACACACACATGTACATATGTATATACACACATACACATATGTATATACACACATACATGTATACACACACACATGTATACACACACACATGTATATATGTATACACACACACGTTTATAAGTTAGGATAGCATAGACATGAAGTCAATGACACTTAGTTACTGACAGTTTTTTGACTATGCGTTTTTCAATATACTTATATATTATGAACTTTAATTTTGAGAATATCTAATGAATATTCATTGATAAAAGATTCTTTAAATTAGATATTTAATATATAGAATATTTAGTATGGTTTTATTGTAAGTCTACAGTGATAAATCATTTCCAGATTTGACAGCTTTTGTTTATGCTGATTCGTATGGCAAATGCAGAATTACATGCAGTGTAATGGCTAAAAATGCTTAGCTGTGACACCGTTGAAAGCAAGTTTGAACTCCAGCCACACTATTACATTCACTTTCAGATTTATACCCTTGGGAAAGGTATGAACCCCTCACCTCCAAGCTATGGTTTAAATAGTACCACTACAGTTTTTCTACAAAGATGGCTTTAGCATTAAATAACCTATTAAAAAAATGGACCTTAGATTGTTTGGTTTTGTAGGATTCTCATTGTTTCATTGGAATTTCTGCAAATAAGAGAACATGTAAGTCGGTATTTACCCAACCCATTTGCCATGGATGTGACAAAAGGTCGCAAGTATGGAATATCGGACCATATGACCTTTAGGCACCCTTTCGGCGATTTTGACTCACAAAGACACTTTTCTCATTTACACCGTCAAAATCTGGTAGTTTGTTGGGGTTAGGGTTAGGGGTAAGGGTTAGGGTTAGGGGTTAGTTTTATAATTTAAAACAAAAATTCTAAAAATCGTCTGTTAACAATTAACCGGATTTTGACAGTGTAAATGGAAAAAATGTCCCCACGAATCAAGATCACAAAAGGGGTGCCTAAAGGTCATATGGTCTTGGATATCCATCAATGATAGAACTTGTTATTAAGTGGTAATGGATCTGTGAGACCAACTTGCTCACCATTACATTACAACGAAAGGCCATATTTACCTGACCTATTCACCATGGCATAGGATGTGACACAAGGTTGCAAGGATGGAGCATCTAGTAAGGACCAAACTTGCTATTCAGTAGTGATGAATCTGGGAGCAAAGTCTCATTTTCTTTTTGCTCACGGGATGGTCTAGAGACATGACCTGATTCTAGTTCTCTGGGATAGGAACATTTTCATCAATTAACCTTATGTTGCATTGTACACAAGACCTAGAATAGTACACATAATACAATTTCCTAATATTACTTGCACACCCATAGGTATATTTCATTCTACACAACTAATAACTAAGGAACAATTCTTAAAATCTAAGTCTTTCCTCAAAACTTCCATTTCTCTTAGAATTTATATACATGTATGTATACTAAGGACATTTATGGAGGCGCATGGTGTAATGGTCACCATTGTAGGAAATGGACATGGCGAGACGAGTTCAAATCCTGGACAAGGCTGTTTGCATTAGACATAGTGCAAATAACCTTGGGAAAGGTATGAATCCCACTATTCTCCTTCCAGATATGGGTAAATAGTAGGGCAGACTGGGCTCTTTAACCATGGTTAGGCAACCAGTCTAGGAGAAGGAAAACTCTGAATTCAATCCTTTTAAACTCCGCTTAAGAAATTAAACTTGTAACGTATTCTGCTTGTGTGGAGGGGTTGGGTAAATATGCATGTAAACTAAGGACATTTCTTGATATACCTCTTTATACACACTTTCTGGTGAATCATTTCATTTTGTATTCTTTCTGTTAAATTTGCTCAGGCAATAAACTATGTTGTTGGCGTTTTTTATATATAAGGCGTGTGGTAAATGGTAACTTCTACTCATAGACTCGCCAATAAGCACGTGACCAACTTATTGGCCAACCACTGGCAGTGCTCTGCTGCTGTTATTATTTATACTGGCTGATTCTAATCTTAGCTACTCACAACTACTTGGATCTTCATGGACAATGGATCATAGGATTATATCACTGTACCTTTGACACTACATAGGATTCCAAAACTTAGGACTTATTCACTTACCAAAGGATTCTATAACTCAGAACTTACTTACTCATTTACTTTAAGTTCTTTACAACTGGCCAGATACTTAACAGTTGTTAATCTGACTTAATTGTTCTTGTATTTATTATGTACGATGAAACAATATTAAATCAATTGTAGATGTATAACTACAAAATACTCATTAACATCAATATGTGCAGGGCAGCACTGATTCCCTTGATTCTGTCTCTCACCATCCATCCTGACTGGACATTGCTCCTAGCAAGTCCTCTAGATGCCATTCAGTGTCTGTACAGAGCTGATGAATATAAGTTGTTTTTTTCTGGTCATCCAACACTGCTCTAGCAATGTGTAATTTTCTAGAGTGCTGCTTCCAATATGTGCTCAGAACAGCACTCAGCATGCTTGAGTAGTTCCCATCTACTTTTTTCAATAAACCAAAAAACACACAATTAAATCCTACAACACAAAAACAAAAATAAACTTGATCATTATTAGAGAAATCAAGAATTCTACAATTATTACAGAAATCTCTTGGTAAACAAAGGAGGGAATCGTACATTTTTATGGTATATCGGCCCTTGTTAGGTTACTCTATGCTTAAGTCAGTTTAACAGTAATAATTTTCAAATATAAATGATACAAAAATATATTTTCACAATCATTTAGAAAGGTAAACATACATAGTTGTGTAGAATAATCATACAAAGTCCAATTACCGTTGAATTGGCAAGACAAGACAGCAAGCAGTCGTAACCCAATACGATTCTGGTTTGCTGCAAAGACTACTGCAAATGCAGGATATTTATGAAGCCTCAGAGGATCATACAAACCAAGCAGCCAATCAGGACTCCGGGAATGGAATCACCCAAATGCATGAGTGGACTATTCTGAATTCCCATAAGTACCAGTTGTCTTGACACTGGTTCAGTTGTAATTGGCCAGTCACATTGTTCAAACCAATAGTAGACTGACTGACTGACTTCAATAAGTTGCAATACCAATGTTTTAAGAGCCAATGTATCAATAAAATTCAGTCATTTTAAACAGGTAAGCATTTTATACTTATTTGCCCTACCAATGTTTTAAAAGCTAATATAGTTGAACATATATCATTTTGGAATCAGACCAACTCAGTGAGCAAATCAAAAATATTCTAGGTCAAATCTGGACATGCAATCTTGGATTCTCAAGTTTTAATTATTGTAATTTTCAGGGTTTTTTTTTTTTTTGCAACAATTTTTTTGTATGATAACAACTTTTATAACTTAGAAATAAATTTAGGACTAATTAAATTGAATTGCAAAATCAAGTGAAAGTCACCCATGAAACAGAAATAAATGTTTGTACAGATAGTAAGGACACTCATACATCAAATTGTCTTTAAATTAAGTGCAGCAGAGGAATTATTGTAGAACTTTTAAAAGCTAAGCTTAAATAAAAATCTAAAAATGTACCCAATGCATGAAGTGTAATTGTTGAGCATCCTCATGAAACTTTTCAACCACTCTGTGAATCAAACAAAAAGTTAAGAAGTCAATCCTACTCAAACATTCAATCATTGAAAATAGATGTAAACAGAAAACTTATTGATGTATGATATGCACTTTTTGTTAGGGGAGAGTTATCTCCCCTAATGAACATTTGACTCTTCACTGAAAAAAGTGTAGTATCAGACAACATGGCTACTTGATGGATAATTATTTATCCAACCCATCCTGTGGTATCCTGGTTAGAGAGAAAATAAAAACGAATATTGTTCTATTTTAAAAATATATTTAACTGTTTTGTTATATTTTGTTATTCCTAACATCTTGGGATATAACACTTTTCTTACACACCCGATAATTCTTCCAGGCTGTGGTTATATCAGTGCTGCTGTATGGCTGCACCACTTGGACCCTAACGAAGTGCCTCAAGAATAAGCTAGATGGGACCTGCACAAGTATGCTGCAGGCAGTCTTGAACAATTCGTGGAAACAGTACCCCACAAGGAGGCAGCTGTATGGTCACCTGCTCCCCCATCTCACAAACCATCCGAGTAGATGAATAGGCATGCGGAGCACTGCTGGAGAAGCAAGAACGAGCTCATAAGTGACGTTCTTCTGTGGAAGCCAACTCATGGGCATGCTAGTGTGGGCCGCTCAGCAAGGACCTACATTGACGAACAATATGAGGATGCTGGTTGCTGCGTGGAGGAGCTCCCAGAGGCGATGAGTGATAGGGAAGGTTGGCGAGAGATTGTCATGGATATCCATACTGCCTGCACGACATGATGATGATGATGATTATACACAAGAACTAAAAATCAATTTTTTAATCCAGCAACATACATCATCATATTCAGGATGGTATGGCTTAATGTTAGTTATGTCTATGATCTAAACTAACTAATATGTCAAAAACACTTCTGTTTTATGTCACAACAGAGAAATAGCCACTAGGATGTGAGTTTATAATTTTATTTGAGTTTATAATTTTATTTCTTAGTGTGAGCTTTTGTTTTCCAAGAGTTTGTTAGATTTTTGTGTGAACAAATGTTAAATTTAGATGCCACAAATTCAAAAAAGTCATTGTTTATTATATACAAGATATGTAATTCTAGTTGTTCTTTTTGTATGTTTTAGATCTATCTGAGCTTTTATCAGTTACTGCACATTGGCATTTGTTTGTCATACACTTTCAGTGTTGAAATGTTAACAGCCATGAAATAAATATGCTCTGATGATAGCTGAAGGCTTAAACAAGTTTATTT
>CM042150.1:112794682-112839682 GCA_023376005.1 Doryteuthis pealeii | reverse complement strand
TAAGTGACACCAGATAATCTGGATTCACATTTTTGCATTGCTTCTTGAACAATTTTGACAGTCTCATTTTTGACCAGAGGGTGTTGCAGGATGATAACAAACAGAACATTTAGGAACAAGAGAATTAATATAATGGTTCAGTTTTTTTCCAGTTTTTTAATCCAATACGGTAAGCAATACTTATTTTTTTTTTTTTTTTAGTTGAGGCAATTGATGCAAATTTTAGTAAATCTAAAAACAATTGGATATTGCTAATTTTCTTAAAGGGAGAAAAGCACCCAATTAAAAGGTTTGGTTTCTTTGGTTAATGACATATCAATTTTTGTGAGTTATTTAATGCCAATGCAATTCTTGTAGCAAAACAGTATGTATTTAACAACACCTCTGCACAAGCAGGATGTGATACAAGGTCATTTTTAAACGAGAGTTTAACAAGTTTTGAATTCAGAGTTTCATTTCTCCAAGACTGGTTGCGATTGAAGAATATCTAAAGTTCCAATTACCGTCGAACTGGGAAGACAAGGCAACATACGGTTGTAACTTAATACAAGCCCGAATAGTCACAAAGTCTACTGCAGAATGACAGGATATTTAAGACTCCACAATGTCATACAAATCAAGCAGTCAAGCAGCCAATCAGAACTCAAAGAATGGAATCACCCAAATCACCCAAATTCATGAATGGATCATTCTTGATTTCTATATATACCAACTGTCTTGGACACTGCTTAAGTTATACTTAGTTAGCTGCTGTTATTCAAACCAACAGTAGACTTACTTACTTCAATAGCGATAACAAATTAAAGAGCCCAGTCTGTCTTACTAATTACCAATAGCTGAAGGGAGAGTAGTTGGATACATACCTTTTGGAAAGATATTAGTGCAGTGTTAAATGCAAATAGTCTCGTCCGGGATTTAACTCAGTTCATCATGTCCATTTCTTATGACAATAACCATTACACTACATGCACCACCAGTGTAGTAGAACAGTAGTGGTGCTATATAAACCATAGCTGGGAGAGTGAGGGGGGGTTGATACTTTTCCAAAGGATATTAGTCCAGAAGTGAACATAATAGGGGGACTGGAGTTCAAACTTGCTCACTATGATGTTGCAATCTGGTACGTTAGCCAGTATACTACAGGGACCCTTGAATTAAAAGTTTTAAATCTTTTTACTTTTATAATGAAATGTAAAAGAGAAAAGATTTTAGATTTAGAAAGGACACATTAGTAAGTTTTCTGGGCTAGAGAAATCATTGGCTTAATTTTGGCTTCATTCTTATGTAGGGATTCATACATTTTGCAGGTGGTTCATTCAACAAATGCTTGAAGGTAAACCATTTCCTATCGTATTTTGGGGGTTTCTGTTTATGATCTGGGGAACCTTGTCTTTTTTGCATAATTTTGTCTTTGTTTTGTTAACTTGAATCCTATGAAAGCTTTTATCCAATAGAAGTATCTTGAAAAGTTGCTATTTATATGAAGATTGTTTACAATAATAAGATAAATTCTTTATTTTTTTAATCTTAAATATCAAGTAATATTTTCAGATTGAAATTTCAAATACTGTTTTGAGAATATAAGATTTTATATCCACAAATCTAAAAGGTATTGTAAATGTAATGATTTGAGTTCTTTTGAAAGTGTTAATTCTCTACATGTGATATATTTTAAAAGATTCTAGCTCTTTTAAAACCTCATATAATTCATTGCAAATAGTATCTTGTAATAATCCTAGTTCTTTTGAAAGTTTTCAATGCATATATAATTCTTTACATCCTGTATATTTTAATGATCCAAACTCTTTTAAAACCTTATATGAGGCTTTACATTATCTTTTAATGATCCTAACTTTTTGGAAGTTTCCAATGCTTATATAATTCTCTACATACCATATCTTTAATGATCATAGCTCTGATCATAAAGTTTTGAAGGCTTATATAATTCTCTACATACCATATCTTTTAATGATCATAGCTCGTTTGAAAGTTTTTGAAGGCTTATATAATTCTCTACATACCATATCTTTTAATGATCATAGCTCTTTTGAAAGTTTTTGAAGGCTTATATAATTCTCTACATACCATATCTTTTAATGATCATAGCTCGTTTGAAAGTTTTTGAAGGCTTATATAATTCTCTACATACCATATCTTTTAATGATCATAGCTCTTTGAAAGTTTTTGAAAGCTTATATAATTCTCTACATTCGGTATCTTAGCTTTTATAAAAGGGTTTGAAGCTTATGTAATGCTCTACATTCGGTATCTTTTAATGATACTAGCTCTTTTGAAAGATTTGGTAAGTTTATATACAGTCGGTTGAGCGTCCAACTAGGAATCATAAGGTTCTGAGTTTGATACCAGCCCTCGCCAACTCAGAGAATGAGTACCACAGGGATCTGTGTGGTAAAGTGAGGAGCTGATGGTAGGTGGGGCACTCCATTCTAGACACCAAAACAATCTCCTTTGTCTAGCCCTAGTGAAAAGGGGATAGACTCCCCCACTGTCTGGCTGTTAGCGACTTTAGGCCTCCCCCACTATTTTACTTTTTTAAAAACTTTATATAAAGCTTATATAATAGATTATGAATATAAACAGAACAATCTTTGCCAATAGGTCATTCAGGACTGCTTTATGAGATAACATATAGTTGATCATGATTAAGGAAATGTTTTTTTTTAATGTTCTAACACCAGTCAAAAAAATTTACATTCATTGCCCTCAATAATGGAGGTGCTCATTGTGTAATGCTTATGGTCATAGGAAATGGACATGAGTTCAAATCCTGGATGAGGCTGGTGGCATTTCACATTGTGCTAATACCCTTGGGAAAAGTAGGAAACCAACTATTCTTCCTTCAAATATGGGCAAATAATGACAGACAGGGCTCTTTAACCTTGGTATGGCAACTGGTCTACGTGAAGGAAAACTCTGAATTCAAACCTTAAATTATGCTTAAAAATGAACCTCTTGTTACATTCTGCTAGTGAGGTGGAGTTGGTAGGTTGGTTGGTTGGATTTTACAGCATGTCAATCCTTGTTGTGTTATTTTACATCAAAAGACATTTTGCTTTATTCATTCTTCGTGAGTATTAAATTTAAAAAAAAAAAACAATTTTGTTTTTAAACACATTTTTTTCAATCTCCTTTTTTTCTATTTAACCCATAGATGGGACCCTAACAGGTACAACTACGCCGGGTCAGAGTGGACCTTAAAGTAATGGTGATGAAGGGGTATTCCACATTCCTCAGAGCTTCAGAATTGGAGTTTAACATCATACCCAGGACATTAAGCCCCTCAGCCACCACCTTCTAGCACATAGGATAAAAGTGTTGGGGTTTGCCATAAGGTCAATAGGATTGGAATAATCATATAGGAGCTAAGGCTTGATGTGACCAGCTGAGTGATTGGAGGGGCCTCTCCAAACACCAATCTAGTCTACGTAAGGGCCTAAATGGAGTGTTGCATGTCATGGACTGCTCAGACACCAGGATTTCATTCTTAAGCATCATAGGTCACACAGTTTTGATATGCCCTCTGGCCCTTCAGGTTCCCGACTACGACAAGAAAGTTCCCGAGTCCGAAAAGAAGGTTCCTGAGTCCAACAAGAAATACCTGAAGAAGACCAGAGGGCATATCAGCCGAAACATTGTACAGATAACAATAAAAATGAGGACACTAGTCCGAATAATGCAGATAATACTAATCATCAAGCCTCATCTCAAACATTCAGAGAAATAGTCTTTTTTTTTCTCTAGAAAATGTAGCACTGGAAGTTAGTAATAATTTGAAAGGGTTAAATCTCCACATTTCAATCTTTACAGAATGATTTTGTATTAATTCAAAAATAAAATATTGGAAATGTGATTTATGCAAATATCTGTTCAATACTAATTAACATATCTTGTACATTACTAATTAAGATATAATTTTCTACTCAAAACATGAATGTGTCTCTTTGGAGAGTAAACGTAATGAAGCACACATTTGAATAGTTACAGAACTACTTGGCAGCAATGATGCATACAAAAAAAAGAGAAAAATCAAGAATAACCTTGGCCTGCTCTACTTGCAAACAAAGCCAAGCATCGGTATAATGACATCCTTCTTCAGGCAAAATAAGAACAACAACAAAAAGAAATTCTGATTAAGTTAACAAGACATTTTAAAATGCGAACATCATTTTCAATCTTTTCAATAATTAATGCCCTAACCTGCGATGATATTTTTATCATTAACCACTTCTGTTTTTATTACCAAAACACTTCAGATACTTCTTAATTATTTGCCTACTTTAAGCCACTCACAGCGGCTCTCCCACCACTGCAATATTACTGTAAGCAGCTGTACAAAAACTGATGGTTAGTTCTATTGAGGTCAGTTAGCCTACAGTTGGTTTGAATAACAGCAGCTAAGAACCACTCCAGCAGTGTCCAAGACAGCTGGTATGAATAGGACTCAAGAATGATCCATCCATGAATCTGGGTGATTTGGGTGATTCCACTCCTCGAGTTCTGATTGGCTGCTTGACTGCTTGATTTGAATGACATTGTGGAGTCCCACATATACTCTGTCATTCTGCCGTGGACCCCTGTAGCTTTCGGGATTGTATTGAGTTACAACCGTTTGCTGCCTTGTCTTCCCAGTTCGACGGTAATTGAACTTTAATTATTCTTCAAGTTCATTATAATTTAGCAGAAGGACTCAGATTACAATAATAATAAGACTTTATATAGATAATGAACTTTGAACTATCCCATCATACAGGGAAAAAATACCAAGAAAATTTGGTACAGCTGTGGAGGAAATTTGATAGACAAAGAGTTAAAATTATTTGTAGTAGATAAAAATACTTGATGATGCCATACAACTGTTAATTATTTGTATAAAGAATAGTTACTTGAAGCTAGAATTGTTTACATAACTGTGTGCAAACAAAGGACCATTGTTAAATAGAAATAATTACTTTAAGCTATATAATTATTAGTATTAGATAGAAATACTTGAAAATATAACTTTGAGCAAATTATTTATACTAGATAGGAATATGTGAAACCACACATCCATGTGCAAACAAATTACTATTATTCAATAGAAATAATTACTTTAAGTCATATAATTGTGGGTATTAGATAGGAATGTTTCAAACCATACAACCGTGTACAAACTAGTATTATATAAGAAACTAGTATTATATAAGAATACTTGAAACCATACAAACCGTGTACAACTATTATATAAGAATACTTGAAACCATACAAAAACTATAAGAATACTTGAAACCATACAACCGTGTACAAACTAGTATTATATAAGAATACTTGAAACCATACAACCGTGTACAAACTAGTATTATATAAGAATACTTGAAACCATACAACCGTGTACAAACTAGTATTATATAAGAATACTTGAAACCATACAACCGTGTACAAACTAGTATTATATAAGAATACTTGAAACCATACAACCTTGTACAAACTAGTATGTATAAGAATACTTGAAACCATACAACTGTGTACAAACTAGTATTATATAAGAATACTTGAAACCATACAACCGTGTACAAACTAGTATTATATAAGAATACTTGAAACCATATAACTGTGTGAAAAACAAATGACCATTGTGAAATAGAAATAATTACTTTAAACTATATAGTTATTAGCATTAGATAAAAATACTTGAAATCATACAACTGTGTACATATTATTTGTATAAGATAGAAATACTTAGAACCATATAACTGTGTGCAAACAAATGACTATTATAAAATAGAAATAAAGAGAAATGATTTCATACTAAAAAGGCAAGAAACTGAAAATATCTCTCAAGATGCAGATGATCTCATACACCTGCCCAAGCTGAATCACTGAATAGCTTGGAGCAGGCAGCAAGAGGCATTGGCCTCTATATGAACTTAGATAAAACAGAGTTCATGTGATTTTTAAAAAGGTGGAGCCATCTTCATAACAATGGCAAGCCTGTGTAATTATTAGACCAGTTCACATACCTAGGAAGCAATGTCAATATAACACATAGGAATAGTATGGACTGCTATTGACAGATTATCAATCATGTGGAAATCTGATCCTGCTGATAAAATAAAACAGGAATTCTACCAAGCTGTCACCATATCAGTGCTACTATATGGCTGCACCACTTATACTTTAACTCTTTGCTTGCTTTAAACCACTCACAGCAGCAATCCTACTGTAAACCACTGGTAGCAATTCTTGCACAGGTCACTTTTTTACATTGAAAAAAAAGAAAAAAGGACTATATTTAAATAAAATGAGTTCTGAGATGAATAGATAGTGAACTTTGAAATATCCTATCATATAGGTAAAAATTACCAAGAAAATTTGGTACAACCATGGGAGAAATTTGGTAGGTAATAAGTTAAAAAAAAAAATTGCGAGAAGAAAAAGCTAAATGGGAACTACACAAGGATGCTGCATGATATTTTGAACAAATCCTGGAAGCAGCACCCCATAAAACAACAGCTATATGAACACTTATCTCCTATCACACAAAGTAAGACAAACAAGACATGCTCAATGCTGTTTAAACTGAGTAGTCTTATAAAAAGTATTGGGGGGGGGGGCAGTGCAGTTTAACACTATATCAAAAAGAGGAGTTTCAGAGGTGCTTTGACTAATAGATAACTCACTGGAATAAGTTTGTTGAATGTCTAGAGACTATTTTGAAGATTAATGTTTCATTCATCGTTCTTTCCTATCTTGAACACCTTAGATCATCAATGAAGAGAAATGTTTTTTTTTTCTTTAATTATTTATGTATAATATGCACTCGTATAACCATGTCCCTAATTTTGAACTTGCAAAGTTTGATACCAGTCCCTACTAACTCAGTGCATGTGTAGTACAGCTTGGGTAATCTGTTCTATGTGGTAAAACATCAGAGAACTAATGGTAGGTATGGTGCTCCAGTTCAGCAAAAACAATCTCCCTGGTCTAGCACAAGTGAAAAGGGAATAAATTCCCTTACTGTTTGAAGGATACCAATAATGGTAGGTGTGGTGCTCCTCTTCAGCAAAAACAATCTCCCTGGTCTATTGCAAGGGAAAAGGGGATAAATTCCCTTACTGACTAAATGATACCAATAATAGATCACTGGAGAATCTTACATAAAAATCCATCCAAAATGAATTGAAACCTTTTTTTGTAAATCATGTTTTATTTTTGAAGAGTTAAAAAAAATTCTGAAGCCAGAAAAGAATTCTAAATCAGAAATAACACAGAACAGATGAGGAGAAAAAAACAGAAATAAAAATGTACTTTTCTAATAGATATCTAGTAAATAACGCCTTTGTAAATAAACGACTTCATACCATAGTGAATATAAGCTATTAGGAATGACAACTTTTGAGATTACGTACATATATATATATATATATATATATATATAATATATATATATTATATTATTTTCTTCAATTCTGTACATAAATGTTTTGGTACTTTAATTTTATCATGTGGCCAAGGGCAAATTTTCATTAATAAAGTCATGTCTGTGCACGGAAAGTCATGATTATTTGAAGTAAACAAAGTGTTTGCCATTCTATAAAAACAGAAGCATATAACATTCTATGCTCCTGAGATTTAAATAATATTCTTACTGTCTGCTCAAATCACTTGGCATTCTTTTATATCTTACAGTTAGAAATCAGATGTAAAATTTCAATACCAGCTTAAAAAAAAAAGGAAAGAAAAAGAAATAACTCTTTTTATGAGATATTTCTTTTCTTTTTTTTATACTCTATCACACAGCTGAAAAATAATTTGAATTTCAGAACAGTCAAGCAATAGAGAAGGTGCAGATGGTAGAAAAATCAAGAAATAATGAATGCTAACAGGAAAATAGAGACAAACAAACAGAAAACAAAAGATGTTTACTACGAAGAGAATAATGTTAATTCTTTTTTTTTACTATTTTTCAGGCATTAAAATCAGGTTTCAGTTTGACAATAGTTTTATTAGCAACTTTAGAAACTGAATTAAATGTTAAAAATGAAAATGAAACAAAAAAAAAATTACTTCTTGAATAAAATTAACATTCTGCCATATTTAAATATAGATAAATGTATAAAAATATGGAAATCTTATGGAAAATTCAGATGATTAGTTGCAAAAAGAACAACACCCTCAGCCACATACCCCATTACACAAGTAGAAGGAAAATTTCTCTTTTAGCATTAGATATATCTTCCAAGATGTAGCCATATGAGTACTATTGTATGGTTGCACCACTAGGACCTTAACAAAAAGCTTAGAGAAAAAGCTAGATGGAACTACAAAAGGTTACTGCATGCTGTTTTGAAAAATGCTGGAAGCAACACTGCACAAAACAACAGCTATACAATCATTTTCCTCATATCAAACAAACCATCCAAGTAACATGAATAAAACATGTTGGACATGTGTGGAGAAGCATTTTTGTAGGCACCGTAGCAGTTTTTGTATGCCAATGTCATACCAGCTTGCACTCATGTCATAGAGGAAGCGTTGAACCTGGTTGTCGTAGCAAACTCCCTACACCACATGCAATGTTTTTGACATTGATGTATGACTCACCATACACTTCCATTAACAGGTAATTAATTTTATTCAGTTTAATGCTTTTTTGTGTGCTAAAACTGAATAACTGTGCTAACTTCACACTTGGTGCTAGCTGTGGCTGTCACTGTTTTATGCAGATTCCAGCAGTAATCTAAATCTTGTCTTGTCATGGGCCTCATGTTTTAGGCCTCCCTTTCCCACTTCCTCCTCTGACCCCAAATAAAGTACCCTATGACCCTGGTCATCCTCCTGGTAAAAATGGTTACCTTATAAGAAATAGTTCTTGGGGTTTTAATAACCCCAAATATATGTGTAAGTGCATTTTTGAGATTGTTTGGAGTGCTTATTTTGCCTTTGTGTTATATGATAAGTGACTCACTGCTGTTTGTACAGTGAAATAGAAAAGGGTTTAAATAAAAGATAAAGTCTTGGACTGAGTAGTAATTTTGGTATTGTCAGGTCTAAAGGAGTCCTGGCAAGGAGCTTTCTTTCCGTTGAGATGCTCACTTGAGCAAGTCAAGTTTTTTGAGGCTCCGATTGTGAGCAATTTTTTGCGGTATTTTTGAAACCGCAATTCTTGGTATAAGATCCACTAAGATATTGGTCTATTTTTAATGTGCAAGTCCCTACGTGCCAGCAAAGGTATTTAAGTTCTCCATTCTCTTCTCTGAAACTGCATTTATTTACATGTGTTATTTTTTGGTTTAATTTGTAATTTCTCAAAATGAGAAATATCCTTTTCCCCTGTTAAAATATTGTTTGTGCCTTCTTGTGGCATTTGAGTTTTAAATACCCCAAACCCCCCTTCATATGTTTAATTTGTAATTCATAGTTTTAGCTTTGAATGTTTTTATAGTTGGAACTTTCCGTAAATTACATGACGTAAACCTTTCTTGGTAATTGTGTTTTATCCTTTTTGTGTAATAGTTCTCTATTTCATTGTATTTGTATTTTATTGTATTTTGTGTGATATTGTGACTTATTCGAATTTTCGTTTAATTCACAGTTTTCACAGCATTCGCCGTATGAAAAAATAAAGAACTATTTTTGAACTACGGTGTTGTCTGTACGTCCTTGAGTGCACGGTGCGAAACAACTTCTTTGTAAAGACACGGAAAGCCAAATTTGTTCTCAGCAAAATTGTGGGACTCTGTCATTAACACTAGCATCAATTGTTGTATACCCTTTCTTACTTCTTACTTCTAGTCATCTTTTCTTCTGACCGCCTTTGGTTCTATCTTCTAACATCTTGGTCTGGTCTCTTCTAAGGTCTGGACTTTCTTGGGGACTTCGGGTCTGGTTTCTGTTAGAGATTTCTCCTTATCAGAAGCCCTGTGTCATTGTTAGTTTTTAGGTAATAAACACAAGACTTCGATTTACTTTGATGTTACTTTATTGCTAAATCCCCACCAGACATCTGCGCAGATCCTTATATCCTATCGGGCTACTACCTGCTAACTGACTGAGTTACTTACTATCCTTAAACCGGAAGACAGGGTCTTCTATGCCTTCCGGTTCTCACAATTTATCCCCGGAAGGCAAGGTGAGAGTGAGGTCAAGTGCCATCACTCACTCTTCAGGCCATCAGCTGCACTAATCGCCATTATGATTTCTACACTATTGCCATAAATATTAGGTATCTAATAATTATGTAACACAATCAGGAGCTACATTAGAAAAGACTGCTTAGCCAAGACTGAGTTATATGACAATGAGGTGTATGCAGGGGCAGGGGCATGCATAACAAACACAACAGTGTTGCCAATAGCCTCATGAACTGTTTTCTCTACATTCCCAACACTTTGGAAACATTACTTCTGGGATTTCACACCAGTTGTAGACCTGGAGAGGGATGCACTCGGCCAGGTTATTACTGCTCAAGACATGCTTCCACAACCAAGGTTACGGAACTAGTGTCATGTATATATTTACCAACCCCTCTGCATGAGTAGGATGTGACACAAGGTCAATTTCTACATTGTACATTTGTCTTTATCTCCTCTTTGGTCAAATGAAATTACTTTCTGAACACCCTATATACGATGACTTCCACATCTTGATAACTTACTTTACCACCAAAATTACAACTCAAACATCTTGATAAATAAATAATTCAACTTATAAATAATATACAAGATACATAAGATAATGAGGTAGTAAGACATCTGTACATAGAGTATGTTACTATGATTCAACTATGTATGACACTTATGCTACCCTCTGGGTCTATACCCCAGTGACAAGCATAGCAAGATAATTGATGATTATGTAAACTTCAGGTTTAATTTCTGAGTAGCTTCTCTTATACTTTTCCCACCAAAGGATACCTACAAGTCCTCAGAGGTTTGAAGCTGGAGCTTCCTTCTTCAGTTTTTATTTTGGAGTTAACTTCTCCTAGAAGAGTTGTCTTCACCATAGCTTTGTCATTAGATTGGAACCTCTTATATCCCATATATATATATATATATATATATATATATATATATATATATATATATATTGGTTAGGAGGTTGATTTAGAAGGCTATCACAATGCAGGTGTAAAGAAAAAAAAATTATACGGTAACAATGGTGTTGTGTGTTAACCTGTATTTTATATTTAAAAATAAAATACAGGTTAACACACAACACCATTGTTACCGTATTATTATTTTTTCTTTACACCTGCATTGTGATAGCCTTCTAAATCAACTTCCTAACCAATATATACACAATGCTTCAAGCAAATAATAAAACTCTCTATAATATATATATATATATATATATATATATATATATATATATATAAGAATACAAAGTTTTAAATATCATCTGAAAAGTTTTTGGTAGAGGTCTAGTGTCAGCTGAATGTGAGTGAAATTAAACTAATTTTGATTACACAATACCTAATTTTCAAATCAATCATTTTATTTCGATTCAGATTTTAAAGAGAAATTCATAAACACACACACACGTACATAATGGAAACAAACATACATGCATATTCTTCCAAAAGATATGAATTAAATCACAGGTGTATTTACAATTTTTTAGATGTAAGCACATTAATAGATACACACAGATACACAAATGCATATACTCTACTATGAAAGTAAAATGTATCAGGTACATTTCTTAAACTTTTTTGTTTACAAACTATAACAATTTTAAAATAACAAACATAAAAATAATTTTACAACAAAAATTGTTAAGATTTTTCTAGACTTATTGTGTTGCTTAAGAATTTTTTTGATTTTTTAATTCTTATAAATTTTTTCAAAATTTTATAGGAATCATTTATAATAAAGACAACTCTTTTTTTAAATCTATTTTTAATACTCTCATGACATGAATAAAATTTGGTAAAAAATTAAAGGAACACTTTTAACATTTACCAAATAAAATTTGTCACATATTTTTGTTTCATTTTCACTTGATATTGCCCTAATGATGGTTGATCTATTAAAAATATATATAAAAAAATGAAATGTTCTAACATAGGCAGAACTATTCATGCATTCATATATAAATACATCCTCGGAAATTTGTTTTTCATATTTTTATACTTAAGCACACACACACACACACACATACTTCCTATCGGTTTATCAACACAAACAAGCAGGTTCGCAGAGACAGACCAACCTATAGGAGGCCTGTAGTGGACACCCACTTATAGGACCACATAGTTTTATACCTGCCCTAATAGGATTGAGGCATTCTTCCTATGCAAATACACACACACACACATATATATATATATATACATACATACATGAACACACAAATGCACTTACTTGTATCCACCAATCCAGATATGCAGAGACATAAACACCATTGGAATGCAATTTTTTTTTCAAGTTCAAAATAATGAAAAATAATATTTTGTTTTGCTTAAGCCCATGTCAGCCAATCAGCTGAAGAGAATTGAGATTGTCTTGAATTCATTGAATCACTTTAGGAAGACAATCAGAGAAACAAACAATGTTGTTGTTTTTTTTTTTTTGGCGGGGGGTGATATAATTCAAAATAACAACATTGATAATTCCAGAAAAATATCTTTGGTGGAAATTCAGATTAAAAATTCATAATCATATGCATATGTTTATATGTCTTAGTGTTTAAACAGTGTGTATTTTTTCTTGAATCTGTATTGACAGTGGGAACATAGAATGCAAAGAGGTTGGTGAGATGGTTAGATTTTATGGTAAGTCAACCATTGTTGGGTTATTTTATGCCAAAGCCATTTTGTTTTATTCATTCTTGATACATATTCAAATTTTAAAAATTCAATTTTTTTAAAAACACATTTTTTAATCTCGTGTTTTTTTTTCTATTTGACTGATAGATGGAACCCTAACAGCTACTACAACTCCAGATCAGAGTGGACTTGGGAGTAATGGTGATGAATGGGTACTCCACATTCCCCAGAGCTCCAGAATTGTAACTTCACCATTAATGCAGTTTAATGTCATACCCAGGACACTTGCAAACAGGTTAACTAGAGTATGACACTAAACTGTATCCAGTAGTGAGGTTTCAGTTCCAGATCTTTGGGAAACATGGAGTCATCTTTTTTGTTGCCTATTCTTATTATTATATTCTGTTAGGTTGATTGAATACTTGATTTTAAAAGCATTTCCATCTGTATAGGGTTATCTTATGCCAAGAGGTTAGGGAATCATGTTCATTGTATGTTCATATTTACATATGTCTATTTTCTTGAATGTATATGATGTGCCTCCCATCACACAAGCCATCTGATGTGCCTCCCATCACACAAGCCATCTGATGTGCCTCCCATCACACAAGTCATCTGATGTGCCTCCCATCACAAGTCATCTGATGTGCCTCCCATCACACAAGCCATATGATGTGCCTCCCATCACACAAGCCATATGATGTGCCTCCCATCACACAAGCCATATGATGTGCCTCCATCACACAAGCCATCATGTGTGCCTCCATCACACAAGCCATCTGATGTGTCTCCCATCACACAAGCCATTGATGATGTGTCCCATCACACAAGCTATATGATGTGCCTCCCATCACACAAGTCATATGAGTAAGATGAATAAGACATGATGAGTAGCAAAGACAAGTTTACAAGTAACATTCTCCTATAGGCTTCTACATGTGGACACACCAGTGTGGGTCAGCCAGCAAAAACCCACATTGATCAGCTCTGCACAGATACTGGATGCTGTGCAGAGGACCTTCCAGAAGTGAGGGCTTAAAGGGAGAGGTGATAATGAAGAGTAATGGAGATCCGTGCTGTCAGCATGACTTAATGATGTTTACATATTTTGTGTAATTGTATGTAAAAAAATGTTTTTGCCTATAGTCCTATGGAATATGAATAATACTTAACAGGTCTATTTGACCCATATATGGGACCCTGAAGCTCGTGGTGTAATGGATAAAATCATGGGAAATGGACTCGTTGCCCGAGTTAAAATTCTGGACATGGTAACTGCATTTCCCATAGTGCTAATACCTTGGAAAGGTATGAATTCTACTCTCCCTTGAGCTATGGGTAAATAGTAGGGCAGACTGGGCTCTTTAACCTTGGTTAGGCAACCGGTCTAGAAGGAAAACTCTGAATTCAAACCTGTTAAACTCTGCTTAAGAAATTAACCTTGTGTCGCATCCTGCTCGTGTGGAGGGTTGGTAAATATATATATGTATGACCCTGACTAGTAGTATCACTGTGGGTCAGAGTGAATCTGGGAGTAATGGCAAGGTACTCCACACTCAGTTTAGAGTCATACTTAAGACACTTCTTCTTAGAGGGGTCTTACCCCTCTGCAGCGAATAAAGTCAGTGTATTCTAAGATACACTGACAGTGCATAATACTTGTTAAGGTCACAACTATGGGTCAAATAGATCTGTTTAAAATGATTACAAAGATGTATTTTTGCATTATATATAATTCTTACCTTTGTTCAAGCCTTGAACAATGAAACTGGAAGTGAGAGTTGATATACAAACTCTTCAGTCATCAAACAAACTAGAAAAGTTCAATCTTTCCCAGCGTATAAGACACATGGTTTACAAAGGTATTTGGGGGACTATTACCCACTGCAACCCTTTTGAGCTCCATTGATGTAGATTTCAAATTTCAGTAGATAACTTTCTGATCATAATACCAGTGAATAAAATGATGTGTGATATTGTGCATCTTTTATACCAGGATGCACTTATGGTGTAATGATTATCACCATGGGAAATGGACACGGAGGGAGTATAGTTGGATAGATACCTTTCCCAAGAGTATTAGCACTATGTGAAATGCAAACAGCCTCAAACAAACAGTCAAGGATTTGAACTAGTCTTACAGTGTCCATTTTCTATGGCAGTAACCATTACACCACACACCTCCATTAGTGTGTCCTGGTTGCCAAACAAAGTTAAAGAGTTTGGTCTGCTCGACAATTTACTGGTGGAAGTATAGTTGGATGCAGACCTTTCCCAAGGGTATTAGTGCTATGTGAAATGCAAACAGCCTCATTCAGGCTGTCTATTTCCTTATGACAGTAACCATTACACCACATGCCTCCATTCAGTATATAACCATCTTGTCATAATACCAGTGAACAGGATGCTTTGTGATATTAGCATAGAATAAGTTTAATGCTAAATGTTAAACTTACTTTGGAATAAAATAACCCATTAAGGGTGGACATGCCATAAAACAAATCAAACCAACTATTATTTTTGAATGATTCTCAATCCACCAAGTTTTAAACTTCTTTATATTCCTAATTGTATTTCAAGTTGTCATAAAACTTGCTGCCTTCTTTGCTACAAAAGAATCTCTTTTGTTATCTGAAGGATCTTCCTGTAAACTCTCAACAGAATGCATACGTTCCACAAGTGAAGCAACAAAGCAACAAAGTTTTGACATTTCATTCTGCAACATTGACTTTTGTCTATTTTCATTTATACTTGTTTAATGCTTGACCTTTCCACAGATTGAATCAACCCCAAATGTACTCGAGTAAAATATTTTATGATATCTCTTCTTAAAATTCTCGGCGACAGCTCAGTTGTAAAAGCACTGGACTGGAGAATGAAAGATGCAAATTTACATCACTATTACCAAGTTGTTTACAGCCATTAACCCCTTAGAAGATGAGCAGCTAATGTGTGTGCTGCTACCCAGTCGGCTTGAATTCTGCCAAGGGAATCCAATTTCAACATCCATATTACCTATCATCATCAGGTCATACTGACAGCATGGATTCCCATGCCTCAGTCTGTTCTTAAATATTTTAACAGAATTTATTTTATGTATCTTGTGTTTATTGCAATAGATACAATAAGTTGAATTTCAAACGCATTGATTGATTGAGTGATTGGATTTTACAGCATGTCAACCTTTTATGCCAAAAACATTGTTTTATACATTCATGATAAGTATTGAATTTTCTTTAAACTCAATTTTTAAAAAACACTTTTAAAACTCATTTTTTATCTATTTAACCCATAAATAGGACCCTAGCAGGTACTACCAGTGGTAGTAACGGTGGACGGAGTATTTAAGCCTGCAGCTGTGGGACAGTCCACGTTGCCAGAACGGATGTTGTAGGGTATGTGCTGCTTGATTCGAGATTCCAGTCTCAGAGACTGGAATCTCGAATCAAGCAGCAAACCCTACAACATCAGGAAACAATACCTGCAGGCTTTAAATACTCCGTCCACCATAGGACAACACCTATTAGAAATTCTGCTTGTGCTCGTTCCTACCATCCAGCTAGTTTCAGTCCTTTGTAGTTCCAACAGCGAACTACAACTTCAAATTCTTGAGTCTCTCTTCATTTCTCGCACTCACCCTTCCTGTGCGTTCAGAACAGTCCAACAACTTCTCCTTTTTGGCATTTCAAGCTCAGCTTATCAAACGGGGCACTCGTAATTTCCGAACCCCCCCCGTGAGTTGTAAGTTTCGTAAATTTACGAATTCTCTTAATGAGAAAAAAAAAAAAAAAAAAGAACAAACTTTTTCCTGTTCTCACTGCTTTCTGTCTTATTCGTTGTCTTCAACTACACTATTTCACCATCTTTCAATGAAATTTTCTCTGAGGAGCATTGATCGAAAAGAAGAAATTCATTTCTGATTTAAATCAAAACTAGGGTACCCTTTCCTTTCTTTTTAAGAAAAAAAAAAAAACAATTTATTTTACATAATGCATATGCTTTTACACGTCCTTATATATATATATATAAAAATGGTGTGTGTGTGTATGTATGTATGCACGTATGTCCAGAGGAACTATGAAAAAAAATCAATGAAAAATTATTATATATATATATATATATATATATTGGAAACAACACCCGACAAAAAAGCCACTTGCCACCTATCACACAGACCCTATGAGCAAAGACTTGCTAGAGAAGCTGGGACGAACTCATAATCAATGTTCTCCTACAGAAACCAGCACATGGATATGCCAGTCTGGGCTGCCCAGCAAAGACCTACATAGACCAGTAGATGCTGCATAGAGGATCTACCAAGAGCAATGAATGATAGGGATGGGTGTTGAGAGATTGTTATGGATATCCATGCTACTAGCGCAACATAATGATTATGATTAAATATATATACACATTCACTATTCCCAGGTTTGCTTTTTGTGAAAAAATAATGAAGATTTTATTCATATTACTGAAGATATTTAGAAATTAGAATTTGAATAGTAAGAGAAGTGAAAGTCATTGGTTGCGTTTGTGATTAAAACATAAACAAATCAATTATGGAAGACCAAAACAACCAATGAATCTGTGAGACCAACTTTTTTTATCCACTCACTACCCAGGCAATGCCAGGTAGCCGCTTCTAGTTGCTGAATAAAAGGGAAACTACTTTTCAATTTTGCCAACTCTTTAACTGTAAAGATTTGTTTTTATATGCAAGTATCTGTTCTTTCAACGTATATTCTGTGTTCTCAGTGGGTTAAATTTGATCTGATTGTATTGAATAAGAATTCACATTGTTGTCTGAACACTACCCCCCCCCCCCAAAAAAAACAGCTTCAATTTAATCCAATTGGAAATATTGGATTTATATGGTAAAGGGATATTCTTTAATCTTTTTAGGTTTTATCTCTTATCTCTTTGAACTGTGCATGGTAATCACAATTTGAACATCATAAAAAAGATCAACAATTTAAAAAAAAAATTGTTATTTACTGGTGAATGTTACCTGTGAAGTATTCAACATGCAATCTATCACATGACTGAGTGAGAATGGTGTATGGTCAAAAATATCTACTTAGAAATTCAATTTCAACTTAATCAAAGTGACACTGTCCAACTTCTGAACTGTATACTCTAAACCAGAGCCTGTCCCAAATTTCTTTATATAATCATTTCATTCTATTGTGCACAAACGTAATGTTTGTTCCAATGCAATAAAGAGAGATTACTTTTTTTATTATTCCCTTGGAGACAAGTTATCAAAGCTCTGCAAAGGTCTGATTGGATGAAAAGTAGCCAAATGTTTTGAAATTAGCCTGATAGAAACATGAAGCAATCACATTGCTCAATCAATTCTACAAAGGTTTCATAGTAAGAACAAAAAGTTGGGAATAGTAAAAGAAATGCTTTATAATTTGAGAGCAATAAATATTGACACTGAAGCTTTGAAAATTTAAAAAAACTTGTATTGTGGCGAGTGACCACGGAAATTGAACTCGCCACCTCTTCGTCATTGAAATTCCACACGGGCAGTGCAGAGTAACCCGGATGTAAACAGTCTCGTCGTAAAGGATTGACGCATACTTGAAGTGCTGGTGAATGTCGAAGTTTCGCACGAGTAGTGCAGAATGTACACAGTTACTGTGTATTTAAGGGCCTGCCCTCCCAGACCGGGGAGACACAACAGTAGTCGTATTTTGCTATCAAGATGAGTGGAAGAGAAAACTGTATTTGGATCTTGCTGTTAAGAAGAGAGTAGTACTTTAGTGAGAGATTGTTGCAGACTGAAGACTTTGGCAGTTAAGAGAGCATATGCGTGGGACTCGACTATGCTCCCACCCCACACACAGTTCACTTTCATTCTTATTACATGTATTTACCCAACCTCTCCACACAAGCAGGATATTACATTAGATCAACTTTTAAGCAGAGTTTTAAAAGTTTTTAATTCAGAATTTCCTTCTCCTAGACTGATTGCCATAACAAGATTAAATATTCTAGTATGCCCTACTATTTTACACATAGCTGGAAGAGGAATAGTTGGATTCATACTTTTCCCAAGGGTATTAGTATATTTGAAATACAAACAGCCTCATATGGGATTTGGACTCAGTTTGCCATGTCCATTTCCACAAGGTGCCTTATTTAAATGAAGATGTGTACACAGCTGAGCAACTTTTATAATAGAAGAGCTTGTTGTGTAATGTTTATCTCATATGAAATGGACACAGCAACACGAGTTCAAATCCGGGACAAAGCGGTTTGCATTTCACATTATACATATATAAGAGTGTGTGCATGCATAGTGTGTATGTATATATACATTTATGAGGGTAATCCCAAAGGTAAGGTTTCCAAAATATTCAGAAATCACAGAAATGTTTATTGTTACTTATGTTTACAACATTTTAAAGTTTTAACATGTCTATTTTTCTACATAATAGCCATTTTGGTCAATGCAATTTTGTAGGTGCTATAACAGTTTTTGTATTTTGTAGGTGCTATAACAGTTTTGTATTTTGTAGGTGCTATAACAGTTTTTGTATGCCCATGTTATATCAGCTCACCATGATGTCAATGAGGAAGCATTGAACCTCATTGTTGTTGCATCCTCCCTACACCACTTGTAAATGTTTTTGACAGATGAAGAACTCAACCAAATCTGACCACTATAGAAAATAGCAGAAATATATATAAGATTAAGAAGAAGAACAATAATACAGGCTATTCAACACAGGCTTATCCAATCATGTGACTTGTTGGATATTGTACAAACGGAAATAGGAATTTCCGGTTGAATTAAAAAGAGGGGGGGGTGACGAAGATAACAAAGGACTTTGTCCTGGTGGTAGCGAACAAAGAAAACGTGTAGGCGTTTGAGAGCAACAAAAGACTTCATCTGGACAAACGCGATTTGAACAAAGAGAAAGGATCAAGGAACAAAAGAAAGTATTTAAGCAGTCATCATAGCCCAAAAGAGACCCTGGGAGACGGCGAAGAGAGCACAATGACCGTCAACACGGTCGAGTGCTGCTACGGGCAGCGAACCCCGTTCACCCCCCGATCGCCTGTCTGCAACATTAGTAGTTCCCATTGTCAACGCCGTCACCCGCACACTCGCCACGAGGTGAAAGAAATAAACGTTAAAAGTCTTACTACTACATATGTCTATAACACATATGACCCAGCAACAGTATAACATGTACGATTTGTGGCCTGAGTCGAGCCCTATGCAACAGACTCTCTAAGCTAATAAGAGCCTTGCTTTGGATCAACCTGGGTTAAAAGCTTAAGTATCTGGCCGGCATCTTAGTTCCAGATGTAGTAAATAAGTAAGCAAGCCAATAAGAATCCGGTGTTATAGTATTCTTTGTAAGTCCGACGTCAAAGATAATCCAAATAGCAATGAGCCAAGGTTAAGAATCAGACCTCTATAAATACACCAACAGCAGCAGCAGCACTGCCAGTGATTGGGGAATAGGAATCTTTCTCAGGTCACGTGATAGTCAACGAGTCTATATTTAGGAATGACCATTTGCCCCATGCCTTATATTCAAAAACTTTCAACAGTTAAAAGCTTGCCAATAAAACTATGAACTTTTCTGTTATAATTAAATTTAAATCCTTGGTGCGCCAATGTTGGGATCCAAGGGAGAGGGCAAGAGTTCAGTGGCCAAGAAATACAAAATTCAAATTTTTTTAAAGCTTCACCTACCCACCCACTTTCAAATTCTATGCATTCATAGTTCAGGAATATAGTAGTAAAAGTTAGGCAATATATTTCAATGTTATAGCAATGCAAAGCTTTTAGGTTAGGGTTATTTTGAGCTCGTGAAGCTACCCCTGGGGCAGCTGCCCCTCCCTGACCTCCCCTTTTTCTCTGTCACTGGGATATGCCTATTAATTATGAAACACCTGTATAATCTAAGAAATTTCTGTTACATAGCATTATTTATGCAGCTTATGTGGCAGGTATAGTTATTTGAAATGTCAATTTGAACATTGATACATTGATATGAGAAAAGAATTGAAATAAAAAAATGATAAAAAATGTTTTATGATAAAGGCATAAAGTCTGACTGAATATTTGAGTTGATCTATTGCCCAAATGTAGATAAGAAAAAAAAAAAGATAATTTCAAATTGTCTCCAGTTATACATGAATTGGCTTATCTCATAGCCACTGAGTATTACATTCGAGCATAAAGAAAAGGCCTTCCTTTCTGCAAGTCTTGTCTCTTTGTTGAAATTGTCAGCTTTCAACACTATCGGCTTCCAGCATGACTTTGCGTCTATTTTCTCAGCAAAAGCATAAAAAAAGCAAAAAAAAAAAAAAAAAAAAAAGCAGAGAGTCAGAGAGCAAAAAACCCCTAGGGTCAGTAAAGATGAAATTAAAAAAAAAAAAAAGAATCTTATCTCACTTGTAAGATAGATGTATGTGACAAAGATGAAAGAGGTGTGAGGAAGGAAAGTTGAATGTTGAATTGTAAATGAGAAAAGAAAATAAGTTTTTTTTCTTTCTTTTTAGCTCGTGTCTTGGGGACATTCCGTACTTACCACAACAGAGAAAATTAGTGTAAGGTGTGTGTGTGTGTGGGGGGACAATTTGGTCAGAATGGCAGCTGGTTTAGATACACTTTGTAAATGCTGACCTTTGTAAAGGACTCTTTTGGATAAATCATATCATTATGTGGCTGAATAAAAATCTCTGGAACTTGATATGAAATTGGTATCAGGAAAAAGGATGGAAGAAAAATTTACACACACACACACACACACACACACACACACACACACACACACATAGATTTAGCTATCTAGGACATGAATGCTCTGTACAGTGGGGCTTAGAATACACAATTTGCATCCCCTGTATGGAAAATATTTAGTCGAGTCCCCACTCACCAAGGACCAATATTAGCATTAGTATATCCAATATAGTCTTATATATCCATTACTACTAAATAGCAGGTTCAATTTTCACTCAAGACCCTAGAATTGCTACCTTGTGCCTAATGCTACCTGTGGCAAATAGATTGGGTAAATACCTACTAACACTGAACACACACACACACATATAAAGGTTTAGCAACTGTAGAACATGACCACCCTGTCAGTCGGGTTTAGAATACACTGACTGTATCCCCTGCAGGCAAGATATTTAGTAGAGTCCTCACTCAATACAAAATTTGCATCCCCTGTATGGAAAATATTTAATCAAGTCCCCACTCACCAAGGACCAATATTAGCATTAGTATACCAATATAGTCTTATATATCCATTATTACTAAATAGCAGGTTCAATCCTCACTAGACTTGCTACCTTGTGCCTAATGCTACCTGTGGCAAATAGATTGGGTAAATACCTACTAACACTGAACATACACACACAGAAACATACACAGACACACACACACACACCAAGATTTAGCTACTGTAGAACATGACAACCCTGTCAGTCGGGCTTAGAATACACTGACTGTATTCCCAGCAGGGAAGATATTTAGTTGAGTCCTCACTCACCAAGGATCAATATTAGCATTAGAACTTCCATGATATTTCACAGATCCATTAGTACTGAATAGCAAGTTCGATCCTTGCTGGAAGCACCATACTTGTGACTTGTGTCCTACCCATGCTAAACAGGTTAGATAAATAGCTGTTAACAACAAACACACACTCTTTCTCTCTCTCATCAGTAAGAGTAGGATGTGACACAGTCAATTTTTAAGCAGAGTTTAACAGGTTTGAATTCAGAGTTTTCCTTCTCCTAGACCAGTTGCCATACTAAGGTTAAAGAGCCCAGTCTGTCCTACCATTTACCCATAGCTGGAGGGAGAATAGTTGGATTCATACCTTTCCCAAGGGTATTAGTGCTATATGAACTGCAACCAGCCTCATCCAAGATTTGAACCCATGTCACTAGATCATTTTCTACGACAGTAACCATTACACCATGGGTACTTCCATAATGCCTAGTAAGACAAATTCCAAATATATGCTTTTGAAATTTCCCCAAGAAAAGTGGTTGCTTAGTTATATTTCATGGCATGACAACCCCTGTTGGGTTATTTTATGCCAAAGACGTTTTTTTCATTCTTGTTGGGTATTCAGTTTTTTTTTTAACTCAAATTCTTTTTAAACACATTCATTTTAAAATCATAGATGGGACTCTAAAAGGTACTACCACTCCTAGTCAGAGTGGACCTGGAAGTAATGGTGATGAAGGGTACTCCACAATCATCAAAGCTCCGGAATTGGAACTTCACCATTAGATGCAGTTTAACATCATATCCAGAACACTAAGACCCTCGGCCACAGCCTTTTAGCACATATGATAAAATGGGTTGGAGGGTTGCCATATGGGCAATAGGGATGGGACAATCATATAGGTCCTAAGGATTGATGTGACCAGCCGATTGATCATAGGGAGCTTCTCTGACTGCCTGTCTAACCTAATTAAGGGCCAAAGTGATGTGTTGCATGTCATATGGACTACTCAACCATCAGGATTCCAACCTTAAGCATCACTGCCAACAGGTGGCTTCATTGGGGGAGTTTTACCCCTCTGCAGAGGTACAGTTGGTGTATTCTTCTACCCAAGCCAACAGGGTGGCTAGAAAAGTGGCAGTGGACACCCAGGGTATCATAAAGCAATTGCATATATTTGGCATTACTCAAGTTTCTTTTTGAAAAAACATGAATACAAAGAAAGGATGTAACTACTCTAGACAGGTTGACATGCCATTAAAATCAATCAATCTAGAACATGACAATCTCTTCAGATACATGCATTTAAAGTAACTGTTGAGTAACTGGCCGCCATCCTTGGTTCCAGTTGTAAAAGAACTTAAAGTAAACAAGTCCTTGTGGGATCATCTTGGACGTCAGGTCCAAGATGATCCAAATAGCAGTGAGCAAATATTAGAATCAGGCCTCTATAAATACACCAACAGCAGCAGCAGCACTGCCAGCGATTGGATAATAGGAATCTTCGGTGGTCACATGGTAGTCAATGAGTCTATATTTAGAAGTGACTACTTGTCCCATGCCTTATATACAGAAAAATTTCAACAGTAACTTTTAAATCATTGTTCTTCAATCTGATTTCTCTTTCTTTACCTTAAAAAAAAGCAGATGAAAATTCTAATTTTGTGTTAAGCAAATTTTTAAAATCCGATATTTGAAGGCTATTAAGCCAACCCATTTGCCACAACTGCAATGTGACACAAGGTCTCAATTATGGGGCCTCCAGCAAGGATCAAACTTGATATTTAGTATTAATGGTTCTGCAAGAGTAGCTTACAGACCATTACACCACAATGGGGTTTCCAGATTTGCAGGATATGAATAATGGGTTTTGTCTAGTATGAGTTTTATTAGCCTTGTGCAATTAGGATTCAAACCCCTAAAACTGGAAATTTTTTCTCTCATTTAACGAAATTCCCGTTTATTTCCAAAGAAAGGTAGGCATTTCAGATTCACAATACCAATGGCAGGAGAGAAAATGTGTTGCCTTCAAGAATGGCAAAGAAATTTCTCTAACAGAGCCATTCATCCTCACAAAGATCGTTCCTGTGGCTAACTATCTTAGAACCAATCTGGCAGAATAAGGAAGCAGCTTGAGGGCTTAGGACGACACCAGATTTTTCAACCGCAATAGGTACAAGAAAAAATATATGTGAAAGCAACCATTAAGTTAATGGTTGCTTTCTGACATAAAAATAATCTTCACCAGACAAGCTGAGAATCATAAACTGGTTAGTTAATGGCATTAACTAACAAATTTAGGATCCTCGGTTTGTTTGGTGAAGATCTTTGTATCAAGATTTGATTTAACCAAATTATTCATTATTTTATACAGAAATTAGAAATCTTTTCAATTCTTCTTCTTTTTTAAAGTTTGTATGATTTTCCTGAGATTTTGTAACAAACCCCAAAACAAAGAGATAATTATAATCAGAGTCAGAGTAAGCTTTATTGGCTGACTTCGGATTTAGGTCGGAAAATTAAAACGGAAAGTTTTTTGGTGATACCCAATGACAGTTTAACTACAATCTATGAATTAACATTTTGCGGATTCGGTTACGGTTTTAGGTGATTAAGGTTGTTTTTAATTACGTATTGCTTAAAAAAAATAAACGACAAAAAACCAAATTACTATACACATTTAATTAACCATTGAAATTAATTATTGAATCTATTATTGAGACAGTTGTTTGTGTTAGTATTATAGGGATCATCAATTCGTTCACGTGATCAGTTTAGGCCATCTTGAATAAAACGGAAATAAATATTTCCGAACTTTGTTTATCAAAAATCTCGTAAAAAACAATTAAAGATCGTACGGGGTTGTTACAAAGACAAACAGTTAATTCAAAGATCAAATTCAAAGATTCGATTGGGAAAAATTACATCATTATCTTAAAAAATAAATAAACCTATCCATATTACATGCGAAAGGGTAATTTTCAGGCCGCAATTTAGACAGAAAAAATACATATTATTACCCTCTTACGATTATACAAATACATATGGTTGAATGTAATGGACATACTTTTAGCCAAAATTTACTATTAAAATGAATAAAATCTTTAAAAACTTTAATATTAAAATTTACTTTTAAAATTAATAAAAACTTGAAAAAATTTAATATTAAAATTTCACAGTGAAATTGACGTTTAAAAAAATGTCTTCGGTTAATTTTTAAAATCGAAAATGAAATGCAAATTTGAATATTTTTTCGAAGAGAAAAACTGATAAAATAATCAATATATAATTACTTTTTAATTGGTGGAAAAAGTTATAGGCTACGGGCCCAAAAGTTGACATTGTAGGCTGGTGCAAACCGCGAGCTTTCAAAATGTCCGCATAATTGTTAAAAATATTTTAAAACGTCAATAAAAAATAGAAAATTAATTTTTTAATGTTTTCTTTTACGTTTAATATAAAGAACAATTCCAAGTTTATATGTTATAAAAAAGAAAAAACAAATTTCTCATACATAAAAGCTAAATTTTTGCATTTTAAAGGAAATTGCCGTAAATTCCCACTCTTTGTTGACAGTTATCGCATCTTGACGTGTGCACCTTTTGTTAGTATGGATAACTATAAGTATAAAAAATTATTTTCTGAAGCAAAAACAAATTACTAATTTAGCATTTCCTTGATGCCTCACGATTTAACTCTTAATATTATTGAAAAAGAAAGTTGGGAAAATCAGAATTAGAATGTTAGAAATTATTTATAATAAAATTTTAACTGAACGGTAATATCTGCTTTCTGGATATAAACGGGAGAATTATTTGTTTCCAAATAAAATAATAAATTTCTTCAAACACTGTTTGTTTGAGTTTTCTTTTATAATTATACACGCATCACGGATTCGAACCTATTAACTTATGGACCCAGAACACAGTGAAAAGAACAACAGTTTTCCCCAAAACCCAGTTTTTTATTTCTCTTTGATCCGTAATAAGAATGACGACAATTTTTAATTCAAACATTATTTCCAAAAATTTATAAAATAAAAACCGACATATTATGTCATTATTTTTAGCAAGATATTTTTTATACAATATTTTCTTTGATTAAATAAATACGATTTTGCTGTACATTAAAGAAAAGTATTCATTTTACATTTTATAATTTTTTAAAAATCCCTGAAAAATAAAATAAAAATGTAGACAATAGGAACTTTTAATATAAAATTCTTTTGAAAATAATCTAACAATTAAAAAAAAAAGAAAAAGAAAAAGATACATATTTTTTCTTATTTACGAGATTTAAGTTTCAATGTTTGAAATATTATTATTATACACATTGCGAGTTTTTCAAAACAGTTTTAATTGTTTGTTTTTTTTTTTTTTTTTTTTCCCACCGAGGTCTCCCCAGGTGTCCAGGACTCTTCCAAGTATTCTAGTTGATCTCAATGCTGTTTTCTGGGTCGTCTTGATTCTTCCTTTGATTTGGACACCAACTACAATTGGTATCACCTTCATTCACCCTCATATTCCACAGGTTTGGGGTTTTTTCAGTTCTCTGGCACGGTTCAGGTATTTGTCTTCTTTTCGTTTTTGATACTAATACACAATAACGCGCAAGAGATAACAACAACATTAGATTACGTAAAAAAAAGCGTTACATTTCATTACATTTTACGGAAATATACGAAATGTTTGAGACGCTAGGGTAAGAGTAAAGGTTAGTCTACTTCGGGAGTTTCCGACATTTAATGCTATTTATACGTAAAACAAAATTCTAATGAGATTATTATCTCATGCGAGCTATTGTGCCTCGTTTTCTTTAATTCAGTGGTTCGCTCGAACGTCAAAATCCACTTGATGACAAGTTTTTTTTTTTTTCTTGTTAATTAATACTCGGTTTAGTCTTCTATTTCCTCATAGTAATATACTACATGCAAATATTCTAGTTTTAATATAATATAATATTTTATTCAATTAGAAAGACTAACTTAACTAAATAAGTTACGGGTACCAAATCTCCGTTAAGGGAATTTGCATTAAATGTATTTTTTTAAATAAATAAATTAAGAATAAATTAAAAAAAAAAAACAGGAAAAAATGTCAGGCCTTGGAAAGAATCCCACCACTCCAAACAATACAATCCTAAGTACTTACTGTTTTGTTTACTAAATGTCAAAAATAAAAATAAAATCATAAAATTCATGTTTCAATAAAATCCAAAAAGAAAAAGAAGGGAAATTAAGTCGTGTATGTGAACTAAGAAAAATATCTAAAAAGGAAAACTAGATATACACAAAACCAGCAATAATAAAATTAAATGAGAGGAACCTGAATGAATGAGACTGCTTTTTAAAAAAAATAAAATTAAAATTAAAAAAAGAAGCTGAACTTACAATTTTCGTCGGAAAAAATATCTTTCTTCCAAATAGAAGTCTTATTTTCTTTTTTCAAATATTTTAAGGAAACTTTCTTTGCAATTCACTTTCGGAGAAAGTTATTCGCTTCCCAACTGTTAGAGCGCCTTTTTCCTAATAAAGCTACCGTCTGCTTTTATCGAAATTTTTGTTTGAAAAAGTAACCGTAATTTTTTTTTCTAATTGATATTTTTTTAAATTAATCAATTTGATCCTGTAAAATGAAACTTGTATAGATAAAACTAAATCAATGATCGGATAAATAAAATAAATTTGAATTAATTAATTTTTTGAATATTTAAAAACAACTGCAGGATAATAGTTTGTTTTTAATAATTAACAATTCACTTCCGGTTTTAACTATTTAACTAAATTAGAAAGTAAAGAATAAAATTACCGTCATTTCATTTAATGTTTATCAACAAGATCTTTGCTTATATTTATTAGAATGAAGCCAAACAATTAAAAATCAATGATATTAAACAATTTTTAAATTAAAATCAAATTTTTAAGATCAATATGCAAACTAGATTTTTATTACACAGATTTACACTGCAAACCGCTATTTGGTTGTATATATAAAAACCAACAATAATACCTCTAATAGTTGAGATTTATTAATAACTATGTGATTAAAAGAAATGAAATAAATAACAAAGAAATTAAGACGATTTTGGTGATAGAGGTTCATTTTCAGAAAAACATCTGCAGATCTCCCTTATAACAAAATTAAATTGCAATTTGAACAAGAAATTATTTTAATCTTTATATTATAGCGTTCTAATGCTACTGTAGAGATTCAAAATATAATTGTCTCTATTTGGGATTGTAGGCGTAGCTTCCCATGTGATGTGTTCATTGGCCACGTGACAATTCAAGCCCTTTCTCTCTTGGTGATTCAACCCCAGACAAAGAAGATGTGCCTTTATTCTCGTTTCTTACTGCTTGAGTGAATAAGCCCATATGTCTTCAGAGCAGACCAACCAAATGAAAACCTGTAAGTACTTTCAACCCTTTTCTTGTTACACTTTGTTGTGTTATTTGAAAGAACATTGTGCATATTTCGTTGTTTGGGAATGTGAGGGTTAACGTTGAACTGATATCCACCTTGTTCTTATTGCCCAATGTGAAATGCAGACAACCTTGTCCGGGATTTGAACTCAATTCATTGTGTTTATTTTTATTGGCAAGCATGTAAATGTATTCAAATGTTAATATCCTTTATAAATTGACTTTGTCTTTTCCTTACTGAAATATTCAGTGTTAGGTTTTCATTTTGATCGCCTAATGCATTATAAGGAATGTGGGGGTTCGCTTTGAATTAATGGCCACCTAATTCTTATACTACAAATGTATTGAAAAGTTCTTATCCTATAAAAGTATAGAAAAACCTACAGCTATAAACACATGCTATTCTATGTTCATCTTGGTTGGGTTATTTTATGCCGAAGATGTTTTGTGTATTCATTCTTAACATGTATAAAAAAATTTTTAAACTCAATTTTTTTAAAACACATTTTTTAACTCATTATTTTATTTAACCCAAAAGAGGGGACTTTGACAGGTACTACCACTCCGATTTAGCTCAGTTGGTAGATCGTCTGTCTAGAATCACAAAGCTCTTAGTTCAATACCGGCCCTTGCCAACTCAGCATATGAGTAGCACAGGGATGTGTGCCGAAAGTGAGGAGCTGATGGTAGGTGTGGTGCTCCATCTCAGACACTAAAATAATCTCTTTGGTAAAGTGCTAGTGAAAAGGGGATATATTCCCTTGCTGTCTGGTTGATATAGACATTAGGCCACCCTGCCGACTTAACTTTTACTTTTTACTAGTCTCGGTTTGAGTGAACCTTACCAGTTGCTTTTGACATGTTCCATGCTCAACACTGTATAATCATGATCCGTTCTTTATTCACCTGACTAGCTTACCTGTATTTTCTTAATTCAATTGCTTTCATTCCTCACCTGTACTTTGATCGTACCATTCATAACTTTTGTTTTTGATAAGCCACCTTACCAAATCTACTACACTGACATTGGCTCACCTTTTCAGACAACCAAGCGGCGTTGAATAGAACTGAATTATTTTTATCAAGTCCTCCATGATACGAACAATCCTGTAAGACTCACATCTTATTCTTTAAAGAAAAGAAGAAAAAAATGACTGAAAAGAAAAAAAAAGAATTCCTATTGAAAACTATTTTGGAGTTTGAAATTCTACTTTGAGTAGATTTGCAAAGTCTGTTCCCCCACCCCCCAAAGGCAGACATTTTTTTTGTCTTCTTCTTTGGCGTCTTTTAGCACAAAAATTTATCCATTCCAGCACTCTCCCCTCCACTCCTAAAATAACCTTTCCCATCAACAAAATCAATTTGTCTTGGAGATTCCTTTACAAACATTTGCCAACAATGGTCATATCACGTAGATGGCGGCTGTTACAGCACTGGATAATGATGATAATAATAATAATAATATAATAATAATAATAAAAATGATGATAATAATAATGATAATAACAATAATAATAATAACAATAATACTATTAATAATAAATCTTTATTTCATAATTCCTACCAAATGTTTAGCTAGAGTAAATTTAGCTAAATATTGTGTTTTGAATTTAGGACAAGACTGAAATCTAACAATTAATTAAACATTGAGGTCACTCAGTTCAAAATAGGCAAAATATACCTGCAGAGTATTCGTAATATAAAATTGGGACTGTTTATTGATTACATGGAATTCTTAGGAATTCTATTCGTAGAACATTATTAATTTTTAAACAAATATTATAGAGGTATTCATGCACAACAAAATATAGTAGCCCACTTTAATACAATTAAACACACCTATCTAGTTAAACAGAGTTATATATATATATATATATATATATATATATAGGCACATATATATATATATGAGTACATATGTAGAGGTGTGTGGTATAATGATTAAAGTCATAGGAAATGGACTTGTCAACATAAGTTCAAATCCTGGAGGAGGCTGTTTGCTTTTCACATGGTACTAATACCCTTAAAAAAGGTATGCATCCAACTACTCTCCCTCCAACTATGGGTAAACAGTAGGACAGACTGGGCTCTTTATCCTTGGCTAGGCTAGGTGAAGGAAAACTCTGAATTCAAACCTATTAAACTCCACTTAGGAAATTGACCTTGTCTCACAGCTTGCTTGTACAGAGGGTTTGGTATATATATATATATATATATATATATATTATATATATAGTTATGGAGGCATGTGATGTAATGGTTATCATTGTAGGAAATGGATTTTGCAATCCGAGTTCAAATACTGGATGAGGCTGTTTGCATTTCATATAGTGCTTATACCCTTGGGAAAGCTATGAATCAAACTATTCTTCCTCCAGGTATGGGTAAAAAGTAGGGGGGGACTTGGATCTTTAACCTGGGTATGGCAATTGGTCTAGAAGAAGAAAAACTCTGAAAGAAAACTTGTTAAACTTTGCTTAAGAAATTGACCTTGTGTCATATCCTGCTCTGAGGTTAGTGAATGTGTATATGTACATATGTATATGGATGCATACATACTTCTCTTGTAAGCATCTTTTAGTAAAAATATTATTGATATCTAATACAAATAATTATATATAATTTAAGTAATTATTTCTATTCAATAGTCATTTGTTTGTACAGTTATATGGTTTTAAGCTACTAATAATAATCATTAGTAAGCAATTATAGCTTCAAGTAACTATTCTTAATTCAGATAATTTACAATTGTACGGTGTCAAGTATTCTTAACTAATACAAATTAATTGCACAAAATTGTATAGTTTCAACAACTCAATCTAATACTAATAATCTATATACAATTATATGGTTGCAAGTATTCCTATCTAATACTAATAATCTATATACAATTATATGGTTGCAAGTATTCCTATCTAATACTAATAATCTATATACAATTATATGGTTGCAAGTATTCCTATCTAATACATCTAATACTAATCTAATACTAATATCTATATACAATTATATGGTTGCAAGTATTCCTATCTAATACTAATAATCTATATACAATTATATGTTTGCAAGTATTCTATCTAATACTAATAATCTATATACAATTATATGGTTGCAAGTATTCCTATCTAATACTAATAATCTATATACAATTATATGGTTGCAAGTATTCCTATCTAATACTAATAATCTATATACAATATATACAATTATATGTTGCAAGTATTCCTATCTAATACTAATAATCTATATACAATTATATGGTTGCAAGTATTCCTATCTAATACTAATAATCTATATACAATTATATGGTTGCAAGTATTCCTATCTAATACTAATAATCACTATCTAATACTAATAATCTATATACAATTATATGGTTGCAAGTATTCCTATCTAATACTATAATCTATATACAATTATATGGTTGCAAGTATTCTATCTAATACTAATAATCTATATACAATTATATGGTTGCAAGTATTCCTATCTAATACTAATAATCTATATACAATTATATGGTTGCAAGTATTCCTATCTAATACTAATAATCTATATACAATTATATGGTTGCAAGTATTCCTATCTAATACTAATAATCTATATACAATTATATGGTTGCAAGTATTCCTATCTAATACTAATAATCTATATACAATTATTGGTTGCAAGTATTCTATCTATACTAATAATCTATATACAATTATATGGTTGCAAGTATTCCTATCTAATACTAATAATCTATATACTCACAATTATATGGTTGCAAGTATTCCTATCTAATACTAATAATCTATATACAATTATATGGTTGCAAGTTTCCTATCTAATACTAATAATCTATATACAATTATATGGTTGCAAGTATTCCTATCTAATACTAATAATCTATATACAAATTATATGGTTGCAAGTATTCCTATCTAATACTAATAATCTATATACAATTATATGGTTGCAAGTATTCCTATCTAATACTAATAATCTATATACAATTATATGTTGCAAGTATTCCTATCTAATACTAATAATCTATATACAATTATATGGTTGCAAGCAAGTATTCTATCTAATACTAATAATCTATATACAATTATATGGTTGCAAGTATTCCTATCTAATACTAATAATCTATATACAATTATATGGTTGCAAGTATTCCTATCTAATACTAATAATCTATATACAATTATATGGTTGCAAGTATTCCTATCTAATACTAATAATCTATATACAATTATATGGTTGCAAGTATTCCTATCTAATACTAATAATCTATATACAAT
Source organism: Doryteuthis pealeii (assembly GCA_023376005.1). NCBI lineage: Eukaryota > Metazoa > Mollusca > Cephalopoda > Myopsida > Loliginidae > Doryteuthis > Doryteuthis pealeii. The sequence continues at coordinate 112,806,721 of CM042150.1, read as the reverse complement.
TATATGGTTGCAAGTATTCCTATCTAATACTAATAATCTATATACAATTATATGGTTGCAAGTATTCCTATCTAATTATAATCTATATACAATTATATGGTTGCAAGTATTCCTATCTAATACTAATAATCTATATACAATTATAAAGTTTGCAAGCATTCATATCTAATACTAATAATTATATAATTTCAAGTAATTATTTCTATTTTATTATAGTGATTTCTTTGCATAGTTATATTGTTTCAAGTAACTAATAATAAATCTTTGTAAACAATTTTAAGTTCAATTAACTATGTGTAGTACTACTGTCTTGAGATTAATTTCGGATGAATGTTCATCTAATTCCTACCATATTGAACCCACATCAAGTCTTTAATGTTGCTTGATAAACAATATTTTTTGCTAAGTATTTGCTTTTACAGCAACAATTACCGAGGGTGATGGTCTTGTATAATTTGGCACTTATTAGTCACAGGCTTTTGAGTTTGGCAACTCTTCCAAATGTTTGTTTACCTTTTCAATATGCTTCATTGAATCAGAACAAGATTTTAGAAAAAAAACAAAAAAAGAAGAAACAGAAAAGACAAACAAAAAAACAACTAGTTCTTTTTTTTGTTCATCTGGCAATTTAATTTTGTTTTTAAAAAAAAAAAGAAGTTTTTGCAAGAATTTAGCATTCAGAAGTGAAAAACATGATTAAATGCTTAACTTGTTTTACTGATGAGATTATCATAAATAAAATTTGATCATTCTTTGGAAATGTTTCTGTATTTAACTCATAAAATCAAGCAATTAGAAGTCTATTATCTATTTGTCAAATACTTCTGAGTAGTAATGAACACACACACACACACACACACACACACACACACACATATATATATATATATATATATATATATATATATATATATTTAATGAAGGACTGCTAATAAGAAAAGAGTTTGCATAAAAATAGTGATCAATGCTATTACAGCAGAGCAGGTATAAAACCTAAAATCATAAAATTATGGATATATATATATATATATATATATATATATATATATATATATATAATATATATATAATATAATATGATGAAGGACTCCAAATAGTTGGGTTAATTCTAATGTGTTGAATGCTTTTTTAATATCTCTAACAGCTTCTGTCTCCCAGGGGACAGCATGTTTGTTTTTTATGTTTGGTCGTATGCATTCTGCTGCTGCTGAAAAAATTAATTTATAATAGCCAAATTACTGGTAATTAAGTTTTTCACCACACACACACACACACACACACACACACACACACACACACATATATATATATATATATATATATATATATATATATATATTTATATAAATATGATAATTTAAGGGCCGTTTTAGCTCAGTCAGTAGAACATTCATCTAAGAATAACACTTTAGACCTTTTTTTAATTCCTATATAATTTAAACAATTTTTTTAAAACCTATACCTTTTCAACTACTTTTAAATTTATACATTTCAAACCTTTTTAAAACCTATGCTATTTAGATCTTTTTTAAACTTATACATTTTAAAACTTTTTTTATCCCTACAGATTGTAAACCTTTTTTTTAATCCTTTACATTTTAAACAATTTTCCAGCCTATGCATTTCAACCTTTTTTTTAAACCTATACAGTTTCAACCTCTTTTAAACCTTTTTTTAAAACCTATACATTGATTTCCCCCTGTTTTAAAAATCGTGCACAGAGCAATTCCTTCCTTTCAAATCATCATTATTCTCATCCATTCTAAAAACTCTATTTTTGTTCTTTTATCACAAAAAAGAAATGTCTTTTGTATGTTAGCCTTGTATTGGTGACATATTTTCTGGCCTCTGTGGCAAAATGGCTGTCATTTTGTTTCTTGTGCGTACATCGAAAAGGTTGTAATCTTCTTACAGTATAAATGCAACTGACATGAAATATGTTATTGAACGCTCTGTTATTTGAATCTGCAATCTTCTTGATTTTTCTTTCTAAGCTTATCAGTTAAGAAGGTGTAAAAGAATACATGATTTTTATGTACAATATCTTGATAAGTTTGAATAGACATAATAGGGAAGTAAATACATATTCTTATATTGTTGATGAAACTATTATATCTAACCCAACTTCTATCTATCTATCTATCTATCTATCTATCTATCTATCTCTCTTTATATGTATATGTGTATGTATATATATATATATATATACAGTTGTAGAATGAAAACATGGTAGTAACTTTTTGATGAATATATATATATATATATATATATATATATATAAATTTTTTTGGGGTACAAAATTTTCTTACTGCTGTAAATAGACCTCTTAAAAGATTCATTGTAAGGAGAAAAATAACAAGAAACAAATATTTTTCTTCTTTGTTATACTATAGAAGGGGGTAAAGGGAAAGTAAAAACGAGTTGTTAGCTAACATGTTTCGATCCTCACTCAACAGAGCTAAATATCGAGGATAATAAAAAATAAAATATTAAGTAAATGGGACTAGTACAAAAAGAAAAGAAAAAGACAATTTCTCTTTTTTCTTCTTTTCCTTTTTTTTCTCCTTTTCTATACCTCAAAACAGGGGGAAAAGATTAAATATTGATGATATTCAAACCAAGTAAGCCCTCTCTTTGTTTGTTAGAATATATAATGTCTCCAATATTTTGAGGTGATAGAACAAGTGTGATCCACTCATATATATATATGTATCATTATATAATGTAAGATATTATATATTTATATATATATCATTATATAATGTAAGATATTGTATATATATATATATATATATATATATATATATATTATATAATTATATATATATATATATAATATATATATATATATATATATATATATATATATATACATATACATATATATATATATATATATATATACATATAATTTCTTCATTACCCCTATATTTCATTCTGTTGATATATATAATATATATATATATATATATATATATATATATATATATATATACTTATACTTGTTAAAAATGATTCTTAAAGAACATGCATATATATAAATAAAGAGCTTAATAATCTTCAAAATATAAAGCTTAGAAATTTGTACAGCCTCCTAGCAAAGACTATACATCATAGTATATGGATCTAGTTTTGTCTCATAGAATTACTGGTCTTAAAATAACTAAATTAAAATTGATAGAATTTAATTTATTTAAAAATTGAAATATTCAACATTGCTGACATCAAGTTGAGTCTCATGGGAATATTTCTTCTTTTTTTTTGTCAATCCCTAAGAAAAGTGTTGTCAGCAGCTGTTTTCTTGGAAATCTTATTATCCAGTAATGATAATAGATAGTAAAGACTATCTAGAGGACTTATCAAGATGGGTGATGGCTGATAGGGACAGATGGTAGAGAGAGAGAGAGAGAGAGAGAGAGAAGAGAGAGAGAGAGAGAGAGAGAGAGAGAGAGAGAGAGAGAGAGAAATTCAAAGGAATTTGTGGTTGTTGTTGTTATGAATGATGATGATGATGATGATGATGATGATACATGATTTAGTACTTCATTTAGATAAAATGCCAGTATCTGAAAGTTTGCAAAACATTTTTACTAAATTTACAGTTAGTCAATTACAATTTAAAAAAAGAAAACTGTTTGCGAATGTTGGTATTTTTTATATTATAATTATTTGTGTATAAGACCCACTATTTTTCTAAATTTTTCAGTCCAAAAATTAGGTGTGCATATTTTACACTTATATATTATTACACATATAACCCATTATTATGTTTTTTTTTTACCGGCAAGGTAGATGATTCAAGTGTTCTAAGAGAATTCTTATTCGAACAATTACCTGCAAAAGATTTTCATGATATTTGGCATTAGATATTAGGGTAGGTTGATTTTGGAATTGTAACATTTTCCATGTGGCAAAAGTTGCAAATTAACATAAACAATTATCCCACAAAACACTTTTCTTCAGAACTTTGCCTTTATTTGAGGAAATAGATTTCAATCTTTTAAAATGTTATCCCTGTTACAGTTTAATTAATGAGGTAAAAAGCAACATATTGGAGGTGTCGGTGATTATGGGGGGGGGGGTATTTTCAATTTTAATTCTTATTATAACATCTTATTTGTTTCATCTTAGTGAAATAGATTTTTGTTTTAAATATTGAAATTGCTAAATTTTCTAACCAATTTTTGGGCCAAATATTTAAAAAATGAGGATTTCTAGTGCATTTTAACTGACGATTCTGATGCGATTTCCTCAAACAATGGTGCAAGTAAGAGATCTAGTTTTTGGAATCAGTATTTATTATTGCAACATACAACTTTTGCTGTTTGAGAGAATTTGATATTTTAAAAAAAGTGAAAAATCACCTACCCTATATGGTGAAAATGATGCTAGTATTCTAAGAGAGATGAATAATTTCCCAAAAGATTTTCATGATATTTAGCATTGGACATGTGCGAAAATGATGCTAGTATTCTAAGAGAGATCCTTCTTTGAATAATTTCTGCTAGCCTAGTATTCTAAGAGAGATCCTTCTTTGAATAATTTCCTGCAAAAGATTTTCATGATATTTAGCATTGGACAAAAATGATGCTAGTATTCTAAGAGAGATCCTTCTTTGAATAATTTCCTGCAAAAGATTTTCATGATATTTAGCATTGGACATGTGTGAAAATTCTGCGAAAGTTTTGATGCTGCTATAAGATAAGAAAAGATTGGATCTTATTAAAGAATCTTAAGTTGCTTAAATGATGAAAGAAACAGCAGCTGGTAAAAGAATACGCTTTATTCCTTGGTAATTAACGTTGTTCATGGACTTGAAATGATTACTTACCAACACTTCCTGCTTATCATTGTATTTTATCTCAGAACAGGAAAACAAAACAAAATAAAATCTCTATTTAGATTTAGTCAAAACTTAAAAGTCTTTGTTTTCTTCTTTAACAGAATGACTCTACTTCAAAGTTGAGATATCAACCTACAACTGACATTTACAGCTTATACACAAAACAGGAAAAAAACAAACAAATTGTTTGCTGTTTATTTCAAAATATGCAAAAATCTTACAAATATTTATTTATTTTTCTATTTTTCAATCAAGTTAATCTAAGGATCAGATGTTTCAGTTGGTTATGAAATAAAACTTGTTTGCATGAATTTTTTAGATGAAGATAATTTGTAATATGTTGTCCTAATCTTTATTGTCATAAACCCAATATTTCTGCCGATGTGCCTTCTGACTTTCTTCAGGTGTTTTTTGAGATGAGGCTTAATAATGTATATTATTTGGATTTTTTACTGCTGTCCTCATCATTATTGTTACATACACTGCCGATGTGCCTTCTGACTTTCTTCAGGTGTTTTTTGAGATGAGGCTTAATAATGTATATTATTTGGATTTTTTTTTACTGCTGTCCTCATCATTATTGTTACATACACTGCCGATGTGCCTTCCGACTTTCTTCAGGTGTTTTTTGAGTTGAGGCTTAATAATGTATATTATTTGGATTTTTTTTTACTGCTGTCCTCATCATTATTGTTACATACACAACATTTCCCCACAATGTGTACTCTGGCCTTATTCAGGTGTTTCTTTTTGAACTCAGAAACCTTGTAAAATTCAGAAACCTTCTTATCAAACTCGGAAGCCTTCATGTCCTTATCGGAAGCCTTCACAGAACTTTGAACCCAACCCTTTATTCAATCCACCCAGATAGACTGTTCTTATCCGACTAACCATAACCAGGTACAAGTGTTATGTTAAGTATTCTATGTTATTTATGCCTGTGCTCAGGATTGAACCTGCAACTTACAAATGATAGTCACTTAAAACAGTATTAACTCAATCCTTATATCTGGTGCACCATGTGTCCAGTTGGACACGTGGCACACTATGTGTAATGTGATGTTTATGTGCATGTGATGTGATGCATGTGATGTGATCTATGCGTATGTGTGATGTGATGCATGTGATGTGTGTGATGTATGTGTGATGTGATGTATGTGTGTGTGATGTCATGTCATTGTGTGATGTCATGTGTGTATATATGTGATGCAATGTCTGTGTGTGTGATATGATGTGTGTGTGTGTGTGATGTGATTTGATGTGATATGTGTGTGTGTTTTATATAATGTGATGTGTATGTGTATGTGTGATGTATGTGTCTGTGTGTCATGTGATGTCATTATGTGTGTGTGTGATGTGATATGATGTGATATGTGTGTTTTTTATATGATGTGATGTGTATGTGTATGTGTATGTGTGATGTGATGTATATGTGTGTGTGTGATGTGATGTCATTGTGTGCATGATATGATGTGTGTTTGAAATGATTTGTGTATGTGTATGTGTATATGTGTGTGTGTGTGTGTGTGTGTGTGTGTGTGTTAAGCTGAGAACACTTTCAGATTTGAATATTATCAAAATTCTTTATGTTCATTTCTATACCAACAGGATATTAATCCCTGTCTTCTTGGCTTCTAATTTTACAAACTTAACAGTTTTTTTTGTTTATTTTTCGCTTCATTTCTTCCCAATTATTTCTTCTATTTTTGTTATCTTGACAAGAAAAGATGGAAAAAACAAAATCCACTAAAAAAAGAAAAAATCTAGTAAAACATTTCTGATTTAACCTTTTCTTTTTTTTCTTTTCTCGTCAATGTTGGACAAAAGACTGAAGTAGAAAATTACTCGTGTTTTTTTTTTCTTTCTTTTGTAAATTTATTTAATTATTTATTTGATATTTGAATCATATTTTACTCCATTTCTGTGAGCCTTTCATTTTAATGCCCCCCCCCATTCAACACCTCTTATTTTTTGTCTTCTTTTCTTTTTTTTTCTTTTAATCTGATTGTTTTTTATTTTTTCTTTTTATCATTTCTCCTTTTTAATTACGTTCATTTTATTTCATTTTCGTTCTTGTGTTCTTTCATCAATTCTTGCAATTTCATTCCTTCTAAGTCAAATATTATAATATTGTCACTTGATAAAATTCTATATCTAATTGTTTTCTTGAAAGCGTTTTTACTTTTCTTTCATAAAGAAATTGGTATGCTCAATGGTAGGGCAGATATTTAGTCAAGTTGGTTTGTTAGTTGGTTGGTTGGATTTTGTGGCATGTCAACCCTTGTTGGGTTATTTCATGTCGAAGATGTTTTGGTTTTATTCATTCTTTAAACTCATTTTTTTCTATTTAACCCATAGATAGTACCCTAACAGGTACTACCACACCAAGTCTGAGTAGTGATGAAGAGGTAATCCACATTCCCCAAAGCTCCAGAATTGGAACTTCATCATCAGAAAGGGTTTAACGTCATACCCAGAACATTAAAACCTTCAGCCACTGCCTTCTAGCATATATATGATAAAATGAGCTGGGGCTTGCCATAAGGGCAATAGGGTTGGAACTATCATATAGTGCTAGGGCATGACCAGCCGATTGATTAGAGTGGGCGTTTCCTGTCTAGCCTAAGTAAGGGCCAAAGTGGAGTGTTGCATGTCTGACTGCTCAGCCAACAGGGTTCATTTAGTGACGTTCTCACCCACTAAGAACCAATAATAGCATTAGGTAGGGTGCCTGTGGCATAATAGTTAACATGCTGCACATCATAGTAAACGAGTTCAAATTCCATTCATGCTATTACGTCCCCCTTTCAGACTAATACCCTCGGGAAAAGTACGAACCGTGTCATTCCTCAAACTATGTATTAAACAGTACCTCTACTGCTCTTGTACAGGGGAGGCTTTTGCATTAGATAATCCACACAGGTTGATATGTCATTAAACAAAAAAACAAACAAACAAACCAATAATAGCTGTAGTATATCCCTGATATATTAACACTGAATAAATGGGAGGAAAGACAAGATAATCTCATTTATATATATATATCTTTCAATAGGGCTTAAGATATGCTGACTGTATTCCATTCCGAGGGGTAAGACCTCCTCCAACCCCCCAAAAAAGAGGTGTCTTGCATATGACACTTAACCGTATCTGATAGTGAGGCTCCAGTTCTAGAGATCTGGGAAGTGTGGAGTACCATTTCCTTGCCATTACTCCCAGGTACATTATGAGTGTACCTGTTAAGATGCCCCCTATGGGTTAAATAGATCTGTTTAAATAAGATGTTTAAAAAAATTGAAGAAACAACTGTTATATATAGATATATTGTATACCCCATCAGGTATACAATCAAGAGAGGAAACTCAGATGAGAGAGAGAGAGAGAGAGAGAGAGAGAGAGAGAGAGAGAGAGAGAGAGAGAGAGAGACCTATTAGAGAGAGGATATGGTCTTACTTGATTATTTCAATTCTCTGGTTACTCATTACTGGTTCCTGCTATCCTGTCTGGTTGCCAATTTTTTGTCGTCTAGTTGAGTTCTGATTTCTTCTTCTTTTGGGCTTTGCTTGTTTTTAATTAAATAAACTAACAAGACTTTTTTATTGCTCGATCAAGCTTTTATTTATTAGCCCATGATTCCATGAATACAATGAGGAGGAGACAACCCAAGAGAGAAAGACTATCACGTCTTTCCCTTCCAAAGCATGGGTCAACTCTAATCTAATTCTGACTAAAACTATATCACATATCTCTCATGGCACATGTGATTCGTGCCTCTAGGTCAAAGGTTACCAATAGTCTGGGTATTTTTCCATGAAACCCTTGATTCTAAATCTGAGAGACCTGAATTTAATTCCTAGCTACAGGGTCTGCTCACAATTTATGCTTTTCATAAATTGCAACACAACTACAAAAACATGTAAATATGAATATACAATGAAAATAATTTCCTAACCACTAGGCATAACATAACCTGAGACAGGTTGACATGCCATTATTCAAAATCAGTCAATCCATCAATATCTCAACTGTAATTCTCCTCTTTCTCTTTTTCTCTTTTGAAGACAGTGTGAAAAAGAGAAAGCTGAATACTTGGGTTAGTTATATGTCAGTGTCTATTCAATTTGAACTTTGTCATATCAACATCAGTGCAGAGGGAAAGATGGGAGTAGATGGCTCTTCCAACCCATAAGTTAGTTACTTAGTCAGCCTAACCCCAAATTACTACTACAACTAACATGTAAAACTCAACCTCAGTGGGTTTTTTTTTTATCTGATCCAACACAACACATCATAATCATTATTCAAATGCAAAACTGCTTATAATCAACACATTATTTTCCCACAATATAGAATTCTGCATTGAAGTTATATGCATCTGTAAAACTGATACAATATTTTAGATTTTTTAACAAAAAGAAGAAAAAAAAGAAGAAAATAAATACCTTTCAAATAATTACTTACCATAAATCATAAAATAACATCAAAGATTAAAAAAGAAATGACAAGTTTTAATAATATAAATTCAATTTGAATATTGAAACCTTTTTGCTTTGAAGTTTAGTCTAAAATAATTTTCCATCAATCCATTCAATTTTAATTTGTTTTTAAAATTTGACAAATTAGTTGCAGAGAAGAAATGGTTGGTTGGATTTTATGGCATATCAACCCTTGTGAGGTTATTTTATGCTAAATATGTTTTGTTTATTAATTTTTTATGTGTATTCAATTAAAAAAAAAAAATTTTTTGAAATCATTTTTTTCTTATTTAACCCATAGATAGGACCCTGAGAGGTACTACCACTTAAAGAAAGAGTGGACCTGAGAGTAATGCAAATGAAGGGATACTCTACACTGCCCAGAGCTCCAAAATTAGAATTTCACTAATAGATGCAGTTTACTATCATACCCAAGACATGAGATGAAATAGAAAATCTGACATGTACAGTCATTAAGGCATCACTCTTTATTATTCGTTTAAGTACAACTTTGTATCAACTGCTTATTGTAACTATCTATACACATATTTGTCATTCCTTCCACGTGAGTAGAATGTAACATGAGTTCAATTTTATTAGCAGAATTTAACAAGTTTCAGACTTTTCCTTCTCCTAGATTGGTTGCCTAACCATGGTTAAAGATTACGTCTGCCCTACTATTTAATTCATAAATAAGGAACAATGCTCACACCACTGACATAAAGGCTTCTTCAGTAGTACATTGAGCTATAGATTTGTCCCAATAAGTTAGGTCTTACAGGTAAAGTGATTCTAGAAGAAGACTATTAGTCGAAACGTAAATGCCGTTTTTGTGGTTTTTACAATGATTTTAATTACCAATTGTGCGCATTAATCTCTACTCGCAACTAAATAAGGAACAATGCTCACACCACTGCCATAAGGTACTCTTCAGTAGTACATTGAGCTATAGATTTGTTCGCAATCAGTTAGGTCTTACAGGTGAAGTGATTCTAGAAGCAAGACTATTGGTCGAAACGTAAATGCCGTTTTTGCGGTTTTTTACAATGATTTTAATTACCAATTGTGCGATAAAATCTCTACTCGCAACTAAATAAGGAACAATGCTCACACCACTGCCATAAGGTATTTTTAGTAGTACATTGAGCTATAGATTTGTCCCAATAAGTTAGGTCTTACAGGAAAGTGACTCAAAAGCAAGACTATTGGTCGAATGTAAATGCCGTTTTTGCAGTCTTTTACAATGATTTTAATTACCAATTGTGCGCATAATCTCTACTCGCAACTAAATAAGGAACAATGCTCACACCACTGCCATAAGGTACTCTTCAGTAGTACATTGAGCTATAGATATGTCCCAATAAGTTAGGTCTTACAGGGAAAGTGACTCAAGAAGCAAGACTATTGGTCGATACGTAAATGCCGTTTTTGCGGTCTTTTACAATGATTTTAATTAGCAATTGTGCGCATAAATCTCTACTCGCAACTAAATAAGGAACAATGCTCACACCACTGCCATAAGGTACTCTTCAGTAGTACATTGAGCTATAGATTTGTCCCAATAAGTTAGGTGTTACAGGGAAAGTGACTCAAAAGCAAGACTATTGGTGATACGTAAATGCCGTTTTTGCGGTCTTTTACAATGATTTTAATTAGCAATTGTGCGCATAAATCTCTACTCGCAACTAAATAAGGAACAATGCTCACACCACTGCCATAAGGTACTCTTCAGTAGTACATTGAGCTATAGATATGTCCCAATAAGTTAGGTCTTACAGGGAAAGTGACTCAAAAGCAAGACTATTGGTCGATACGTAAATGCCGTTTTTGCGGTCTTTTACAATGATTTTAATTAGCAATTGTGCGCATAAATCTCTACTCGCAACTAAATAAGGAACAATGCTCACACCACTGCCATAAGGTACTCTTCAGTAGTACATTGAGCTATAGATTGTCCCAATAAGTTAGGTCTTACAGGGAAAGTGACTCAGAAGCAAGACTATTGGTCGATACGTAAATGCCGTTTTTGCGGTCTTTTACAATGATTTTAATTACCAATTGTGCGCATAAATCTCTACTCGCAACTAAATAAGGAACAATGCTCACACCACTGCCATAAGGTACTCTTCAGTAGTACATTGAGCTATAGATATGTCCAATAAGTTAGGTCTTACAGGGAAAGTACTCAAAAAGCAAGACTATTGGTCGATACGTAAATGCCGTTTTTGCAGTCTTTTACAATGATTTTAATTACAATTGTGCGCATAAATCTCTACTCGCAACTAAATAAGGAACAATGCTCACACCACTGCCATAAGGTACTCTTCAGTAGTACATTGAGCTATAGATTTGTCCCAATAAGTTAGGTCTTACAGGGAAAGTGACTCAAGTAGCAAGACTATTGGTCGAAACGTAAATGCCGTTTTTGCGGTCTTTTACAATGATTTTAATTAGCAATTGTGCGCATAAATCTCTACTCGCAACTAAATAAGGAACAATGCTCACACCACTGCCATAAGGTACTCTTCAGTAGTACATTGAGCTATAGATATGTCCCAATAAGTTAGGTCTTACAGGGAAAGTGACTCAAGAAGCAAGACTATTGGTCGATACGTAAATGCCGTTTTTGCGGTCTTTTACAATGATTTTAATTAGCAATTGTGCGCATAATCTCTACTCGCAACTAAAATAAGGAACAATGCTCACACCACTACTCTCTCT
>CM042150.1:112759184-112794582 GCA_023376005.1 Doryteuthis pealeii | reverse complement strand
ACCCCACAACCTAACACAGGAGAGAGATCACTCCAGAGCTTCCAGACGAACTCACCACTACTACAGCACAGTTGGGTACACTCCGTCTGTGGCCGTAAGCAATAGGAAACTGATGGTCTAGGCTCGTGCGAGCGCTTCATCTCAGAAAACAATCTCCCTGGTCTACGCACTAGCGAACCAGAGGATGGACTCTCTTGCTGTCGACTAACAGCGACAATAGGCCTATCAGTAAGTGTTATCCGCACTGGGTGCCCGCACTTGTGACCTACTGCTGTTATTGTCATTTGATTCAGTTTATAATTACTATCAAGGCTTCGGTTGGTTCTTCTTCCTGTTGAATGTTTCTCTAATGTAATTCCTAATTTCTCCTTTATTTATCTATGTATTATTATTTTATTTGTTTTGTTTTGTTTTTGTGTCTTTTTGTTTTGTTTTGTTTTTAATAAACGTTATAGCCATGTCAAAATAGTCACAATTGGGAAAATGCGATGTCTTGAAAGCTAGTGCTACTCATGTTTGTGTTGGTTGGTTTTTTTTTCTTTTATCATGTCAAAACTTTGTCCGATAATTTTTCTAAGCAGCCCTAATTGAGACAGTCACTTCTTGCTGATATATTTTGCTTTATTCCAAAAGGCATAACACGAGCAGAGACTTTTTTCGCACCAGTAATCATTCATAAATGAATCTTTTTCTCGAACTTTATTGAACACAGTCACCAAGTGCCAACATTTCTTACTCAAACAGACATTGACCTGATGTAAATTATGCAAGAGACATAGTTTCCTGCTAGACAATTTACTTTCTCTACAACCTGCTGATTTTCCCTCCTCTCTTTGTAACCAAAACTAAAAAGTCTTTATTTTTCTATGCTTACAAGAGATCAGTGACCTGATTTTGTTGGCATATCTCCACCGAATCTTCTCATCCCAAACAAATTTCCTGCTCTTTCCCGTTCTCAATTTCCATTGGTTTAAAGATGTTTCTTTTGGGCATGTGTTCTTTTTGGTTGCAGAATTTTAGGATGTCTGCCAGGATTTCTTTGCCTTTTTACTGGGCTCCAAAATTCTGGCTTTCTGCAACTAAATTTTGCCAACAAAAAAATATCAAATAAAAAGTTGGGGGACGGGTGGGGTTGTGGGTGAAATCAGGCAGTCCGTAAAACAAGACAGTAAAAACAAACATTTACTTTTATCTCTATATTCATTTGTGTGGAAAAATGACCATGTTCTGAGTTGATTTATCGCTAAGTCTTCATAAAAGCCGTTTTCACTTGAAATTCAAAGGTTTTATTCATTTTGTGTGCCACGAAAGATACCAGTCTACATTCGAAAAAAAGTACAATACTGCATTTGGATACATTATAGTTGAACTAATATCTACAGCAACAACTTGAATGGGAGGGGGTCCCCGTGACGTAATTTCTAAATTCCTGGACTGCGACATCGAATAGGCGAGATCGAACTCCAGTCGCGCTATTACGTTCGCTTTCTGACTAATATTCTTGTAAAAGCTATGAACCCCCTCATACATTATGAGGTGAGCAAACATTTACAGCAATAATTTTAATAGGGGTGTCCCATGACGTAATTCCGAAATTCTCTGAACTGCGACTCGTAATATACGAGTTCTAACTCAAGTCACACTATTACCGTCAATCTATGACTAATACTCTTGGGAAAGGTATGAAACACCTTCATAGCCATCTATAGATAGTACCACTATTGTTCTCCTTCAAGGATAGTTTTGACATTAGATAATAGTTAATTTCTACTATTGTCAAGTTTTGTTCAAAACTATGCCCACCCTGTCGGCTGGGAATGTAGAATACGCACTTCTGCAAAGGGTTAAAACCTGTAATGTCCGAGGACAAGATTGTGGTGGCCGAGCGGTCTGTGACCCCGGGTACTAAGTGGTCCCATGACAAGCAACACTCTACTTTAGCTAGACGAGCGGTCAGCGAGGTCCCACCCGATCAATCGACTGGTCATGTCAAGCCCTAGCAATGATATGATTGTCATGATCGTATTCTTCAAAATTGCTCTTTTGGCAAACATTTAGTTTATCTGAGGGTCAACCTACCAGTATTCATAATATACTATTAATATACATGAAGCTAATGAAAAATATTTCTACTAAATTATTTATATACATGAAGTTAAGGATTAATGGAGGTGCGTGCTGTAATGGTTAGAGTTGTAGGAAATGGACCCGTCAAACCGAGTTCAAATCTTGGACGACGCTGTTTGAATATTACATAGCCCCATTACCCTTGGGAAAGGTATGAATCCAACTATTCTCCTACAGATATGGTACCTAGTAGGGTAGATTAGGCTATTTAACCTTGGTTAAGCAATCAGTCTAGGAGAAGGAAAACTGAATTCAAACCCGTTAAACTCTGCTTAAGAAATTGACCTTGTGTCACATCCTGCTCGTGCGGAAGAGTTTTAAATATATATACTTGGGCAGACCGGCGGTCGGTGAGGCCCTACCCGATCAATCTGCAGGTCATGTCAAGCCCTAGTTTCAATATAATCGTATTCTTCAAATTGCTCTTATGGCAAACATCCACCCTTTTTATCACATAAGTGCTAGAAGGCGGTGTTTGAGGATCAACCACCAGTATGTATAAATAACATGAAGTTAATGAACATTATTCTTACTATTATTGATATGAGTAGTTAAAGATCAGCAATGAGTGTTCAATACTTAATTGGATGAGCACTTAAAGCACAGCAGGTACTGTAACAAAATTGAGATCTTGTTTATCAAAAATTGACATTAAATGACCAGAAAAAGTCTTGATATACCGTAATATAAAAACAACTCTCTGTCTCTGTCTCTGTCTCTGTCTCTCTCTGTCTCTCTCTCTTCTCTCTCCTCTCTCTCTCTCTCTCTCTCTCGTTTTTTAATCATTCGAAACACGGGAACTTATTTTTATGTTCACATTTTCATTTATTTAACAGATTTCCGAACATGCATTATACCGCACAACATGGTCTGGGAAATATCAAAGAGACGTCTGCCTAAAGAGCTGCATGGTTTCAACTCCTTAGATTCTAATCCTACTTTCCAACACTCATCTGATCACTCGACTCTCTAAGCCAATGGCAGCCCTGTTCCAGAAAGACTCCGGGTCCAAGGCTATTGCCAATCAAACTCTTATGAACTTATGTACTTTACATATGTTATTTTCCAGTGATTTACCGTCATTTTCAAATATACACTACCTTACAGAAATGATATGCTAATGCCTATCCATTATGTAACACAGAGGGAAGTTGTATCATTGACAATAAATTGAGTGGATTTTCTTTTCTGTGACCACGTGCCTGACTTTTACTTTCCTTTCCTGGTATGAACTTGTCGTCTTTCTCCATCTCGTCTTCATTTCTTCATATTAGCCAACTTTCTTATATATTGAGTATAAGAAAAATTGAATTAGTTTCTGTCAGTCATTATTTTTTATTTATTTATTTTTGCAATTACATGTGTCAGATTATCTATTAGACGTTTGCAAATTTCCAGTTTCTTCTTTTTTCAAAGAAGAGTGCCGGAATATTTTTCAGATGCGAGAACAAAAAATTATTACATAATGACATCGGTTACTGTATCAGCATTTATACCACATCTCTAAGTAAGATATGTTGATAAAAAAAAAATGGACTTTCGTTTTGCCATTTTGCTAGCTATGGGCAACTCTTCTCCTACCCATCATGTTAGAATTTATTACAACACACATACACACACACACACACACACACACACACACTCATTCATATATAAATACAAGAGGCATTTGTTTTGTAATGGATATCGTCGTAGGAAGGGGTACATCAAACCAAAATTCAAATCTCTGGACGAGGCTGTTTTGCATTTTCACATAGCGCTAATACCCTTGGAAAGCAAACGACTCTCCTCCAGCTATAGGTAAAATACTATGACAGACTGGGCTCATTAACCTTGGTGGGGTAACCAGTCTAGAAGGAAAACTGAATGTAAACCTGTTAAAACTCCACTTAAGAGAATTGGCTGTGGTCACATCCATAACTCGTGGGGATGGTGGTAATATTATACATACATACATCATAACATACAAGAGGTGTTTGCTGAGCAATGGTTCTAACGTCGTAGGAAATGGGCATGAACGAATCAAGTTCAAATTCCTATACGAGGCCGTTTCATTTCACATAGCGATAATAGCTTGGGAAAAAGTAATGATCCCAATTATCCTCCTTTTCAGCTATGGATAAAAATAGTAGGGGCAGACTGGGCCTTTTCAACCTTGGTAGTGGAACTGTTCTAGAGGGTTTTGTATGTTAATCCGCTTAAAATTGACCTGTGGTCCGCATGCTGCTTGTGTGGATCGAAGTAAGTACATACATACAATATATATGAGGGTCATCCAAAAACTAAATTAGGAGGGTCATATAAATCATTTCCGATTTATCTTTTCTTTCTGCCTTTTTTCAATAAAATTAAAAAAATTAGCAATTCTTTCTCCCCCTTTTGCCATTTGGTTTGGAATTGGTTCTACTGCAAAAATCTTATAGAAATCTCACAAAAGCATTTGTTTTGATGCAATTTAAATGGGGCAACTAAATAACCCCGAGCTGCTCTAGGTTTGACCACAGAGGTCTTTAACCACCACATTTTTGGCGGCTGAGAATTGTCTACTGCTGACATTCAACAGATTAAATGCAGATCAGTTACGGAGAAGCCATGTTTTAAGTCAAAAATTGTTATACAAATGGTTAAACATGGGTTTGGCCAATTAAGAGCCAGAGTTAATAAGATAGAATATGACGGTGGAATCCATAACTGACTCCCCGATAAAGAAAGAAATCTGGGCAGCAGATCTCAAGTAAAGAAAGTTAAACATGCGGACTTCTGTGTGACATAAAAGGACCATCATTATTCGATTTCCTTGAGAACAGCTGCAACTATAAACAATGCTTCCTATTGAAGCATCTTTGTTTAAATTCACCTTATTTATTGAATAACCCTCCATTACATGACACTCATACAGCACAACATGCACACACACACACAGTCGCGCGCACATCATCATCATCATCATCATCATCATTACTTAGCTTCATGAATAAAAAATAAATTTTAGATTCTCCCCAAGAGCCAAATGAGGGACAGAAGAACTATTTGCAGACAGGTCTGGCAACTGGCAAAGAATTTTTTTGTTTTGTTTTGTTTTTTGTTTTGTGGGTGGAACTCTGAGGGTCAACATTGTAACCAGAGTTGGTTGTTGTTTGCAAAAAGGTAAGGTTACAAAAAAAACGTCCCCAACCCGCCCTGCCACCGGAGTGCAAGACGACTGCAACAGACGCTTCAAAATTCTCGCTCCGCGTAGCACGCCCAGTTGGGAACACAGACTCAACTCTCTTACTCTAACACCACGCAACTGAAAACCAGTCAATCTAACCAACAACAGTTGCCCGAAATCAAGCAGACCTCAACTCTGGCCCTCTAAGTTGTTGTGGGATGCTAGTCGTGAATGCCTGTCCCAGCAAAGAGGACGTGAGGGTCCGATGTTCTGTGAATCCCAATAAAAGAAGCTGTGTTTTCGATTCTTTCTCTTTGGTGGTTGTGAACACGAAGAAATCAATCAGAAATGTGACGGAGTGTGATTGAACCATTCGATGATAAAAGAGATGGTTCCTATTGGTTGGTTTAAATTTTAACAGTATGTCAACCCTTGTTGTGCTTACTTTCTTGCCGAATTATGTTTTTGTTTTATCATTCCATTTTAAACACCTTTTTCTAAAATCTAGATAAGACCTAACAGTATACATTGAGGGCCAGGTTGAACCTGAGAGTAATGGTGATGAAAAGGGTACTTACCATTCCCGATAAATCCAGAATTGGAACTTCATTATTAAACAGAGTTTAAAGTTAAAACCTATGACACTAAGACCAGCAGCAGCTCTACTATCCAGACATACACTGATAAAAACGGTTTGGGGGCTTGCCATAAGGGCAATAGGGTTAGGACAATCATATAGATACTAGGGCTTGACGTGAACCTGCCGATTTATCAGAAGGGTCTTCTCCGACTACCCGTCACACCAAACAAGAGCCAAGAGTGGAGTTTTGCATTGTCATTGACTGCTTAGTCACCAAGATTCCGCCCTTAGCATTACGGGTCGCCACCCGCGACCAACAGGAACATAAATCACCAGTGGGTTCTACATTTGAGTCGAGTCGTGTTTTTTGTTTCCTTCTTCTGCGATTATCAAACCCTGCTTGTTTAGCAACTGGAGAAGCACACAATAAAATTACCTCCAAATCCTAGAGGTCAAACTAGCTTTACTTTGCTTAGAAATTGAATTGTGTTCGCGTCCTGCCCGTGGTGAAGGTTTGGAGGGCAATAGGTCTCAACTATTGTCTATGACTGGTGATAATAATTATAGATTATTCAATTAGTGTAATGAACTAATAGATATAGTATTAAATTATGAATTGATGGATAAATAGACGAGAAGGGAGAGTTTTTGACTAACGAAAAGAGAGTCCCTTTGGTTTTGAAACTTTCCTTCTCCTAGACCGTTACCATATGCCAAGGTTAAAGAACCCAATCTGCCCTACTATTTATCCCTGGTTGATTGATATATATATATATATATATATATATATATATGATATATATATATATATATGAAGAAAAAGAAAAGTGAATCCGACGGTTATGTAGTATATTAAGAAAGAATGAAAAAACACAGGTCTAAATGAGTTAAGTGGTGAGTTTATTAGCCGACGCTGCAGTGTTTTCGATCTATTAATTAGATCATCTTCAGGGCATTTGTTGGTATATGGAAGTATCACAGAATAACGAGAAAAGCGAGTGATAGTCCTTGTTTGTCAGTCTGTTTTCTTATTACTTTCCATATACCAACAAATGCCTGAAGATGATCTAATTAATAAATCTAAACACTGCAGCGTCGGCCAATAAACTCACCATTTAACTCATTTACACCCTGCGTTTTTTTTTATTCTTTCTTATATATATATATATATATATTATATATATATATATATATATATATATATATGGGAATGAAAACATCTTCCCGTACCTCAGTACCTCAGCAGTGTTGGTGGCTAGCCACTATTTAAGTACACACAGATCACAGATGTGTGGGACTCATGTGAAGGACTCATCATAATACTCCCGTGATCGACCACTCGGTATAACTGGTCATTTACGATATAACAATATATATAAGTAAATCACCAGGTTAGTTGGTGTTGGAAGGATTCTAAGCGGGCCTTTTTTAACAACGGAATGTTAAAAGTTGGTCTGGTTCAAGTTGAGAGCTCAATAAACAATTAATTCTGGAATTATATACAGTGCAATATATTTGGTAAATAAAAAGGCTTAGATACCGATAATAATAGCAGTTATATATTATAAATAAAAGAATTGACCTTCTGTCTAATCCTACCTGTATTAGTATGAGTAGTAAATAATATCGCTACCTACTAAATTGATTTTATGTAGTAAATAGAGGGGTCGAAAATAAATAAGGTATGAAAGCAACCGAAATAAGTTAATTCTTTTAACTCTATTTTTAAAAATTATAATACTCCCCAACATGGTATCTTTAACTAAATTAAAGCCAGAACATAAATTAAATGCGAATTTGCATGAGACAGACAACGCGCAAAATTATCTATATATTAATCCCGAGTACGATCGTTATCATCTTGCAACACCCGCTGGTTAAAAAATGAAACCGTCCAATTATTTAAGATGAAATGCAAAATGCTTATCCACTGAATTTTATTTTTCATGAGTGTCTTCTCAGTTAAGTAATGGACCATTTAGTTTTTATTATAAAGAAATAAAGGGCAGAAAAAGGACATGCTATTCATGCTGAATAAACATAAGAAAGAAAGAAAGAAAGAAAGAAAGAAGAGAGAAGTCGGAGAATGATAAAGAAAGAGGATGAGCGCGCCGAAGCGATAAACACTAATCTGTTTCAATCGAAAATAATGAAGATGAAAAGAAGGAAAGAAAGAACAAAAAAGAGTGAGAGAGAGTTAAATCATATTATTATACTTTTTACATATGAATATTTTACACTAGCTCTTTACACTATAAACATATAAAGTAAAAAGTAAAGTCGACGGGGTGGCCTAATGTCGGTATTGGCAAAGACAGTGTATCCTCTTTCACAAGCGCTTTGACCAAGGAGAATTTTTAGCATCTGAGGAGCACCACTCCTACCTCATCTTCTCACTTCCTTGCACAGTGCTATTCATACGCTTAGTTGCGAGGGCGTTATCGAACCAGTAACTTGGAATTCCGAGGCAAGTATTCTAAACATATAAAACATTGTAATAATTAAATTATCATACTGTGTTATATCCACAGGTCCTGCTAGTTTTAATATAATATATATAACATGATTTATGTTCAGTTTTCTAAAAGGTTTTCTATATAAATAATAATCAGGCATATGTCATGAATAATTACTCAGTGTAGGTAATCGGTCAATCTCCGTAAAGTAGTTTGTCAATAAAAGCTGAATCAATATAATTATCGTTGAAGGAAATTCGGGTTTGCCAACAATAAGACAAAAACTCTTTCATTCTTTGAGAACAATTATAGAGTCACTTTAGAAGAAAAGAACCACACAAACCACAATGCTACAGCAGAAATGCTTTTTAGACAGAATGATGTTCTTCTGGATAGAATTTTCAACCCATAGCAGTATCGATGTTTTTATCCAAAACAGCATCATTCCCACGTAATATGAAATGAGCATGAAAATAGCATTTACAGATTAACCAGTTTTTACAATTGGTTTATTGCAAAGTTTATCATAATCTGACAAAAACATCTGGTTTGAGACAATTCGAAATGGTGGCAAATAAAACAGAGTACCCCAGGCTTGAACGGAGGTCTTTAAACAATTTTTTGGCTGAAAAGTGTAAACAATGTGAAAATAACAGAATAATTAGTGATGTGTACAGAGAAGCATGGTTTAGTAAAAAAAAATATGTTTACAAATTTCCCATTATGAGCCTGAGTTAAAAAGACAGTCTATGGAGTGAAAACACGCTGACTCTCGGGTAGAGAAAAAAAATAAGGGCGCAACGGTCTTCTGAGACATAAAAGGATCCCATCATTATTGATTTCCTTGAAAAAATATGCAACTATAAACAATGCTTCCTATTGCCAATTATTTTATCAAAATTCAACTTATTCATTGAATCCCCCTTACACATAGACACTCCTATGCACACACATACACACACACAACACACACACACACACACACATGCATGGTGTACACCGATTAGTGCTACAATAGGAATACATTTTTAGTCGGATTGATGTTCTTCTGGATAGAACTTTCAACCCATAGCATTATCGATTTTCTATCCTAAACAACATTATTCAAATGTAATATGAAATGAGCCTTTATTCATTCACCAGTCTTTTAAAAAAATACTTCTTCAGCAAATGCATGGTGTATACCAGTCCAGTGCTACAATAGAAATGCTTTTTTAGTCGAATTGATGTTCTTCTTCATAGACATTTTAACCCATAGCAGAATCAATGTTTTATCCAAAACAGCATCATCCCAACGTAATATGAAATGAGCATGAAAAGCTCACTGCTTTTTAAAAAAACAATTCGACAGCAAATGCATGTTGTACACTGGTACAAACCATGATCATATCTGATCCTACCTGAATAGAGTAGTATGTACTAGATAGTTAAAACTGACTTCCTAACCCTCCAAAAATTGGGAAATATTTGGGGTAGGAATTTCAGGAATAATATAAAAACATTACAGAATTTGCAGAATCTTCATTCCTGACTATTTTGTAACTTGTGTAATTATTTTTTCATTCCTGAACTTTCTACGCCAAAGCATTTATTCCAATTTTTTTTACAATTTAAACTTCAAGTTTTAAATTCTCAATATTAAGATATTTGTTCTAGAAACGAATAAAACTTTAGTTAGTAAATACTTAATATAATTAGAAATAGAACTATGAATGAAAAGTTTACAGATTCGGAAATCGTGTTCCATATAAGGAACAGTGGTAAGAAAAAAGTTAGTAAGCTAAATTAAAGAAATATTACTTTCTTATTGAATAAAAAAGTGTATTAATTTGCATCATTTTCATTTTAGTTGTATTTGGTTATACTTAATAGCCCAACACCTCTGTATGAACAGAATTTTGGCACAAGGTCAATTTTAAGCAGAGTTTAACAGGTTTTAATTCAAAGTTTTCCTTTTCCTATACTAGTTTTAATACCAATATTTAAAAGTCACAAATAGTTGGAGAGAAAATAATTGGATTCATACCTTTCCCAAGGGTATTAGATTTATCTGAAATGCAAACAGCCTCGTCCAGAAATTGAACTCAGCTCGCCATGTCCATTTCATAAGATGGTAAGCATTACACCACGAGGGTGTTTTAGCTATTCAGCATTTATACTTCCACAGTTTTAACTGTCACTTAGGGTGCATGTAAACTTAGGCAGGTGGTATGGTAGCTCTTGGTAATATCTTATCATTTTATAGCGTGTGTTGTCAAACATTTGATGAAATGTATTGTAGGATTGTATAGCGTGCAGCAGAAATAGCCTCCTCATTTTAAACTGTCACCTGTGAGGTGCAAGAAAACTTAGGTAAGTGTTAATAGTAACTTCTTCTAGTTAATGCCTTGCCATTTTTCTCAACAGCAAACGTACGGTGTCCAAGACATGATCATAACTGAATCTATCTGGAAAAATGGCTAGTTATGTTGAGCCAGTAAAATACTTTTATTTGTATGTATGGAGTTAAGTGAGGGAAAGAAAACATTTCTGTGATTGAACATAGCAATCATATGATGTGCCCAGAAGTTTTGGGCATATATTCAATAGACACAATCGGACCAATTCCACTATCAATCAGCCAGAAATTATCTCTCAGAATTATAGACTTAATAGAAGATACCAGATATCCTCAATTTCTGTTTCTATCAGACTGGTAAGCCTCTTGACTCTATACATAGGAAGGACGTTTATATTGCTAGCAATTGTTTTGTTGTTAAATAAATCGTTAGAATTTAACTAAGTTTTAATTCATAGTCTTAGAATAAATGTTATATGAAGCAATTTTTGTTTAATGACAATTATACAGCTTAAAATATAGAATACCAACCGAGGTGTACCTGTACATTTATGAATAATTTAAAATATCTTAATTTTAAATTTCTCTTCAGAAATGCGGTATGTGTGTACTCGACCCCTCCGCACGAGCAGGATCTGACAACAAGGTCAATTCATTTATTTGTTTTTTGTTTGCTTAGAATTGTTGGCATATAGTTATTTACTAAGCTGAGCTTAAATGTGGCACAAGGCCAAAGTATGAGGCACCCAGTGAGAATCGAACTCACTAACAATGGTCTGCTAATCTAGCTTGCTAAACATTACACCACGAGAGTTTGGCATCTAAGGTGTGCTACAATTCCCTCCCTAATTTTATAGACTGGGCGAGGTCACGTGTTTTTTTCTTCCTCCTGCCAATCAATAGCCATAATGTGTGGCTGATTCACTACTTAAACACTGATGCTTTCATGGTCCACTTGCAAACCATTGACGAAGGAACTTACAATACTGAGGATTCTTTACCAGAGGATTACCAAGGATTTCCACTGGACAAGCACTCTTGTTTAAAGATTAGAGGATGGCCCATAAGATTGTAACAAAATGAACCCCACATTGCCACTTGGCTAAATTCACCACTCTGGTGACAGTTTGAAATGTGAGAGGTATTTCTGTTGCGGCCTGTATTTTCTAAGAGTGAATATTAAATGTGTTTAAAAGCCACAAGTGATAACAATCTAAAACATTGTTTATCAATACCGAGGACAAATTTATGAATAATTATTTGTGAAAGCCTGTTCTTTAGAATCTCTGCAATCACAACAAGTTATAAGAGTCAGTTACTTTCCTTAAGATAACATCTCGTCTTGGCAAAAGATCACATCATCTTTCTTTTTACCTTTTATTGGTTTTAGGTAAAATAATTCTTTAAGAATTTCTTGCTTTCTCACTTTACAAGAATGCAGGGAATAGATAAGTCCTTTTTGTTTGTTGTTTGTTGTTGTTTAAACATGCAGGATCCAGTATCGGCAACGGAAAATTTCTGTATATATATATATTGGCAGCAAGTTATTATTTGACTGAATTGTTACGATTCTAGTCGTCATTTTAGGCGTTTAGTTCCGCTGTTGTTTTGAGTGCAATTTTACAGTAAATATCCCTTGTGGTATAAAGTTTGATTTATTCCTTGAAGTAGAAAGATGTAGTATCATCTTAATTCTTGGCTGGTGATCCTTGAATTACTCCTTGAAGTAGAAAGATGTAGTATCATTTAATTCTTGGCTGGGTGATCCTTGAATTACTCCTTGAAGTAGAAAGATGTAGTATCATCTTAATTCTTGATGGTGATCCATTGAATTACTCCTTGAAGTAGAAAGATGTAGTATCATCTTAATTCTTGGCTGGTGATCCTTGAATTACTCCTTGAAGTAGAAAGATGTAGTATCATCTTAATTCTTGCTGGTGATCCTTAAATTACCTTGAAGTAGAAAGATGTAGTATCATTTAATTCTTGGCTGGTGATCCTTGAATTACTCCTTGAAGTAGAAAGATGTAGTATTAGTTAATCCTTGTCTGTTGATCTTTAAAGTTGAAGCATTGCTGTATCAGTTTACTCCTTTTCTGTTGATCTTTCTGGGAGGAAATCCATTAGGCAACTAATTTTAGGACAAATTTATCAACGACCTCAAAGACATGTTTTTTGTAGGTTTTTTTTTTTAATAGGTCAATACTTGTTTATTGGTTGAGTTTATAAATATAAGTCGTAGCCTATCATATATATATATATATATATATATATATATATATATAGTATTAGGTTCAATGGTAGAGAGCAAAGGACAGAGAAAAATTCAACAAAACGCCACGTTTTTGTAGGGGGGTATCTCAACAAGGGTTGAGAAATACGTGAGAAAGGGAAAGAAAGGGAAAGGAAAGAGAAGAAAATTAGACCAGTTCAAACTGCTAAGATATAAATAAACGAATTTTCTTTGAAATAGATTACTATTGCCTTGAGTAAAATTCTTACGACAACGTTATCCATTTACAAAAAGTTAATGATATTAACTTTCTTTGAATTTTACCGACTTTTTGAAATTTATGTAAGTAGCTAAAAATGATTTCTTTCATTGCTACAGCACTTCCTTCTTATTCAGCTGAAATATTTGACAACACAACAAGCCTTTGGGGACAGTATTTTCATACATTTTACTCTTTGCTCGTTTTCAATTTTTAGTCAATCAGTCAATTCTAAATTTCAAAACCGAAGAATATACATTGGGAGTAAAAATATTAGTTAGGCCTAAAAATGATGTCATCAATATTCATGTGAATACATGAAAGATAGCGTTATTCTATCAATAGATAATGAGCATTTGCCACAGTGAATAATTTTGATTTTTCGGACCGTGTTCTCATCTTTATTGAGATAGTATAAACACAACGTTTGTTTTCTGTTTCCTCCGGCCTTCCTCAGGTGTTCCCTGTGTATTCGAGATTATAAAATGATCCAACCTGGTAAATCATTTTTAATAGTTTGACAGTTGATCAAAACAGGCGTCGAAGAACTTTTGAAAATCTCATTCAATTAATGACGTCATTTTTGTACGCCTATCATTCCGACATGTGCACGACGCTGTTTGATTAACAGTCAAACTATTAAAATGATTTACCAGGTTGGATCATTTCTATACTCGGATACATAGGGAACATCTGAGGAAGATCGGGGGATACAGCGACCGAAACGTTGTGTTTAATACATGCCATAATAAAGATGAGGGGAACAGTCCGAAAAATCAAGATTATTCGGATCAAGCCTTATCTAAAGGAAAATACAGAAATAATTTATCACATTGTTTAATATGCGAGTAATTTCTCACATTAAGGAATGGCACCTTTAAGAATGATTGAACACTTAGATACAGGGTGACGAAAAAAACAGAACCCAAATTAATTTTATTTCAACGTCTATAAAATTATAAGAAACTTGGACTTAAACTTCAATCTTTGTACAATCATTCCTCAAAGTTTTAGTTATCTTGGTTGCTTTGCTTTAAAAGCATTCTCTGTCTAAAAATTAAAATTGACAGTTTTATTACAAAATTTGTGGGTTCCGTTGTTTTTTTTGTTTTTTGTACCTGTACAAATCACCTAGACAAAGCAAAGAAGCAAATTAAACTATTTCTCATTTAAAACACAATTTCAAAACTGATCAACACTGAAATGTTTTCCTGAACAAGCGTGCACTCAGCAACATTCCCAGCCTAAAAGATTAAGTGGGTCGTTTTGGCGCCAGAAAGGCTTTTTTCTCTGTGCATGTCCAGAGGGTTCTTCCTGTTTTAGACCTCTTGGGATATTGTTATTTTTTTAATTCTATTTTATTTAATCTTAATTTTATTCTAATCCCCACAAAATGGGGAAACCAACTTGAGAAGGGGATACAAAATTTTAAAAATTGATTGCCTAATGTGGAAAGCCTCATAATATTGAAGAAATGCTGGACCATATGACCTTTAGGCACCCCTTTTGCGATCTCGTTTCATAGGGACATTTTTTCATTTACACCATCAAAATCCGGTTGTTTGTTATGGGTTAGGTTAGCTGTTAGGGTTAGCAGTTAGGGTTAGCAGTTAGGGTTAGGGGTTAGTTTATAAATAAAAAAACTCAAAAATCATCTGTTAACAAACAACCGAATGTTGAGGGTGTAAATGAAAAAAATGTCCTTATGAAACGAGATCGCAAAAGGGGTGCCTAAAGGTCAAATGGTCCGAAACGCTCGTTCTACCACCAGTGAAAGAACTATCTAATACTATGGTGAGAGAGAGACTTGCTATATCTATTTTAATTCCACTTAGCAGCAATATCGTGTCAGCTAGAATTGATGAGATGGTAAATGACATTAAAACCAAACTCAATAATGACTTGAAGAAAACAATTGAATTTTGTTTACAGTTTGATGAGATGACAATACACGACATCGAAGCTCTATTAATGGCTTATATTCGCTATTTAAATAGGAATCAGAACATTATTGAGGAATAATTCTTGTTTGCTGTAAAGATTCAACGATTTTCAAGACAGTTGAGAAAGAACTATATATATATATATATATATATATATATATATATATATATATATATATATAAGTTGAAAATGGAAGCGAATCCGACGGTATGTTGAAATGAAAAATAAAGGAAAAAAATTTGAATGGATAAAATAGTAATCTATATTTCCGTATTTTATCATGGTTATCCATTTCGGTGGTATTGATGTTATAAATTTATTTTCCTTGGACAGTATGTAAGTTGAAAATGGAAGCGAATCCGACAGTATGTTAAAATGAAAAATAAAGGAAAGAAAATTTTTTATATATATATATATATATATATATGTGTGTGTGTGTGTGTGGTGTGTGTGTGTGTCTGTGTGTGTGTCTGTGTGTATGTGTGTGTAAAATATCCAAATCATGTAGTTATTGAGTCCTTTACTTAAAGTTTCATGTGAAATCACACATGATTTGGATATTTTACACACACATACACACAGACACACACACAGACACACACACACACACACACACACACACACATATATATATATATATATATATATATATAAAATTTTCTTTCCTTTATTTTTCATTTTAACATACTGTCGGATTCGCTTCCATTTTCAACTTACATACTGTCCAAGGAAAATAAATTTATAACATCAATACCACCGAAATGGATAACCATGATAAAATACGGAAATATAGATTACTATTTTATCCATTCAACATTTTTTCCTTTATTTTTCATTTCAACATACCGTCGGATTCGCTTCCATTTTCAACTTATATATATATATATATATATATATATATATATATATATATATAATATATATATAGTTCTTTCTCAACTGTCTTGAAAATCGTTGAATCTTTACAGCAAACAAGAATTATTCCTCAATAATGTTCTGATTCCTATTTAAATAGCGAATATAAGCCATTAATAGAGCTTCGATGTCGTGTATTGTCATCTCATCAAACTGTAAACAAAATTCAATTGTTTTCTTCAAGTCATTATTGAGTTTGGTTTTAATGTCATTTACCATCTCATCAATTCTAGCTGACACGATATTGCTGCTAAGTGGAATTAAAATAGATATAGCAAGTCTCTCTCTCACCATAGTATTAGATAGTTCTTTCACTGGTGGTAGAACGAGCGTTTCGGACCATTTGACCTTTAGGCACCCCTTTTGCGATCTCGTTTCATAAGGACATTTTTTTCATTTACACCCTCAACATTCGGTTGTTTGTTAACAGATGATTTTTTGAGTTTTTTTATTATAAAACTAACCCCTAACCCTAACTGCTAACCCTAACTGCTAACCCTAACAGCTAACCCTAACCCATAACAAACAACCGGATTTTGATGGTGTAAATGAAAAAATGTCCCTATGAAACGAGATCGCAAAAGGGGTGCCTAAAGGTCATATGGTCCAGCATTTCTTCAATATTATGAGGCTTTCCACATTAGGCAATCAATTTTAAAATTTTGTATCCCCTTCTCAAGTTGGTTTCCCCATTTTGTGGGGATTAGAATAAAATTAAGATTAAATAAAATAGAATTAAAAAAATAACAATATCCCAAGAGGTCTAAAACAGGAAGAACCCTCTGGACATGCACAGAGAAAAAAAGCCTTTCTGGCGCCAAAACGACCCACTTAATCTTTTAGGCTGGGAATGTTGCTGAGTGCACGCTTGTTCAGGAAAACATTTCAGTGTTGATCAGTTTTGAAATTTGTGTTTTAAATCAGAGAAATAGTTTATATTTGCTTCTTTGCTTTGTCTAGGTGATTTGTACAGGGTACAAAAAACAAAAAAAACAACGGAACCCACAAATTTTGTAATAAAACTGTCAATTTTAATTTTTAGACAGAGAATGCTTTTAAAGCAAAGCAACCAAGATAACTAAAACTTTGAGGAATGATTGTACAAAGATTGAAGTTTAAGTCCAAGTTTCTTATAATTTTATAGACGTTGAAATAAAATTAATTTGGGTTCTGTTTTTTTCGTCACCCTGTATCTAAGTGTTCAATCATTCTTAAAGGTGCCATTCCTTAATGTGAGAAATTACTCGCATATTAAACAATGTGATAAATTATTTCTGTATTTTCCTTTAGATAAGGCTTGATCCGAATAATCTTGATTTTTCGGACTGTTCCCCTCATCTTTATTATGGCATGTATTAAACACAACGTTTCGGTCGCTGTATCCCCCGATCTTCCTCAGATGTTCCCTATGTATCCGAGTATAGAAATGATCCAACCTGGTAAATCATTTTTAATAGTTTGACTGTTAATCAAACAGGCGTCGTGACACATGTCGGAATGATAGGCGTACAAAAATGACGTCATTAATTGAATGAGATTTTCAAAAGTTCTTCGACGCCTGTTTGATCAACTGTCAAACTATTAAAAATGATTTACCAGGTTGGATCATTACTATACTCGAATACACAGGGAACACCTGAGGAAGGCCGGAGGAAACAGAAAACAAAACGTTGTGTTTATACATATCTCAATAAAGATGAGAACAACGGTCCGAAAAATCAAAATTATTCACTGTGGCAAATGTTCATTATCTATTGATAGAATAACGCTATCTTTCATGTATTCACATGAATATTGATGACATCATTTTTAGGCCTAACTAATATTTTTACTCCCAATGTATATTCTTCGGTTTGAAATTTAGAATTGACTGATAGACTAAAAATTTGAAAACGGAGCAAAGAGTTAAAATGTATGAAAATACTGTCCCCAAAGGCTTGTTGTGTTGTCAAATATTTCAGCTGAATAAGAAGGAAGTGCTGTAGCAATGAAAGAAATCATTTTTAGCTACTTACATAATTTTCAAAAAGTCGGTAAAATTCAAAGAAAGTTAATATCATTAACTTTTTTTAAAATGGATAACGTTGTCGTAAGAATTTTACTCAAGGCAATAGTAATCTATTTCAAAGAAATTCGTTTATTTATATCTTAGCAGTTTGAACTGGTCTAATTTTCTTCTCTTTCCTTTTCCCTTTCTTTCCCTTTCTCACGTATTTCTCAACCCTTGTTGAGATACCCCCCTACAAAAAACGTGGCGTTTTGTTGAATTTTTCTCTGTCCTTTGCTCTCTACCATTGAACCTAATACTATATATATATATATATATATATATATATATATATATGATAGGCTACGACTTATATTTATAAACTCAACCAATAAACAAGTATTGACCTATTAAAAAAAAACTACAAAACATGTCTTTGAGGTCGTTGATAAATTGTCCTAAAATTAGTTGCCTAATGGATTTCCTCCCAGAAAGATCAACAGAAAAGGAGTAAACTGATACAGCAATGCTTCAACTTTAAAGATCAACAGACAAGGATTAAACTAATACTACATCTTTCTACTTCAAGGAGTAATTCAAGGATCACCAGCCAAGAATTAAAATGATACTACATCTTTCTACTTCAAGGAATAATTTAAGGATCACCAGCCAAGAATTAAGATGATACTACATCTTTCTACTTCAAGGAGTAATTCAAGGATCACCAGCCAAGAATTAAGATGATACTACATCTTTCTAACTTCAAGGAGTAATTTCAAGGATCACCAGCCAAGAATTAAGATGATACTACATCTTTCTACTTCAAGGAGTATTCAAGGATCACCAGCCAAGAATTAAAATGATACTACATCTTTCTACTTCAAGGAGTAATTCAAGGATCACCAGCCAAGAATTAAGATGATACTACATCTTTCTACATCAAGGAATAAATCAAACTTTATACCACAGGGGATATCTACTGAAAAATTGCACTCAAAACAACAGCAGAACTAAACGCCTAAAATGACGACTAGAATCGTAACAATTCAGTCAAATAATAACCTGCTGCCAATATATATATATACAGAAATTTTCCGTTGCCGATACTGGATCCTGCATGTTTAAACAACAACAAACAACAAACAAAAAGGACTTATCTATTCCCTGCATTCTTGTAAAGTGAGAAAGCAAGAAATCTTAAAGAATATTTTACCTAAAACCAATAAAAGGTAAAAAGAAAGATGATGTGATCTTTTGCCAAGACGAGATGTTATCTTAAGGAAAGTAACTGACTCTTATAACTTGTTGTGATTGCAGAGATTCTAAAGAACAGGCTTTTCACAAATAATTATTCATAAATTTGTCCTCGGGTATTGATAAACAATGTTTTAGATTGTTATCACTTGTGGCTTTTAAACACATTAATATTCACTCTTAGAAAATACAGGCCGCAACAGAAATACCTCTCACATTTCAAACTGTCACCAGAGTGGTGAATTTAGCCAAGTGGCAATGGTGGGTTCATTTTGTTACAATCTTATGGGCCATCTCTAATCTTTAAACAAGAGTGCTTGTCCAGTGGAAATCCTTGGTAATCCTCTGGTAAAGAATCCTCAGTATTGTAAGTTCCTTCGTCAATGGTTTGCAAGTGGACCATGAAAGCATCAGTGTTTAAGTAGTGAATCAGCCACACATTATGGCTATTGATTGGCAGGAGGAAGAAAAAAACACGTGACCTCGCCCAGTCTATAAAATTATGGAGGGAATTGTAGCACACCTTAGATGCCAAACTCTCGTGGTGTAATGTTTAGCAAGCTAGATTAGCAGACCATTGTTAGTGAGTTCGATTCTCACTGGGTGCCTCATACTTCTGGCCTTGTGCCACATTTAAGCTCAGCTTAGTAAATAACTATATGCCAACAATTCTAAGCAAACAAAAACAAATAAATGAATTGACCTTGTGTCAGATCCTGCTCGTGCGGAGGGGTCGAGTACACACATACCGCATTTCTGAAGAGAAATTTAAAATTAAGATATTTAAATTATTCATAAATGTACAGGTACACCTCGGTTGGTATTCTATATTTTAAGCTGTATAATATGTCATTAAACAAAAATTGCTTCATATAACATTTATTCTAAGACTATGAATTAAAACTTAGTTAAATTCTAACGATTTATTTAACAACAAAACAATTGCTAGCAATATAAACGTCCTTCCTATGTATAGAGTCAAGAGGCTTACCAGTCTGATAGAAACAGAAATTGAGGATATCTGGTATCTTCTATTAAGTCTATAATTCTGAGAGATAATTTCTGGCTGATTGATGGTGGAATTGGTCCGATTGTGTCTATTGAATATATGCGCCAAAACTTCTGGGCACATCATATGATTGCTATGTTCAATCACAGAAATGTTTTCTTTCCCTCACTTAACTCCATACATACAAATAAAAGTATTTTACTGGCTCAACATAACTAGCCATTTTTCCAGATAGATTCAGTTATGATCATGTCTTGGACACCGTACGTTTGCTGTTGAGAAAAATGGCAAATTAACTAGAAGAAGTTACCCTCACAGTGACAGTTTAAAATGAGGAGGCTATTTCTGCTGCACGCTATACAATCCTACAATACATTTCATCAAATGTTTGACAACACACGCTATAAAATGATAAGATATTACCAAGAGCTACCATTACCACCTGCCTAAGTTTACATGCACCACTAAGGTGACAGTTTAAAACGTGGGAAGTATAAATGCTGCACCCTGTATAGCTAAAACACCCTCGTGGTGTAATGCTTACCATCTTATGAAATGGACATGTGAGTTCAATTTCTGGACGAGGCTGTTTGCATTTCAGATAAATCTAATACCCTTGAGAAAGGTATGAATCCAATTATTTTCTCTCCAACTATTTGTGAAGAGTAGGACAGACTGGACTTTTAAATATTGGTATTAAAACTAGTATAGGAAAAGGAAAACTTTGAATTAAAACCTGTTAAACTCTGCTTAAAATTGACCTTGTGCCAAATTCTGTTCATACAGAGGTGTTGGGCTATTAAGTATAACCAAATACAACTAAAATGAAAATGATGCAAATTAATACACTTTTTTATTCAATAAGAAAGTAATATTTCTTTAATTTAGCTTACTAACTTTTTTCTTACCACTGTTCCTTATATGGAACACGATTTTCCGAATCTGTAAACTTTTTCATTCATAGTTCTATTTCTAATTATATTAAGTATTTACTAACTAAAGTTTTATTCGTTTCTAGAACAAAACTTAATATCTGTTAATATTGAGAATTTAAAACTTGAAGTTTAAATTGTAAAAAAATTGGATAAATGCTTTGGCGTAGAAAGTTCAGGAATGAAAAAATAATTACACAAGTTACAAAATAGTCAGGAATGAAGATTCTGCAAATTCTGTAATGTTTTTATATTATTCCTGAAATTCCTACCCCAAAGTATTTTCCCAATTTTTGGAGGTTAGGAAGTTCAGTTTTAAACTATCTAGTTACATACTACTCTATTCAGGTAGGATCAGATATGATCATG
The DNA here is from genome assembly GCA_023376005.1 of Doryteuthis pealeii. NCBI lineage: Eukaryota > Metazoa > Mollusca > Cephalopoda > Myopsida > Loliginidae > Doryteuthis > Doryteuthis pealeii. Next base: position 112,773,028 of record CM042150.1, on the reverse strand, counting down.
GTTTGTACCAGTGTACAACATGCATTTGCTGTCGAATTGTTTTTTTAAAAAGCAGTGAGCTTTTCATGCTCATTTCATATTACGTTGGGATGATGCTGTTTTGGATAAAACATTGATTCTGCTAAGGGTTAAAATGTCTATGAAGAAGAACATCAATTCGACTAAAAAAGCATTTCTATTGTAGCACTGGACTGGTATACACCATGCATTTGCTGAAGAAGTATTTTTTTAAAAGACTGGTGAATGAATAAAGGCTCATTTCATATTACATTTGAATAATGTTGTTTAGGATAGAAAATCGATAATGCTATGGGTTGAAAGTTCTATCCAGAAGAACATCAATCCGACTAAAAATGTATTCCTATTGTAGCACTAACCGGTGTACACCATGCATGTGTGTGTGTGTGTGTGTGTGTGTGTGTGTGTGTATGTGTGTGCATAGGAGTGTCTATGTGTAAGGGGGATTCAATGAATAAGTTGAATTTTGATAAAATAATTGGCAATAGGAAGCATTGTTTATAGTTGCATATTTTTCAAGGAAATCAATAATGATGGATCCTTTTATGTCTCAGAAGACCGTTGCGCCCTTATTTTTTTCTCTACCCGAGAGTCAGCGTGTTTTCACTCCATAGACTGTCTTTTTAACTCAGGCTCATAATGGGAAATTTGTAAACATATTTTTTTTTACTAAACCATGCTTCTCTGTACACATCACTAATTATTCTGTTATTTTCACATTGTTTACACTTTTCAGCCAAAAAATTGTTTAAAGACCTCCGTTCAAGCCTGGGGTACTCTGTTTTATTTGCCACCATTTCGAATTGTCTCAAACCAGATGTTTTTGTCAGATTATGATAAACTTTGCAATAAACCAATTGTAAAAACTGGTTAATCTGTAAATGCTATTTTCATGCTCATTTCATATTACGTGGGAATGATGCTGTTTTGGATAAAAACATCGATACTGCTATGGGTTGAAAATTCTATCCAGAAGAACATCATTCTGTCTAAAAAGCATTTCTGCTGTAGCATTGTGGTTTGTGTGGTTCTTTTCTTCTAAAGTGACTCTATAATTGTTCTCAAAGAATGAAAGAGTTTTGTCTTATTGTTGGCAAACCCGAATTTCCTTCAACGATAATTATATTGATTCAGCTTTTATTGACAAACTACTTTACGGAGATTGACCGATTACCTACACTGAGTAATTATTCATGACATATGCCTGATTATTATTTATATAGAAAACCTTTTAGAAAACTGAACATAAATCATGTTATATATATTATATTAAAACTAGCAGGACCTGTGGATATAACACAGTATGATAATTTAATTATTACAATGTTTTATATGTTTAGAATACTTGCCTCGGAATCCAAGGTTACTGGTTCGATAACGCCTCTCGCCAACTAAGCGTATGAGTAGCACTGTGCAAGGAAGTGAGAAGATGATGGTAGGAGTGGTGCTCCTCAGATGCTAAAAAAAATCTCCTTGGTCAAAGCGCTTGTGAAAAGAGGATACACTGTCTTGCCGATACCGACATTAGGCCACCCCGTCGACTTTACTTTTTACTTTATATGTTTATAGTGTAAAGAGCTAGTGTAAAATAGTTCAGTATGTAAAAAGTATAATAATATTGATTTAACTCTCTCTCACTCTTTTTTGTTCTTTCTTTCCTTCTTTTCATCTTCATTATTTTCGATTGAAACAGATTAGTGTTATCGCTTCGGCGCGCTCATCCTCTTTCTTTATCATTCTCCGACTCTCTCTTTCTTTCTTTCGTTCTTTCTTTCTTTCTTATGTTTATTCAGCATGAATAGCATATCCTTTTTCTACCCTTTATTTCTTTATAATAAAAACTAAATGGTCCATTACTTAACTGAGAAGACACTCATGAAAAATAAGAATTCAGTAGATAAGCATTTTGCATTTCATCTTAAATAATTTGGACGGTTTCATTTTTAACCAGCGGGTGTTGCAAGATGATAACGATCGTACTCGGGATTAATATATAGATAATTTTGCGCGTTGTCTGTCTCATGCAAATTCGCATTTAATTTATGTTCTGGCTTTAATTTAGTTAAAGATACCATGTTGGGGAGTATTATAATTTATTAAAAATAGAGTTAAAAGAATTAACTTATTTCGGTTGCTTTCATACCTTATTTATTTTCGACCCCTTCTATTTACTACATAAAATCAATTTAGTAGGTAGCGATATTATTACTACTCATACTAATACAGGTAGGATTAGACAGAAGGTCAATCTTTTTATTTATAAATATATAACTGCTATTATTATCGGTATCTAAGCCTTTTTATTTACCAAATATATTGCACTGTATATAATTCCAGAATTATTGTTCATTGAGCTCTCAACTTGAACCAGACCAACTTTAACATTCCGTTGTTAAAAAAAGGCCCCGCTTAGAATCCTTCCTAACACCAACTAACCTGGTGATTTACTTATATATATTGTTATATCGTAAATGACCAGTTATACCGAGTGGTCGATCACGGGAGTATTATGATGAGTCCTTCACATGAGTCCCACACATCTGTGATCTGTGTGTACTTAAATAGTGGCTAGCACACCAACACTGCTGAGGTACTGAGGTACGGGGAAGATGTTTCATTCCATTATATATATATATATATATATATATATATATATATTATATTAAGAAAGAATAAAAAAAACGCAGGTGTAAATGAGTTAAATGGTGAGTTTATTGGCCGACGCTGCAGTGTTTAGATTTATTAATTAGATCATCTTCAGGGCATTTGTTGGTATATGGAAGGTAATAAGAAAACAGACTGACAAACAAGGACTATCACTCGCTTTTCTCGTTATTCTGTGATACCTTCCATATACCAACAAATGCCCTGAAGATGATCTAATTAATAGATCGAAACACTGCAGCGTCGGCTAATAAACTCACCACTTAACTCATTTAGACCTGTGTTTTTTCATTCTTTCTTAATATACTACATACCGTCGGATTCACTTTCTTTTCTTCATATATATATATATATATATATATATATATATATATATATATATATATATATCAATCAACCAGGGATAAATAGTAGGGCAGATTGGGTTCTTTAACCTTGGTATGGTAACCGGTCTAGGAGAAGGAAAGTTTCAAACCAAAGGGACTCTCTTTTCGTTAGTCAAAAACTCTCCCTTCTCGTCTATTTATCCATCAATTCTATAATTATAATACTATATCTATTAGTTCATTACACTAATTGAATAATCTAATTAATTATCACCAGTCAGTAGACAATAGTTGTACCTATTGCCCCAACCCTTTCACCACGGGCAGGACGCGACACAAATTCAATTTTCTAAGCAAAGTAAAGCTAGTTTGACCTCTAGGATTTGGAGGTAATTTTATTGTTGCTTCTCCAGTTGCTAAACAAGCAGGGGTTTGATAATCGCAAAGAGGAAACACAAAAACACGACTCGACTCAAATGTAGAACCACTGTAGTTTTATTTCCTGTTGGTCGCGGGTGGCGACCCGTAATGCTTAAGGGCGGAATCTTGGTGACTAAGCAGTCAATGACATGCAAAACTCCACTTTGGCTCTTGTTTGGTGTGGACGGGTGGTCGGAGAAGACCCTTCTGATAAATCGGCAGGTCACGTCAAGCCCTAGTATCTATATGATTGTCCTAACCCTATTGCCCTTATGGCAAGCCCCCAAACCGTTTTTTATCATGTATGTGCTGGATAGTAGTAGCTGCTGGTCTTAGTGTCATAGGTATAACTTTAAACTCTGTTTAATAATGAAGTTCCAATTCTGGATTTATCGGGAATGTAAAGTACCCTTTTCATCACCATTACTCTCAGGTTCAACCTGGCCCTCAATGGTAGTACCTGTTAGGGTCTTATCTATATTTAGAAAAAGGTGTTTAAAAATGAATGAATAAAACAAAACATATTCGGCGAGAAATAACACAACAAGGGTTGACATACTGTAAAATTTAACCAACCAATAGGAACCATCTCTTTTATCATCGAATGGTTCAATCACACTCCGTCCACATTCTGATTGATTTCTTCGTGTTCACAACCACCAAAGAGAAAGAATCGAAAACACAGCTTCTTTTATTGGGATTCACAGAACATCGGACCCTCACGTCCTCTTTGCGTGGACAGCATTTCACGACTAGCCTCCACAACAACTTAGAGGGCCAATTGAGTCTCTTGATTTCGGCAACTTTTGGTTAATTACTGTTTTCAGTTCGTAGTGTTAGATAAAGTATATCTTGTCCCAACTAGCGTACCGGACGAGATTTTGAACTCTGTTCAGTCGTCTCACTTCTGGCAGCTGACTTTTTTTTGTAACTTACCTTTTTGCAAACAACAACCACTCGGTTACAATGTTACCCTCAGATTCCACCCACAAAACAAAAACAAAACAAAACAAAAAAATTCTTTTCAGTTGCCAGACCTTCTGCAAATATTTTCTGTCCCTCATAGGCTCTTGGGAGAATCTAAAATTTTATTTTTTATTCATGAAGCTAAGTAATGATGATGATGATGATGATGATGATGTGCGCGCGACTGTGTGTGTGTGTGCATGTGTGTGTATGAGTGTCTATGTATGAGGGTTATTCAATAAATAAGGTGAATTTTAAACAAAGATTGTCAATAGGAAGCATTGTTTATAGTTGCAGCTTTTTCAAGGAAATCAATAATGATGGTTCCTTTTATGTCCCAGAAGTCCGCATGTTTAACTTTCTTTACTGAGATCTGTGCCCAGATTTTCTTTTCTTTATCGGGGAGTCAGTATGATTCCACGTCATATTCTATCTTTTTAACTCTGGCTCTTAATGGCAAACCCATGTTTAACCCATTTGTAAACATTTTTGACTAAAACATGCTTCTCCGTACTACTCATTTATCTGTTAATTTCACATTGTTTACAATTCTCAGCCACCAAAAATTTGTTTAAAGACCTCTGTTCAAACCTAGAGCACTCTATTTTAGTTGCCCCATTTTAAATTGCATCAAAACAAATGCTTTTGTGAGATTATAATGATTTTTGCAGTAAACCAATTCCAAACAATGCAGAAATTATATTTATTGAAAAAAAAAAATCGGAAATATTTTTTATACCCCCTATTTATTTTTGAATGACCCTCATATATATGTATGTATGTACTCTACTCGTCCACACAAGCAGCATGCGACACAAGGTCAATTTTAAGCGGAGTTTAACAGGTTTACATTCAGAGTTTTCCTTCTCCTAGAACAGTTTCCATACCAAGGTTAAAAGGCCCAGTCTGCCCTACTATTTATCCATAGCTGAAAGGAGAATAATTGGATTCATACCTTTCCCCAAGGCTATTAGCGCTATGTGAAATGAAACGGCCTCGTATAGGATTTGAACTTGATTCGTCATGCCCATTTCCTACGACGTTAACCATTGCACAGCAAACACCTCTTGTATGTATGTATGTATGTATGTATAGATATTTACCACCATCTCCGCACGAGTAGGATGTGACACAGCCAATTTCTTAAGTGGAGTTTTAACAGGTTTACATTCAGTTTTCCTTCTAGACTGGTTACCCCACCAAGGTTAATGAGCCCAGTCTGTCATAGTATTTACCTATAGCTGGAGGGAGAGTCGTTGCTTTCCCAAGGGTATTAGCGCTATGTGAAAATGCAAACAGCCTCGTCCAGGATTTGAATTTGGTTTGATGTACCCCTTTCCTACGACGATATCCATTACAAAACAAATGCCTCTTGTATTTATATATGAATGAGTGTGTGTGTGTGTGTGTGTGTGTGTGTGTGTGTGTGTGTAATAATATCTACATATGGGTGTAGGAAAAGAGTTGCCCATAGCTAGCAAAATGCAAAACGAAAGTCCATTTTTTTTATCAACATATCTTACTTAGAGATGTGGTATAAATGCTGATACAGTAATCCGATGTCATTATGTAATAATTTTGTTCTCGCATCTGAAAAATATTCCGGCACTCTTCTTTGAAAAAAGAAGAAACTGGAAAGTTTTGCAAACGTCTAATAGAATAATCTGACACATGTAATTGCAAAAATAAATAAATAAATAAATAATGACTGACAGAAAAACTAATTCAATTTTTCTTATACTCAATTATATAAGAAAGTTGGCTAATATGAAGAAATGAAGACGAGATGGAGAAAAGACGACAAGTTCATACCAGGAAAGGAAAAGTAAAAGTCAGGCACGTGGTCACAGAAAAGAAAATCCACTCAATTTATTGTCAATGATACAACTTCCCTCTGTGTTACATAATGGATAGGCATAGCATATCATTTCTGTAAGGTAGTGTATATTTTGAAAATGACGGTAAATCACTGGAAAATAACATATGTAAAGTACATAAGTTCATAAGAGTTTGATTGGCAATAGCCTTGGACCCGGAGTCTTCTGGAACAGGGCTGCCATTGGCTTAGAGAGTCGAGTGATCAGATGAGTGTTGGAAAGTAGGATTAGAATCTAAGGAGTTGAAACCATGCAGCTCTTTTAGGCAGACGTCTCTTTGATATTTCCCAGACCAGTTGTGCGGTATAATGCATGTTCGGAAATCTGTTAAATAAATGAAAATGTGAACATAAAAATAAGTTCCCGTGTTTCGAATGATTAAAAAACGAGAGAGAGAGAGAGAGAGAGAGAGAGAGAGAGAGAGACAGAGAGAGACAGAGACAGAGACAGAGACAGAGAGTTGTTTTATATTACGGTATATCAAGACTTTTTCTGGTCATTTAATGTCAATTTTTGATAAACAAAGATCTCAATTTTGTTACAGTACCTGCTGTTGCTTAAGTGCTCATCCAATTAAGTATTGAACACTCATTGCTGATCTTTAACTACTCATATCAATAATTTAGTAGAAATAATGTTCATTAACTTCATGTTATTTATACATACTGGTGGTTGATCCTCAAACACCGCCTTCTAGCACTTATGTGATAAAAAGGGGTGGATGTTTGCCATAAGAGCAATTTGAAGAATACGATTATATTGAAACTAGGGCTTGACATGACCTGCAGATTGATCGGGTAGGGCCTCACCGACCGCCGGTCTCGCCCAAGTATATATATTTATCAACTCTTCCGCACGAGCAGGATGTGACACAAGGTCAATTTCTTAAGCAGAGTTTAACGGGTTTGAATTCAGTTTTCCTTCTCCTAGACTGATTGCTTAACCAAGGTTAAATAGCCTAATCTACCCTACTAGGTACCCATATCTGTAGGGAGAATAGTTGGATTCATACCTTTCCCAAGGGTAATGGGGCTATGTAATATTCAAACAGCGTCGTCCAAGATTTGAACTCGGTTTGACGGGTCCATTTCCTACAACTCTAACCATTACAGCACGCACCTCCATTAATCCTTAACTTCATGTATATAAATAATTTAGTAGAAATATTTTTCATTAGCTTCATGTATATTAATAGTATATTATGAATACTGGTAGTTGACCCTCAGATAAACTAATGTTTGCCAAAAGAGCAATTTGAAGAATACGATCATGACAATCATATCATTGCTAGGGCTTGACATGACCAGTCGATTGATCGGGTGGGACCTCGCTGACCGCTCGTCTAGCTAAAGTAGAGTGTTGCTTGTCATGGGACCACTTAGTACCCGGGTCACAGACCGCTCGGCCACCACAATCTTGTCCTCGGACATTACAGGTTTTAACCCTTTGCAGAAGTGCGTATTCTACATTCCCAGCCGACAGGGTGGGCATAGTTTTGAACAAACTTGACAATAGTAAGAAATTAACTATTATCTAATGTCAAAACTATCCTTGAAGGAGAACAATAGTGGTACTATCTATAGATGGGCTATGAAGGTGTTTCATACCTTTCCCAAGAGTATTAGTCATAGATTGACGGTAATAGTGTGACTTGAGTTAGAACTCGTATATTACGATGTCGCAGTTCAGAGAATTTCGGAATTACGTCATGGGACACCCCTATTAAAATTATTGCTGTAAATGTTTGCTCACCTCATAATGTATGAGGGGGTTCATAGCTTTTACAAGAATATTAGTCAGAAAGCGAACGTAATAGCGCGACTGGAGTTCGATCTCGCCTATTACGATGTCGCAGTCCAGGAATTTAGAAATTACGTCACGGGGACCCCCTCCCATTCAAGTTGTTGCTGTAGATATTAGTTCAACTTATAATGTATCCAAATGCAGTATTGTACTTTTTTCGAATGTAGACTGGTATCTTTCGTGGCACACAAATGAATAAAACCTTTGAATTTCAAGTGAAACGGCTTTTATGAAGACTTAGCGATAAATCAACTCAGAACATGGTCATTTTTCCACACAAATGAATATAGAGATAAAAGTAAATGTTTGTTTTTACTGTCTTGTTTACGGACTGCCTGATTTCCACCAACAACCCCCCATCCGTCCCCCAACTTTTTATTTGATATTTTTGTTGGCAAAATTTAGTTGCAGAAAGCCAGAATTTTGGAGCCCAGTAAAAGGCAAAGAAATCCTGGCAGACATCCTAAAATTCTGCAACCAAAAAGAAACAACATGCCAAAAAGAACATCTTTAAACCAATGGAAATTGAGAACGGGAAAGAGCAGGAAATTTTGTTTGGATGAGAAGATTCGGTGGAGATATGCCAACAAAATCAGGTCACTGATCTCTTGTTAAGCATAGAAAAATAAAGACTTTTTAGTTTTGGTTACAAAGAGAGGAGGGAAAATCAGCAGGTTGTAGAGAAAGTAAATTGTCTAGCAGGAAACTATTGTCTCTTGCATAATTTACATCAGGTCAATTGTCTGTTTGAGTAAGAAAATGTTGGCACTTGTGACTGTGTTCCAATAAAGTTGCGAGAAAAAGATTCATTTAATGAATGATTACTGGTTGCGAAAAAGTCTCTGCTCGTGTTATGCCTTTTGGAATAAAGCAAAATATATCAGCAAGAAGTGACTGTCTCAATTAGGGAGCTATTGAGAAAAAATTATCGGACAAAGTTTCTGACATGAAAAAGAAGAAAGAAAATTACCAACCAACACAAACATGAGTAGACACTAGCTTTTCAAGACATCGCATTTTCCCAATTGTGACTATTTTGACATGGCTATACGTTTATAAAAAAACAAAACAAAACAAAAAGACACAAAAAACAAAAACAAAACAAGAATAAAATAAATAAATACATAGATAAATAAAGGAGAAATTAGGAATTACATTAAGAGAAACATTCAACAGAAGAAGAACCAACCGAAGCCTTGATAGTAATTATAAACTGAATCAAATGACAATAACAGCAGTAGGTCACAAGTGCCGGGCACCCAGTGCGGATAACACTTACTGATAGGCCTATTGTCGCTGTTAGTCGGACAGCAAGAGAGTCCATCCTCTGTTCGCTAGTGCTAGACCAGGGAGATTGTTTTCTGAGATGAAGCGCCACACCTACCATCAGTTTCCTTATGCTTTACGGCACAGACGAGATTACCCAAACTGTGCTTGTAGTGGTGAGGTTCCAGTTCTGGAGCTCTGGGGAGTGTTAAGTATCCCATCATTGCCATTACTTCCAGGTCCACTCTGACCCAGAATTGTTGTACTTTTTAGGGTCCCTTCCATGGGTTAAATAGTTAAAAAACGAGTTTAAAAAATGAGTTTAAAAAATGAAAAAAAGGAACAAGAATGAATAAAAAATGTCTTTGTTATAAAATAACCCAAGGGTTAACATGCTGTAAAACCCAACCGGGCTAACCAGACTATTCATACACTGAGTTTACGTAGACTGGTATCGAACCCGGACCCTTGCGATATCTGGTGAATGCCCTACTGACGGAGCTAATCCAGATCTTAATTTACTGTAAGTTAGCCAGAAATTCTGCTAATGATGATTTCAAGCAGTGACTTTATTCTTTATTGCTGTATTTGCCAAGCTGAGTGCAAATCTTCATTTCAAAGAATGTTCAGTGTATTGGCACAATAGATAGGAAATGGATTTTGAAACGTTGATCTCTATCTCTCATTGATCAATATGAGTGCTGATGAGCATTAGTCCAAAGACTGGCCAGAAGAATCTGGGGGCTTCCCAAAGAATGTAATCGAAGAAGAAAATGGTCCGTAATAAAAAACCAAGGTTTTGTTGCTTCTTTTATTCTGAGTGTCAAAGTGCGTTTTCAATTTTTCTAGAAGGGGGGGCATCATTTGCTCGGGATTCTCCTTCTTATGGAGGGGGAGAACCCGGAGTCGTATTTGATTGGAGGTCCCACTGGCGCTTCTCATCATAAAGCACTTCAATGTCCACCACATGGTTTATTTGCTGAGATCTGAGGTGAAAGTGTATGATATTGCAAGTCCCGAAACACCTTATGATCTTGGGATTACATCACTGATGATGTGGTCAGGGGCACATTTAGGGCGTATACTTTGATATTTAACAATTGTTTTTTTTATATGTGAAACCGCACACATACCTACTTAACATTTAATCTGAAACTAATTCAGTAGTCAAATGTAGGAAAAACCAAACTGATAGATTTCCGCATTTATATCTTGGCAAACATCCACATCCGTACATCTTCAGAATGCACGAATTTAATTTTCATGGGGCCGATTGTTCAGCTCAGTCAGCATGACCTGTAACTATACCTATAAATAATTATTTGGTAAAACAAACAATGTATTGTCTTTTTACTTTTGAAGTTTACTTTTAAGTGAAGTAAAAGTCGTCGGATTGGCCTAAAGTCGGTATCGGACATACAGCGAGGGATTCAACCCATTTTTCACCAACGCTAGACCAAGGAGATTGTTTTTCGCGTATGAGACGGAGCACCACACCTACCATCAGCTCCTCACTTTACCGCACAGATCCATGTGCTACTCATACGCTGATTTGGTGAGGGCCGATATCGAACCAGGAATCTTGTGGTTCCTAGATGGACGCTCTACCGTGTAGCAACATTACTGATTAGTGTTTATTGTCAGTATCCTATTCGTGTATGACAGTAAAAGAGAGAGAGAGAGAGAGAGAGAGAGAGAGAGAGAGAGAGAGAGAGGGGGGGGCGGTTGAAAGAGGGACAATTAATTGTCCAGGATGTCGTACTGCCCCCGATAAATTGCTGGGATGCAAGAAATGGTAACAAAATCAATAGAATCAACAAATAGAGAGAATTCATAAACTGAAATATAAAATAAGGTTCCTTTTTCATATATTAGTTTAGATAGCTTAGTATTATATTAAAACCGGTTGATAGGCCATTAATCAAATAAATCAACCCAATCCAAATGACAAAATTCAACTCTTAAATTTCTGCTGATTTTGACACAAAACCATTTTTGTTCCTGAATGTTCAAATGTCAAATATCAGTGACAAATTCTTCAAATCTGCCTAATTACAAAGATATAAAATTGGCCTTGAAGCAAGAGCGACTATCCAGCAGAAATTCTTTGGTAATCCTCTGGTTAAGAATCCTGAGTATTGTAGGTTCCTTCGTCAATGGTCGCAAATATACTGTGAAAGAATCAGTGTTTAAGTAGTTAATCGGCCGAACATTATGGCTGCTGATTGGCGAAGGAATAGACCACGTGACCTCACCTAATCTGTAAATTCAGGTGGGAATTGGAGCACACCTTATATACAAATAAGTCCAAAAACAGGATGTTATTTAAATGCTTTTGATGGGATTGTTCCTCGGAACAACTTGTGACTCTTTTATGGTTTGGGACGGGAACTATGTCCCCTCTTTGTATGTTGTATAATTAAATGTTATATTATATTTATTTCCCTACCGAATATTCTGTGTTAGGTTATGTTCTTTTTGGATAATTTAATGCTTTATAAGAGTACGGGGTGTTCGCTGTGAATTAACACCCCGCAAATTCTTATAGGATGAAGAAAGCATCTACAGCTTCAGTCTGCAGTGCCTACTGATTGGGGAAAAAAGAATTGATTCCTTGTCACGTGATTGCTCACCGCTACTTCCGCTAACTTAAACGGCTTACTGCGATGAAGAGTTAACGAATCGAAATGAGATTTGACCCAGAGTGACCACCACTTGACGGGAACACACTACATTCCTCATGTGGAACAATTTTTTTTCATATTAAAGTGGAACAATTTGTATGCATACCAAAACGGTAGTCAGGGCTGGTACTAGGGTCTCATGTTTCCCTCAATGTATGATACACCTCTCGAATCTATGACACGGGTCCCTATCACATGTCAATTTTCATGAAGTAGTATTCATAGAAAATAAAGCGAACCCGCCCTTCCGGGGCCCCAAACAGGCTTGCCTCCTAGTCGGAGGTGGTCAGGGGTAGTATGCACCGGTCTTATTTGAAAATAAATAAAAATTGAATGATGGATTTTAAATTGATATTATAACTTTTAACTGAAAACGAACGAGTAATTGTTTACACAACCCATTCACAACTGAGGTATCCAGCGAGGATCGAACTCGCTATTCAGTAGTAATGGATCTGTGAGACTAGCTTGATAACTATTGCAATACAATAGAATGTCCCTGAAAACGTATAGAAACATATTTTCCATTTCTGCAGACTGTTAATCTTTCATTGAAAAAATGCTGATTGAATTCGTCTGTCGTTCTTTTTTCAACTCGCCGAGACTGATGTATCTATTACCTGGAGATGAAGACAGAAAAACTCAAGTTTTCTCATTGGAAAGATGAATCTTGAAGGCAGACAAATAAGAGCTTCTCTATTATTAATAACACACAGTAGGAATTTATTAAGCTAAGAGTCGTTCGGGAAAAAGGCATAATGGGAAGACAGAGACATTATGTCAACAATGGTCAGTAAGAATAGGGTGGCTAATCCCGGCTCTCAATCATTCTTAGAATTCATATTATATATATATATATATATATATATATATATATAGCGCGGGATGTAATGGTTACCGTAGGAAATGGATATGACGAACGGAGTTCAAATCCTGAACGAGACTGTTTAAATTTCACATAGCGCATGTGAAAAGTATGAATCCAACTATATTCCCTACAGCTATGGCCAAATAGTATTACAGGCTGGACTCTTTAACCATGGTTAGGCAACCAGTCTAGGAGAAGGAAAACTCTGAATTCAAACCTGTTAAACTCCGCTTAGAAATTGACCTTGGGTTCCATTCTACACGGTCGGTGAATATATATATACATAAACACAACGGGGTTATCCTCGCCAGGAAATAGTCCTGCCGAACCGAGTTCAGATCCAGCACAAGACTGTTTACATTTCGCATAGAGCTAATACCCTTGGGAAAGGTATGTTGTCTAACTATCCTCCTCCAGCTATGGTGAAATCGTAGGGCAAACTGGGCTCTTTAACCTTGATACAGTAACCGTTATGGGAGATGGAAAACTTTGATTTCAAACGGGTTAAACTACGCTAAAAAATTGACCTTGTGTTATATAATGCTCAAGATGGAGGGTTTGGGTCGATACATATGAACACATACACACATTCATACACCTACATTCATACTTAGATACACATATATACACACACATACTCACATACATACACATATGTACGCACATATAATATACACATACGTACATTTACCTATACGCCCACATGCAAAGATACACACATATTCATACATAATTACATACATATACATATACACAGACACGCAAGCATACACACATACAAGCACACACACATAGAAGTACACACACATACACACACACACACATATAGACCAACACAGACAAATAGACATATATATATACACACATGCCTATATCTCACATTTATATATGCACTTACACACATACATATTTGTATGCATGCATCGAGATATATATATATATATATATATAT
>CM042150.1:112651684-112756684 GCA_023376005.1 Doryteuthis pealeii | reverse complement strand
CCGTTGCCAAACTGCATTGGTACCTTACCTTCCCTTTGTATCACAGCAGCAGTGTGGAGAGGGGGGTTTGCTTCACGGGCAACAGCTTATCCTCCATATGAACCCGCCCAGGCTATGTAGTTCAAAGATAGATGAAAAAAAAATTGACACTACTCCATCGTCTCTCGTAGATGGAAGGCTGCCAACCAGTCAAATGTAAGGTAGGGGTACTGATGAGATCATTTAGATCGAAACCATGGTAGACCATTAACTCTTTATTCACAATTACTATTACTCCAATTACACACACACACACACACACACACACACACACACACACACACACATATATATATATATATATATATATATATATATCCTTATCTGAAATTTGAACTCGTCTCCCCAATTCCATTTAGCTTTGTGATAATCATTATCCTATCGATGCATTCAATAAAACTTCTCGAATAAAAGATGAACTGGCACATGAGACGCTGTTGTTCTCTTCAAATGTCTGAATGTTTCTATGCAGCTATGAAAAATTACAGAATAATATTAGATTCGTCGTCTCGTATTTCTTTTTATTTCTCTTTCACTGCCGGGGCCCCAGTCTGTTATGTTTATAACTATTTCCGACTACAGCAGCCGCATGGTAAATGATATATATTTATAGACAATTTCCCCCTGAAAATATTCCATGCTGCGATAAAAGTAAAAATGGTTATAAATTTGTAACAATCATGAAACTGCTGTCCCCACAAACAGATCGAGAGAGAGAGAGAGAGAGAGAGAGAGAGAGAGAGAGAGAGAGAGAGAGAGAGAGAGAGAGAGAGAGAGAGAGAAGAAGAGAGAGAGTGAAAGAGAGAGAGAGAGAGAGAGCATATCTCTACTGAAAAAAGTAAGAGTGTGTGTGTGTGTGAGAGAGAGAGAGAGAGAGAGAGAGAGAGAGAGAGAGAGAGAGAGAGAGAGAGAGAGAGAGTGAGAGAGGGGGTATATCTTTACTGTTCAAAGGAGAAAGGCAAGAGTGAGAGAGACAATGTATGGTGAGAACAAAAGAGAGAGAGAGAGAGAGAGAGAGAGAGAGAGAGAGAGAGAGAGAGAGAGAGAGAGAGAGAGAGAGAGTGTGTGTGTGTGTGTGGCTGACAGTGTATTACTTTAAGAATTTTTCTGCTAATGTATTTTTCTAGACATTGACAAATCTTTGAAAATCTTTTTTTCTTCAAACAATTGAACTCTTTCTCCCTGTTCTTGAAGTTGTGGCCAGTGCTACATTGGTAATTACCCAACATTACAGTCAAATCACACCGAAAGCACCGGTTCCCAATAGATCAGCTAAGTTAAGCAGCGATAATCCTGGTTAATTCGTAATTGGATGATCGCTTAAGCAACAGTGGGTACTGTAAGCAAAAAAGTCCTTTGTTTATCAAAATGATTTAAAATAGGATTGAAATGCCGTAAAACAAAACAATCAAACCTATTTACACAACCCCTCCACCAGGAGAAGGATGTGACCCAAGGTCTACTTTCTAAAGCAGGGAACAGCTGGTTTGAATTCAGAGTTTCTGTTCTCCTAGACTGGTTACCTTATCAAGGCTAAAGAAACCAGTCTACCCTATTATTTACCCATCGCTGGGATGAGAAAAGCGTTTTCCAAAGGTATAAGCGTGAATTGAAAAGCAGACACTCTTCTCTAGGAATTGAACTCAGGTTAGTGAGTTGATTTCCTCAAATGTTATCCATTGCATGACAAACGCCAGTCGTGTATATTCGTAAGAAAATATATTGCTTCCCCCCAAAAAAAATCGACCAGATGACCTTTAGGCACCCCTTTTACGATCTCGATTCGTGGAGACATTTTTCCATTTACACCGTCAAAATACGGTTAATTGTTAACAGACGATTTTTAGATTTTTAAAAATTATAAAACTAACCCTAACCCTAACCCCTAACAAACAACCGAATTTTGACGGTGTAAATGAGAAAAGTGTCCTTGTGAGTCGAGATCGTGGAAGGGGTGCCTAAAGGTCATATGGTCCAAAATTGTTTGCTGTTTTCTTTTTTTTTCTGAGATATAGTACATTTACTTTTTACACTTTCATCAGTAAACGAATATAACTTCAAAATATATATTTTCCCAATATGAGGGCGATCAAAACGTTCCAAGACATCACCTATAAAAAGCTTTATTTGTACTTTATTTAAACTAGCTAGAATATGCACCCTCCGGGCGTGATTTTTCATGTAATGAAATATATTAAATTAGAAAGACTAACGAAATTACATAAGAATGCATGTAAAAAGATTACACTTATCTTAATTATATTATATAGTTTTTTTTACATGCGTCAAAACAAACTGAATAATGCCCTGTTTTGACGTCTTTTCCATCAGTTTTGAAAGCTATATTTTGAGTATATGAATTTAAGCAACATTTTTAAAGTTAACCAAAATTTTCAAAGTTGCAAACTATCAGGCATCCATACAGTAGCACTGGCACGGCAGTGAATTATTCTCATTTAATTAAACTTACTGTCACGTCACATTGAAAGCACAGGTTCCCGCTAGATCACCATAATTTTGGTGATCTAGCGGGAACCTGTGCTTTCAATGTGACGTGACAGTAAGTTTAATTAAATGAGAATAATTCACTGCCGTGCCAGTGCTACTGTTTGGATGCCTGATAGTTTGCAACTTTGAAAATTTTGGTTAACTTTAAAAATGTTGCTTAAATTCATATACTCAAAATATAGCTTTCAAAACTGATGCGATGAGCTTGTCCAATAATTAAATGGGTGATCATTTAAACAACAGCATGTAAAAAGGGTTGATATGTCATAAAACAAAACAAACCAACCAACCCATTTAATTAAAATTTTATGATAGACACTGTTAGATTATTTCTTACTATTGTCAAATATAGTGCTCAGTAAGGGGTCAAAGTAACTACATTTCAAAATGGTTTGATTCGGCATTGAATAACCTTGTTGGGTCAGTAAAACGAAGTCGGAGTGGACATAAGTCTAAAATGAGTTATCTTTCCTTGCCGTGGTTCGTTCGGTCGATAGGTGGTGTTGGTATTTGGCCACAAGCGGGAACTACAATTTCCTTAGCCTATTTTCACTCAGGCCGGCAACGAGAAAACATGGTCTAGGCGCCTGCCGCCTCAGAAGCCTTAGGGGGATTTGCCACATACTAAACCACCTACCAGTAAGTGACATTCTCTACGACAGGAGTCGTACGCCTATTCCCTCATGATACGTTTATGTATCTGTTTTGTATATATTTCTCTTAAATGTATCTCCGTCACTTACGGAATAAATATGTTATCTTTGTCGGAATGTTTTTATGTATACTCATGTACCCACGTTGGGGGTTACTTTAAGCCTTCCAACGTTAATATAACTTCCTCATATGTTATAACCTGAAAAGTGTTGATATGCCGTAAAACAAAAGAACCAAGCAACTCACTTAATTAAAATTTGATAATAGACAGTGTTAGAATATTTCTTACTATTGGCATGTATAGTATTCAATTGGGGGTCAAAGAATTCTGTTTCTCTTTTTTTCTGTGTGTGTTGAGAGACGTTACCGTTGTCTGTATATGAATTTATTTTCACCTGAGTAAAGTTGATACGATACCAAAGGCTAATGTAAGATACATTTACTGATTGCCTGACACAAAGAGTCTTGACATTTCAGAAATTGGTGTTTATTTGAAAGGTAAAACCAATGTTATTAAGCTTGTCGACTTCCTACAGGGCAGTATTAAAGTGTTTAAAGTGTCCAATGACATTTGCTGTAAATCTTACAAACTTTGGGTAATTTGATCATTTTTGTTTGCAGGCAAAGTAAGCAATAACTCTTGATCATATCGGATATTTAGTGATATGACTTGCATAGGTATCAGTTATGAAATACTATTTGACGAAGACGTGAAATTTAACACTCACACCTGTTTATTGCATCAAGTTTGAATGCAAAATAACTTTATCTTTAAAATCTATATACTAATACCATTGTAAGTACCTACCTACCAAGCCCTGTCGGCTTGGGCTTTGGAATACGTCGACTGTACCTCTGCAGAGGGATGAGACCCCCCAAGTTGTGGGTGGTGACCCGTGATGCTTAAGGATGGAACACAGGTAGCTGAGCAGTCATGACATGCAACACTCCACTTTGGTCCTTACTTCGGTTATACGAACAGTTAGAGACCCTCTCCGATCAACCGGCTGGACACCTATATGATTGTCCCAACCCAATTACTGTTATGGGAACCCCCAACCCTGTTTATCATATCAAATGCTAGAAGGCAGTGACTGAGTGTCTTCTTGTCCTGTGAATGACGTTAAACTCTATCTGATGATGACGTTCCAGTTCTGGAGGTCTGTGGTATGTGGAGCACCCTTTCATCACCATTTCTCCCAGATCCAATCTGACCCGGAGTGGTAATACCTGTTGGGGTCCCATCTATGGGTTATAGAACATTTTTTATAACAAAAATTGAGTTAAAAGGAAATTCTTCCCAATCGCTACGATTCTTTCAAAACGTTGCCGGCATTAAATGACCCAGCGAGGTTGATATGCTGTAAAACAAAACAAACAATCAAACAAACATACCTACCTACCTTAATCCTCATGATTTGGTGTACGTCTCTCTAAACGAAAGGGAGGCGGGGGCTAGGTAAGACTAAGCATGAATTATTTTACTACATGAATCATTAAACCTGTTAATTGTATCAAGTTAGAATGCCAGATAACTTTATAAGAGATATCTTTATAATCTATATACTAATACCATTTGTAACTATTTACCTACCAACCTTCCTCCTCAATATTTGTGTATGTCTCTCCAGGGGAAAGTGGAAGGAGTGATAGATAAGACGAAACATGAATTATTCTATTGCTTGAATCATTTAAACTGATAATTGCATCAAGTTTGAATGCTAGATAACTTTATAAAAAATAACTTATACTAATGCTATTGTAACTACCTACCTACCTTAATTCTCATGATTTGGTGTACGTCTCTCGAAGGGAAATGGAGGTGAGGGAAAGAAAAGTCTAGGTTTGGTTTGGTTCTGTGTTTAATGACATATCAACATTTCATGGGTTATGTAATGCCAAAGTCATCCTTGTAGAAGAAAAGTAGTGGTACTATGTAAGTAATAGCTGGAGAGGTGTGGGGGGTTCATAACATTCCCAAGGGCATTAGTCTGAAAGTGAGTGTTACATACACTAAATCAACCTTGTGCCCCATTTTGATCTTGTGGGGGGCCAAATAAGCTTTACTCCGCTTAATTAATCACCTTGTGTCATATTCCGTCGTGGTCGAGTGGCTGGATAAAATATATATATATATATGCAAAATATTTAAAAATATATGTTTATTAATTAGATATTAATACCAGTATATATATTTTACTACCTTTAACCGCAAGATTTGGCATGAATCGCTCTAAGGGAAGAGAACATTGGTTGGTTGGATTTTACGGCATGTCAATCATTGGCTTATTTTATGCTGTAGATGTTTTGTTTTATTCATTCTTGATGGATATTTTGAACTCTATTTTTTAAACACATTTTAAAACTCATTTTTTCTATTTAACCCAGGTACTATCACTCTGGGTCAGAGTGGATTTGGGAGTATTGGCGATGAAGGGGTACTCCCCATTCCCCAAAGCTCCAGAATTGGAACTTTACCATCATAGTTTAACGTCGTACTCAGGATATTAAGACCTCAGCTTTTTAGCACATCTATAAAAAGGGTTAGGGCTTGCTATAAGGGCAATAAGGTTGGGACAATCACATAGGTGCTAGGGCTTGGCGTAACCAGGCGATTGACCGGAGGGGGCCTCTCCAACCGTTCGTCTAGTAAAGAGTGCTGCATGTCATTGACTGCTCAGACACCATGTTTCCATCCTTAAACATCAAGTCACCACCCGCAGCCAACAGGTGACCCCATTGAAGGTCTTAACTCTGTAGTCGCAGTCGGTATATTCTAAATCCCCGGCTGATATGACTAGGAGTAGGATGTATAGACTAAGATAATTGAAACCTACCCCCTACGCATGCATGAATGCTTTTACTACATGGTTCATCAGGTAAACTGGATTTACAAAATTAATCCTTAGCTCTGACGACGTTACTGCTCTAGTTATCTTAGCAACGCTCTACAATGCTCTTTCATTTTAGATGTAATGTCACAGTAGTATTAGAATTGGATCTAACGTTTGCTTTGTATTTTTAATTCAATAAATTTTAATTATTTTGAAAAAGCAAACGATTTTAATGCTGTTTTTTTAAAAAAAGAGAATGCGTTCAATTTGTTCTGAGAATGTATTTTTCAAGAATAATTTCACTATCAATTAAAGAGAATATATGCCATTTTTTCTGATAATGTATTTTTCAAAATACCTTTAGTGTTGAATGAAGAAAATGCATTCAATTTGTTTTAAGAATGTATTCTTCAAGAATAATTTTCACTATCAATTGAGGAGAATATATGCCATTTTTTTTCTGATAATGTATTTTTCAAGAATAGTTTCAGTGTTAAATGAAGAAAATATATTCCTCTTTTGCTGATAATGAATTTTTACCGAATAATCTCAATATTGATCCAAGAGAATGTATTCTATTTTTTTGAAGAACAGTTTCAATATTGAATGAAGAGAATGTCTCCCATTTTTTTTTTCTGATAATGTATTTTTTAGACAATGGGAAACCTTTGAAAATATTTTGCAAACAATTAAACTCTTTCTTCACGTTCTCAATGTTGCTAGGCCTTTACTGAATATGCGCGAACAGACACTCTGTTGCGGGGTTACTTAGCTGATAGCAAGATGTCGTTGAGTGAGGATATACATTGTTTGAGCGCTACACCCACAGTGAATATGAATCAGGTTTTGTTCGCAACAATTCGGAAGATTGGAAAGGCTTTTGCGGATGATTCAGTGAGTGAAATCCAGATCAAAATTTGATACCTGGTCATCAAAGTTGGCAGGGGATCCATTGAAGGTGATCCATGTTCTGAAAGACATCTAACAAACGGAATGCTCAGAAATCTTGAATGCGTGTCGGTTGTAATCCCAGAAAATTGGCAACTGACAGTGCGAGAATTAGGAGATCTGAAAGTTCCCTGAAATGCCCGGAGAGTATCTAACCGTTTTGAATACAGGGTGATTGAAAAGCAACTCCCTATTTTAAACTATCCCCCTGCTGCAAGATGAAATATCGCTAGTTGTCAATACTTGGGAGGATATTGAAGACTTGATTTTTATGCAAAATGGTGCTCTTCCACATTCTGCTATCGTTGTTCGTGAATAGCAGTATCACCATTTTCCTAGAAGAGGTATGGGTAGACGTAGTCTGTATGAGTGTCCGACCAGAAGCGCTGATTTAACTCACTGCGACTTTTTCCTTTGGGGTTGGTTAAAGGAGAAAGTCTACTCTATGGAACCAATGACCTTGTACAACGAATACGAGAATTTATTTCTGCCATTCCAAAAGAGCCCATGGGAAAATCAGTTGATGCGATTTCCGAGCGGCTTGAGAAGCTGGAAGCGAATCCTCGATCCCATATAGAATTTTAAATAGAACTCCAGGTTATGTGTGTTGTTCTAAGATTTATTTTTGAAAAATAATGATTCAGAAATGAATTAAGATTTTTTAAAATAGGTAGTTACTTTACAACCACCCTGTATATCTCAGCTGCCTATTCTTTCTGTCGCAAAATATTCATTAAAATCTAAAAAAAGGGTGTAATTTTAAACTAGTCTGTGAGTTTAGTGAGTTTGATGGGTGCCCTGCATATATCCCACACTAAGATGAGCTAAGGAACCACTTTAGCTCAAACGGTAGAGCATCCGCCTAGGAATCGCAAAGTTCCGGGTACAATACCAGTCCCTGCCAACTCAACGCATGAGTAGCACAGATTGGGTAGTCTGATATGCGCGGCAAAGTGGGAAGCTGACGATAGGTGTGAGTGACGCTGCACATCAGCAAAAACATTCTCCCTGGTCTAGTACTAGCGAAAAGGGGATATACTCCCTCGCTGTCCGGCTGATACTGACAATAGACCACTCTACCAAGATGAGCTTAGTAAATACCAGTAAATATTTCTCTTTGATTCTAATGCAATACGGCAACATATACAAAATAATGCAAAGCATTACATGCATCTCTCCCCCCCTCTCTCTCTCTCTGTCTATCTGTCTGTCCCCCCCTCTCTCTCTCTCTCTCTACAGTGTGACCACAGCGTCCGAGTTCAAATCCGGTTTGCATTTAAAATGTGTTAATACCCCCAGGAAAGGTATGCATCTAACTATCTCCCTCCAGCTATGGATAAATAATAGGACAGACTGAGATTTTTAACATTGGTATGGCTACTGGTCTATGAGAAGGAAAACTCACAATTCAAACTTGTTAAACTCGTGCAGAGAGGTTGGGTAAATACATATATTGATTTACTTAAACTTGTAACTAAATTTTGATTGTTATAATCTCAATGTTTGGGTTCTTGTATTAAATTCAAAGGTTCACCCTGCTAGTTGTTCCTAGAATACAGTGAGTGCATCCTTGAAGATTGGGAGGCTCCCGTTTTTTCGAGGTCTGGAGAATGAGGAGTCATTAATCTCAGGCCAACTCTGACCCTGAGTGGTGGTACATGTTACGGTTCCATCCATGGATCAAATAGCCTGTGTGCAAGTTATTTGTATTACATAGGAATACTTAAAAGTGTATAACAGTGTAAAAACAAGTGGTTATTGTTATTAAATAGGAATAGTTACTTAAATCGATATAATTATGAATTAATTATTAGTACTAGCAACAGAAAACACCCTCCGGGTGTCGTAAAAATTAATTTTTGAAAGACATTGCCTGAGAGTGTGGGAGTTAAAAATTCAATGTCAGAGGGTTTGTATCATAAGTAAGCAAAATCCTCAATTAAAGGAGTAAAAAAAATGAAAATAAAACAATTTGAAATGAAAACTGAGCCTCGTCCCTCTCAAATAAAATGTTGCGTGCATGTAATAATCAAACAATTATTTTGAATATTTTCCATATCAATTTTCCACAAAATCGTAGGTATTTATTTATTTGTAAACTTTTTAGTTAACTTCTTGTAGTTTTTGTTACAGACAGAAATACAGACAATCTCCATTATTAATAGATTAGACTGGAAGAATTGAAACCATATAAGTAAAGTATTGTTCTAAATTGGGATAAGTGTAAAAGGTCCCAACATGAATACTTTGAAACAGACTAAAGCATCATTGCCGTAGGTAGGAATAAATATATGTGCAATTACCCTAGGTAGGGCTAAGAGTATAGTTCTGAAGAGGAGTACTTCAGAGTGGACTAAAGCGTCCGTGTCGTAGGTGGGCGTTTTTTTATTCATCTCAAACAGACAGATGATTTCTGAATATATGTTACTTACAGTATTTTTACTAATATCTATGCAAGTTTTTATCACAGAATAGACAGAGTATGGTCTATTTAATTACCCTAAGTGGGGCTAAGTGTATAAGGTCCCAAGAAGAGTATTTTTGAGGGGACTAAAGTCCCATTGCCCTAGGTAGGATAGTTTTTATCATCATCAAATGATTTCTGAATATATGTTGTTTACAGTATTTTTACTAATATTTATGCAAGTTTTTTTTAATGACAGAATAGACAGAGTATGGTCTATTTGATGAGGAGCCAGCCGAAAAAAGACTTTATCTTAAATTTCTTTGTTTCATTCTCTGATTATCTTCTCATATTATTTGTGACAAATGAATTCATAATGTTTTCTTCTGCGTCTGTCTGCTGGGAATTCCTGTGTAATCAAAAACTATTACAAAAGACAACCTGAGGCAAAGAGACAAAATATAACACAGAAAGAAACAGTTGTTCATTTTTGTTTTCTTAGGTAATTACTACTGTCTGTTTCCCGAAGAATCTTCTCAGTGTACAACAAATACTGACTTCATGTATCGAAATAAATAACCTTAGAATTATAGTCATCAAAGACAATTAAATTTCCATCATCTCTTCAAATCAGATGTGTTTATAGTTTTTCAATCATTTCAATTAATCATGAGATATAACCAAAAAAACAAAACAAAACAAAAAAAAAAAACTCGTGATGTATTTAAGATTTTTGAAATTATTCTTAGCATGGCATCATGAAGAAGGATTTATGACCGTATTCATTGACACTGTTGGGGGTTGTTGAGAATCATGCAAGATTGGCAGGACCTTTCACAGTATGTTACATAATGGATAGGCAAAGCCTATCAGTTTCAGCAAGTAGAGTAAACAATGGAAAACACTATCATATATATATATATATATTATATATATATATATATATATATATAGTTATGAAGATAAATGAAAAAACATAAATATATTTGCATGGATGATATTTGTTGTATGCTTACACGTCGTTCGATGAGAATATATTTGCATATACATTATTTTAATTAAAATTATTCTAAAAGTAGAATAAAACAATAGTATAAAACTAAGTAAGCATGTCGTCATCTGCAGAGCAGAAAGTTTTGAAGAAAAAAGCAAAACGGGTGATTCAAAAAATTATCTTATTTTATTTTTTAAAAATGTTTTAATTAGAATCCTGTATATGTAAATATATTCCCGTCGGAACACGTGTAAATTTCATCTGTAAATTATATTTATGTTTTTCTATTCATGTCGGATTTATTTCCATCTTCTTTACTTACACATACTGTAAAATAAGGCAACATCCTTGAACCCAAGTAAATCAGGAATGGGACTCTCATTAGCTTAAAGAGTCATGTTATCAGATGAGGCTAGGAAAGTGGATTATGATTTAGGAGAGTTGAGCACGAGCGGCCCCGGTGGGCAAAGGTGAGATTATGTCTTTGCTTCTTCTGCAAAATGTATCCGTGTTGTCTCCATGATAAGAGAACAAAAAATGGCCCCCATGGAGAGATGTCCAACCTGAAAAGAAAATCCCTATATGAAGAACAAAATGTCTGATGAAAGAATAAGCAGACTCTATAGAAACAGAGATTAAAAGAACTTAAGCAGCAGTATGTTAAGTAGTTGCTCTGAGAAGTTACTGGCCCTATCAGTTTTTAATTAGAGTAATGCTAGTTTGAATTCCGAGTCTTCCTTCTCCTAGACGAGTAGCCATACCATAGCTAAAGAGTCTAGCCAGCTCTACTATTTATCCATTGAGAGAGATGGGTCCATACCTTTACCAAAGGCATTAGTGCAAAGGGAAAGGCAAAAAAACTTCATCCAGGATTTGAACTCGGGTCACCATGTACATTTCTATTGTGGCACTGTGGTTTTTGTGGTTCTTTTCCTCTATGTTGACTCTATAGCTGTTCTAAAAGAATGAAGGGGTTTTGGGTCAGTGGTAGATTTTTAAGCAAGTGACAAACTGTTTAGGGGGGATGTCTTTGTAACTCTTTCATGGGTTTCACTCTGATTCAGTAGCCATTGGACAACTCTCCTAAAAGTGTCATCTTTTCGGGATGATGGTCTTCCATTCTGGCACAGCAAAGTTTTATCTTAAGCAACATTGCTTCGATACTAGATACTTGGTAGTTTTGATTGATTGATTGACTGATTTTAACGGCGTTTCAATCCTTCTAGGGTTATTATATGCCTAGAGGTTAGGGAATAGCGTTTATTGTACATTTATATTTACATCTTTAGTGCAGGTATATCTTAAGAGATTTTTGCCCACAGTTATGTGATATCGAGTATTCCTATCTAATACAAATAATTTGTACACAGTTGTATGGTTTCAAGTATTCCTATCTAAAAGTAATAATTATGTGGTTTCAAGTAATTATTTCTATTTAATAATAATCACTTGTTTGCACACATTTATATGGTTTCAAGTAACTAATAATAATCCTTAGTAAACAATATATAGCTTTAATGTAACAATTTTTAATACTATTTGATTCATTATTTGTCTGAAGTTTTTAGATGAGGTTTGATAATTTTTACTATTTAAATTTTTCAGACTGTTGTCCTTATCTTTATTGTTATATAGACAACGATTACGACATGAAGGCTCCCGAGGTTCTTGAGTTTGACAAGAAGCAGTTGAAAAAGGCCGGAGGGCACATCAGTCGAAACATTGTGTATATAAGATGAGGAAAACAGTCCGAAAGATACAAATGATACAAAATATTTGATTCCTAGATGAGACCATAATAGGCATTATCACTCAGGGTCAGAGTTGACCTTGGAACAACTGATGTCAATGAATGGGTACTACACACTCCCCAGATCTGTAGAACTGGAGCCTCACCTATAGATTTAGTTGAGTGGCATACACAGAAAACTTCTTTTTGAATGGGTCTTACCTCTCTACATAGGATAGAGTCAATATATTGATATAGATGAAAATCCCGATGATGGCTCCCGATTATGACAAGAAGGTTCCCAACTACGACAAGAAAGTTCCCGAGTTCGAAAAGAAGGTTCCCGAGTCCGAGACAGTTGCCGAGTCCGAGGAGGTTCCCGAGTCCGACAAAAAAAAAATACCTGAAGAAGGCCGGAGGGCATTTCGGCCGAAATGTTGTACAGATAACAATAAAGATGAGGACAATAGTCCGAATAACGCAGATCATACTAATCATCAAGCCTCATCTCAAACATTCAGAGAAATAGATGAAAATCATTTATAAATTATTTTATAAGTATTCATCTTAAACAGATTTAATAAATTTATATATATTTAAATATATATTTAAAGTTATCTAACATATAGAATTTTATGATAAAGTTTTTAGAAACAAAATATCTTTATATAAACTTCTATTTGTCTCTATTTGTCTGTAACATCACTGCTTACGTCACATTACCCACACTCGTCGAATATAGAATAAATAACAACCTTATGTGAATTAATTTGTATTTAACTTTGAGAAACTTGATTTTATTAGAAAGGAAACATTTATTTAAATCCTCAATTGTGCCCTAACAGGTACTACCACTCTGAGTAAACCCGGACTGGAGCCCCAAAACCAACCGCAATTTAATGTGATAGCAAGGGCACCCTTATAGTTACATAATAGACACTTTTGTAAGGAAAACTCGGAAATGCAGTACAGAAGTAATAGAACTTGATTGACAAAGTTTCACTACAGGTTCACCTGGAATGGGTCTCTCATTGGCCAGGAGAGTCACATGATCATAAAACCCTGGGAACGTAGAATTAAATCTAGTTGGAGTTGAGTCCAGACGGCAAAGAATATATTGGGTAATTCAGCACGTTGGGCACTATGCCACGAGGACTTTCCCCTGTCATTGTGAAGTTCCGTTTTTTAAGTTACGGTTACATATGGGCATTAGTATTATATATGATGATGATGATGGTCGCTTAGGCAAGAAACTGACTGTCACCAAAAGCCGTTGACTCTATGTCTACACTATCCTAACATATATATTCCCTATCACCGACATTGAGCACTCTTATTTATGAATATATAAGGAAAGGCCTCCGTATATCTTGATTAAGGAGTAAATACAAAATGCAGAGAGAGAGAGAGAGAGAGAGAGAGAGAGAGAGAGAGGAGAGAGAGAGAGAGAGAGAGAGAGAGAGAGAGAGAGAGAGAGAGAGAACCCGATGGAAGATGTCCGGTCCGGTCCAAGAAGAAATCCGAATAGGCGATAGACATTAGAAGAACAGAAAAAAATGATAGCAATGACTTTAAGACGAAGACTATGCAGCATTATGGGGTGGGTGCAGTTCTTACCCCTTTGCGGGGATACAGTTAGGGTATTCTAAATCACACCGGCAGAAAAGTTAGAAATTATCGAAAGATGAACAAAGACAGAAATTCAGTAAGAAACTAGAAAACAGAAGACGTCACGCTGTTCGTTATATTGATAGATACAGCCATACATAAACAGAGCTGTGTTATAAATTATATTATTTCACAACAATAAATACAGAAAACATTATTATAGATTATGTTATAATACAAGTTTTAATACCCGGAAGCATTATTCATCAACACTTTCTTGTCTTTCCTTTGTGAAGTAAGAAAAAAAAGTAATGTCATAATTCTCCTTAGGCTTTGTACAAAATAGATGTTTCTTTTCAAGATTGTTTGGATTGAAGTGATTGAATTGTCATGGGGTGTTTTTTAAAGTAGCAATTCAAAGAATTGTTGGCTGATCAATTCAGAGATTTTATTCAAGTATTGGATGTGTGAATGTTCGAACTGTATAATAAAAGAATTATCTTGTTCTTGTAAAACACGCGGTATCTTCAGAATCTAAACATTCAAAGTAACAGCTTTTATAATATTATAAGATATTGTTTTTTTTTTCATTTTTGCACAGCCAGAATGCTAAATATAAACTTCACTGAAAATTGAAAGATAGAGAGAGAGAGAGAGAGAGAGAGAGAGAGAGAGAGAGAGAGAGAGAGAGAGAGAGAGAGAGAGAGAGAGAGAGAGAGAGTTCTTGAACGAAAGAATTATACAAAGAAAGAAAGAATACAGAAAATTTATGAGGATAGCATAAAAATACAATAAAAGAAAGAAAAGAAAGAAAGAAAGAAAGAAGGAAAAAGAATGATTCATGAACAAAATAATTATATAAATGATAGATACGAGACAAAAGAAAGAAAGAACAGAAAATTTGTAAGGATCGTAACGTGGAATCGACTGCAATTAATCGGTAGCTCGATTAATTCAGTGGATTTAACCCTGAAGATCCTTATGGTGAAACTGGAGTAAGTTATCACTTGTACATATATTATAATAAATTTGCGCTACTTACGTAGTATTTGTTATATCGCTGACTTACCCCTCTGAATTCTGCACCACCTAAACATCGTGACCAAATTCACCGGTAAGTCACCTTTTCCTTTATATATATATATATATATATATATATATATATTATATATATATATTCTATCACTATATGCGTCTGCACCGGAAACCGTTGGTTAGTTTTGGTCTCACATCCCCTCGTTCAGTGGATAATCTGTGACAAACAAGGGTGTCGTTATGCAAACGGATATTTTTAGGTACTATTTTTCACTAAGCTCTACAGCACTGAAGGTATAAGCAAATATAAGATTGCTAAAATATATATAAGGTGTGCACTTGTTTTTAGTTTGCTAACGTATTCATATTCTTGGTTACAGAATTTCAGTGATATACATTTTGGTTATAATGAAGCCTAATAATATCCATTTCATCTTCTTCATGCGGATAAAAATACCTAATAATATAACTATGTTGTTGTACCGAGTCTGTTTATCAATATACGAATTTTAGTTTTAGAGATTTTTGTTGCTTTTACACTCGTATTTCCTTCTATTAAAGTAAAAAATATCAAACACAAAATGAACAAATTTAAATTTACCCCTTCCCCTAAAATAAGTGAATCTTTAAAATTCAACTATGATATTTTAAAGAGCCACAATTCTATTTCAAATTTATTTATATATATATATATATATATATATATATATATATATATATATATATATATATATATATATATATATATATATATATATATATATATATATATATATATATATATATATATATGTACGTAATAATTTTAAAAAAGCCAGTCCCCCCGCTACATCTGTCAGTGGACGAGGGGATTAGATATCAGGCTGCCAAACGGTCAGTCTGAGTTCGACCCTAGCCAAAGATAGTTGTGTCTAGCCACACTGAAGAGCCGTGTAACGCCGAAACCCGTGTCTGTGGATGACTTATTAATATATTATATATATAGATAGATATAGATATAGATATGTATATATATATATATATATATATATTATATATTCATGCTTCACAAAAACAAAAAATATTTTTATTTGTAAAACAAACAAATCAAGCATACGTGAAACCCTCACAACTTAAGATAATACACACACACACACACACACATATATATATATATATATATATATATATATATATATATATATATATATATTTGGGAATAAAAAGGCCTTAAATACCATGGGTATCGTGGTTATGGACCATTTCCACTCGCGAGTATGCTTACGATCTTCTTCAGACCACTGATCTATTTTATTTAGACAGGCACATGGCCAAACTCATTTTATATTCATACATTTCACCTCCCTCATTCAGGGGTGGTCATATTGCATTCTTTCTTTTCAAGTGTCTTTTTTATTGGTGGAAATTATATATATATATATATATATATATATATATATATATATATATATATATATATATATATATAATATGAGTAGGCTTACTCTGACTATATCAGTTTTTCTAAACCAGTTATACAAACGTATTTAGCACTTTTATATTAATTACAACTTATTCGGTTAATTATTTTTATTGAAAATGCAATTTTTTTGCATTCACTGTTAAGTTACCTTTTTACACACACACACACACACACACACACACACACACACACACATATATATATAATATATATATATATATATATCAGGTGAGGTGTAAAATGAAGAATCCTGCTGACTCTTACATATTCTTATTTTTAATAACAGATTTTCAATAATGTATATATTGATAATCAATGACACCTAATAATATCCATTTTCTCCTTTATATGGATAAAGATACCTAATAATATCATAGGTATGTAGCTGCAAGTAGTTTATCTACTATATATATATACCAATTTTACTTTTTCGTTCATTTGTATTTACACTTTCCCTTTAAAGAAAAAAGAATCCAAAAAATGAACAAATTCGAATTCCTCCAACAAAGCGAATCTTGAAAAGACTAAATTAAATCTGATCTCTTAAATAGCTACAATCTTATTCAAAATTTTACCCATATTATATATACTAGCAAATATATGCACCCTCCGGGTGCAAGTATTTAAGTTTAATGTAATAAAATATTATATTAAATTAGAAAGGCTAATGAAACTAAATACCGATAAAAAGATTTGAAACAGAGGGAGTATAATAAAAAATAGAACAACTGAAACTTACTCTTCCATCACTCTCGTCTTTCATTGTTATTTTTCTAATTTAAGTATTTAGTTAAAAGAGGAAGTAAAGAATAAAATAACAGTTATTTTTTCTTGTTAATGGATTTCATTTAAGATTCATTGAAGAGATTTTTGCTCATATTCATTAAAATAAAACCAAACAGTTAGAAATCAATAATACTAAGCACATATTTAATAAAATCAAATTTTTAATATCAATATGCAAATTAGCCTTCCCGTTCACACTGTAAACCGCTATTTTGTTGTACATATAAATATAATTGCATATTATTAGTATGTAGATATGGTTAACAGTATTAATAATATAAAACTATTTTATTAATAATTGAGGTTTAAATAAAAATAAAATCATTGAGAATGTGATATAAATAATTAAGGGAATTTGTGACTTGAGTAATAACATAGTTTCGGTTACAGACGGAAAAACACACAATCTCCATTATAATAAGATATGTACTAGCAGCACCTTTGGATATACCACAGTATGATAATCTAATAATTACAACGTTTGATATGTTTACTTAAGAGCTATTCCGAAATAGTTAAATATGTGAAAAGTATAATAATCTTGATTCAACTCTCTTTCACTCTTTATTTTCTATCTTTCTTTTCATCTTTTCATTATGTTCGATTGAAACAGATTAGCGTTATCATTTCTGTGCGTTCATCCTCTCTCCCTATATTTCCCCTACTCTCTTTCTTTCCTTCTCATTATATCTTTCTTTGTAGCATGTCCTTTTTCTTCTCTTTCTTTCTTTATAATAAAAACGGGTTTTAGCTGAGAAATAAGAATTTGACAGATAAGCAACAAAGGAAAATCAGGATTTACATGTTTGCATTTCATCTTGAACGATTTGGACGGTCTCATTTTTAATCAGAGGGTCTTGCACGATAATAACTGTCATACTTTTAAGGAAGACGAGTATTGATATATAGATATATCATATTTTGGTTGCAAAGCTTTGATGATGTACAGTTTGGTAATAAATAATACCTTATGATATATTTTTCGGTTGTATAATGTTCCATTAAAAATACTAAAATACTGGTATCTTTTTTTTGGTTTGGAAGAAAATAAACATTTTGATTTTAGAATGTTAGAGGATGTTCTTATTTTTGAGGAATAACGCATGTAAGGTTAGACATTCAAGTAAGTTTTGATATTGATCTATTTGCTTCTGTTGACCCTGAGGTGGTATGAATTAAAGGGAAGTACTGTTGACAGAATCATGTTTTCAAAACTTTGTCTCTGTATTGGCCTATTAAAAGGAAATGTCTTAAGAATTGAATGTCACTTGCTGCTGGCAAAAGACAATATCTTCTTACTCTCCACTCTTCTTATGCGCACTACCTTACCGCCCATATTTAGAGTAATCATCCTTATCTTTGTCTCAATATTTTGATTGTCGAGTGCATTAAGGTGAATTTAAAGGAGTTTTATTATTTACTCCAAAGATTATTTCATGTGCACATCTTAATACTATCTATGACGCGTCTATATTATCGTTATTATTCTATTCTTTGCAAGCTTTTCACACCAGTTCTAACTGAAGATTTTTTTATTGAAGTCTGAATGACAGCAAGCTTCCTCAGATCTATAGTTCCAATTCTGGAGCTTTGGGGAGTATGAAGTACCCCTTGATTCTCATTACTACTAGGTTTACCCTGACCTGGCGTAGCAGTACCTGTTAGGGTCCCATGTATGGGTTAAATAGATAAAAAATGAGTTTACAAAAATGTGAGTTTGAAAAGATTGAATACCCAACAAGAAAGAATAAAACAAAATGTCTTCGGCATAAAATAACCCAAGGGTTTACATGCCGTAAAATCAAAAAAAAAAAAATCCTTCAGTCTCCTTGGTGAATTAGTTTTACAGAATATCAGGATTTGTTGGGTTATCTAATGCCGGTGTCAGTCTTCTTTTTTTTTTTTTACTATTGGCCATTTTTAAATGCCAGTAATAACTGGGAATTTTTCACTCATTCTCTTCGAAATCTAATTATTCATTATCTCCCTATAATTGTTTATGTCAAGTCACAAATAGTAAATATTACAACGGAAATATTTAACCTGGAAAATAATTACTTATTTTATAACATAGCGCTAGCACTGGTGCAGACGTACTGCCTATGGATCTGTGGGTAGCATGCACCTCCCCCTTTGTATTGATAGTCAACTCAGGAACTGTATTGTAGTATAATGTGAAGAAAAACCGTAAGGAATTTAATTTTATAATTTGAAGACGTTGGCCAGTTGAGCGGATCGATAATTAGGAATCGAACTCATAAAATTAAATTGGAAGAATGATTGAAAGAATTGAACCCAAATTATGTTTTAAAATTTGATGGAATTTACAAACAAAAGGTTGTGGTTAGTTGGTTGGTGGGATTTTACAGAATGTCAATCCTTGTTGGGTTATTTTATGCCAAAGACATTGTTTTATTTTTTCTTGATGGATATTCAAAATATGCTTTATTTTCTAAACTCATTTTTAACCTTTTGGGTCGGCGTGGACCTGGGAGTAAGAAGGAATATTCTACATTCCCTAAAGCTCCATAATTGGAACTTCATCATTAGATGCAGTTTAACGCCATACCCAAGACACTAAAACTCTCAGCCACCATCTTCTAGCACATATAGGATAAAAAAAAAGGTTGATGTTTTGCCATAAGGGCAATAGGGTCGAGACAATCATTTAGCTACCAGTGACCAGCTGATTGATCGTAGGGGTCTTCTTCGATCGACCGTCCAGCCTAAGTAAGGGCTAAAGTGGAGTTTTTCAGCCACCAGGATTCCGTCCTTAAGTATCACGGTTCGCCACCCACGACCAGCAGGTGGTTCCATCGGGGGAATTCTACCCCCCTCCCTGCGGAGGCCCAGCCGGCGTATTCTGCAACAGCTGACAGAGCAGAAAGGTTTAAACTTTTTGTCACGAAAAAAAATGTTCATATTGACACAAATCGGGTTAATGTAGAAGAGACTCTGATAAGAATTCACTTGGAATCACTGACCTTCCGTTGATAGACATATGAAATTATTGATTGTGGGAAGAAACCAGCTGTAGAGTCCATTGAACCTCTGTGACGAGAGGTGCATATAACTACAAATTAACTAGAGTGGCCGCTCCTCACATATTGTCCATAATACTTACCACATAAACTCTACCCTCTGCAACATGATTGTTAATAGAAAAAAGAAACTCAGCGCTCTGCTCGATTCTCTTTGCATTGACAGCTATCTCAGCAAAACAATCGTATGGAACTAAAACTTAAATATTCATCCGTCTAGTAAAGGTATTATCATCGCCATGGTAACTATAAACACTAATTTGAGTGTATATATATAGTTGTGAAAACGTCCCTTTGTTCTAAGTGGGTGGCGATCCGTGATACTTAAGGATGGAACCCTGGTACCTGAGCAGTCCATGGCATGCAACACTCCATTTTGTCTCTTACTTAGGCTAGACAGTCGGTCGAAGAGACCTCCTCTGATCAATTGGCTGTTCACGTCAAGCCCCAGTACCTATATGATTGTCCCAACCTTCTTGCCCTCATAGCAAGCCCCAGCCCTTTATATCATATATGTGCTAAAAGGTAGTGGCTAAGTCTTGATGTCCTGGGTATAGTAGTAGTAGTACCATCTCCGGGTTAAATAGAAAAAATGAGTTTAAAAATGTGTTTAAATAATTAATTAAAAAATTTAGTACCCATCAAGAATGAATAAAACGAAAGCATCTTCGGTATAAAATAACCCAGCAAAGGTTGATATGCCGTAAAACCAAACCAAACCAACCTATCAACCAAACCAACCTTTGTTCTAACGAACAGTCATAGGTTGTCATTTGTCTGGGATTTTTTAAAGGATTTGTTGTCTGACAGGGTTTTCTGTGTCAGCATCAGAGGGCAACATTTAAATATAGTGGGCCCCATTACCGAATTAACTGTGGATAGGGCTCGTCAATTCTATGCAGCAAACGCGGCGGAGATAGAAAAAAAAACTTCAATATTTCCTGATTTATCACCGAACTGAAAGCCCATTGCAGTCAAGACGAGGCACTTTATTAAAGAAGATCAGACCTTCATCACGAAAAAAAATAATCAGCAATTGCTTTCCGAAGGTATAAACGAAAAAAAGTACAGTGGAAGCGTGTCGTATAATGGTTATCGTTGTAGGAATTTGACTCACCAAACTTCAAATCCTGGATGAGGCTGGTAGCATTTCACATGGGGTTAATATCTTTTAGAATGGTATGCATCCAATTATTCTCCCTCGAGCTATGGATAAATAGTAGGACAGACTTAGCTATTTAGTCTTAGCTAGGCAACCAGTCTTGGAGAAAGAAAACTGTGAATTCATACCTGTTAAAACTCAGCTTAAGAAATTGATCTTGTGCTACATCCTGATGGTGTGGAGGGGATCGGTAAGTATGTAATCGAAGAACGTATTTCATAATGGTCAGCTCAGTTGGTAGTGGTCAAGGACCCTAACCACCGACACAAAAAATGAATGTATGTAGATTACTATCAGAAAACTGGACGCTTATCCTCTGCCAAGCATTGATACAATGATTAATGACCTCACTAGATACAGTGTTTTTTCGACCACAAATTTGAAAAAAAAATGTTCACGAAAATAAGACCATCCAGGATTTTACATTTCCTAAAAGAAGTGGGATTGTACTAAAAAATATGAGTAATTGAACAATAGTTAAAATCTATACATATACATATTTATCTACCAAACTACCGCTACGAATCCAAATCTTAGTTGACATTAAATGACCCACTGAGGTTGATATGCCGTAAAACAAACCAAACCAAACCAATCCAAACCAATCGACCTCAAAAGTGCCTACCACCCGGTAACGTTTAAAGAACTAGATAAAAAAATAAACAGCTTTTGAGGCGAAAGGTCGTTTGTTTCAATTCCGTAGGATTCAGTTTGGGGTAAAAAAAATGGGGCCACTGCCTTCCAGAGTACTATAAACAGAATAGTAAAGGGAAAAATCTATACTTATGGGAAATTATTATCGGTATTCCATATGAACCAATAAAATGAAACAAATGATAAAGACAAGGTTGATATTTCAAAGGAGGTTTTATCGAATGTAAGTTGCTAAAAACATATTCTTTTAGCGGTCGTAAATCATATAAGATAAGTTACAAATGACATAAAACACTTATCTGTTTTGGTAAATGTTTTCGTAGCAACGTCGTTATAGTTGTTTTTTCGCTGGTCATTCGTTCTTTCAGTAATGCTGCTATGTTGTTTCAGCCGAGCAAAAGGTGCAGTATATTCTGTTGTTCTAGTTAAGGGACAAAGGCTCTGTTCCAGCTGTCCAGTTAAGCGGCTTAGTCTGTTCCGTTAAAATTCCTAATCCTAGCCCCTGGTTGTTTTTATACTTCCAGGTTTACTTTCTGCCAGGTTCATTGTTAGGGATGGTAAAGCCATATTTTTCATACGCTTTCTGTTACATCATTGATATTTCAATTGCAGAAAGAACACGATCAAAATGATAAAGTGTTCCTGGAGGATATTAGCAAGGCTAAAATAACCCTTAACGAAAAAAGAAAAGGAAATATGTACTATAAAGGTGGGGTTTGAAACTTCATATTTCCTCCAATTCATAGAATTCACTGATATCTTTGGTGACATTGCAATATCTGCATTAAATTGTACAAGAAACAGCAATGAAATCAAGATTAAAATGTTAATCGAAAATGTGTACTCTGTTGCATATTTCTCAGGGGACAGGCAACCGGCTTCACCGACCATCAGCAGCCCTCTGGGGATCACGTGATGACGGCTATAAAAGCAAGTCACCGACATCTCTCCTCCTTTTCGTCTCTGTTAGGTACAAGGTGGAGCTGCTAGAATTCAACAAACACAGGACGACCAGAAGTCTCTGCCTCTCACCCCCAATCAGCCTCTGTTTCGTCAGTGGTCTCACGAGGCGAAAAGCCAAGTCAAACAGCTGTAACATCACACACTCATGCCGGTTAATGTATGCCTACTATTTCCACCCGTTAGAAGCATAAAGCCTTCGACAAGAGATTGTTACGAACTACCCATAAACAAAGGCCACAGAACTTTGTTACTAGGAGGAATTGATACTCACAAATTCCCTTAGCAGGCAATATTTCTGAAACCTAACAACCCCCTAACAACACTAAACTTCTCTACTCTTCAGTACTGTACTTGTCTGAACTTGTACTTACTGAACTGTTTGAACTCTACAAACACTAACCCCACGTTTGAAATTGTAACATTTATATGTTTGTATACATGCCTATTTTGTACATTCTATCTGTACATGAAATTCTTTTTGGTAGTAAATATATTGGTCATCGTAATTTGTATTTCAAACCTCACTGCTAATCTTCTCTCTGCTACCATAGTAATTTGTGTTTTATTCCCCTCCATTTACTATGGGTAAAATTTCTTTACTTTAATTTTTATAAATATAAACATCACTATATCTTGGTTGATTAAAAGCTTCACTTCTCCGCAAATATTCACCACCTTCTTTATTGGCATTGTAAGGTACGTATTAAATTGTAAAATGAAATGGTAATAAAATCAAGATTAAAATATGTACAATGAATATTACTAAGTTAAGTTACGAAGGTTAATATATCATTAAACAAAAAATTAAACTAAGCCAGTGTGTTTTAAAGCCTCATATCTCTGCGGTTCTTTGATATTTTCTTTGGTGGTATTGCAATCTCCGTATTGAAGGGTACAAGAAAGTACAATAAGATAAAAATTTAAATTTGATTCGAAAATATGTACTATGAATAGCACTTAAAAGTTTTAAAGCCTATTATATTTGCCAATTCTTCGACTTCGCTACTTTGAATTCGCTACTTGGATGGCATTGTAATATACACATTGAATTAAACCAAGAACTACAATAAAATCAAGATTTAAAATTTTGTCTAGAATATGTACGATGAATTGCAATTAGTCCCGGGTTCTTTAAAGCCTTATATCTCCGCTAATTGCTCGAATTTACTAATTCTTCATTGGTTGGTTGGATTTTATGGCGTGTCAACCCTGGTTAGGTTATTTTATGCCGGATACGTTTTGTTTTATACATTCTTGATGGTATTCAAATTTTTTAAAACACTTTTTTAAAACTCATTTTTTTATCTAACCCATAGACGGGAATCTAACAGGTACTACTGCCCCGGTTCAGAGTAGACCTGGGAGTAATGGCAATGAAGGGGTAGTCCACACTCCCCAGAGCTCCAGAATTGAAACTTTACCACTAACATCATACTCAGGACAACCAATTTCTTCAGTGGTATTGTAATATACGAAATTGTACAAGAAACGTTAATAAAATCAAGATTGAAATCTTTGAAAAAAATATGTACTATGCCAGGTATGTTTAAAAACCTCATGTCTTTGCCAGTTCTTTGAAATGGATACTTTGTTTTTGGTAGCATTGTAATCTATGCATCGGATTGTACAAGAAATAACTATGGCCGGCACATACACAGAGAAGGTTTAGATATATGTATGGTGACGCAACAGTTGATGGGGCTAATGTGCCAAGATAGGTAAAAACAAATTTAAAGTTGGGGGGGGGGAGCAGTGTTAAATACAAACTGCCAAGTGGAAGCACATTGACAGCAACCCATAGGTTTTTCCATAATGGATTTGACAAGTGGGTTTGTTACGAGGATAGAAAATCATCCTCTTGTGTGGAAGTAGATCTTTTCCGGGAATTCGTTCAAGACAACGTACGCACACAAAAAGGAAACAAAAAAGAGCAGAGATAAAATAAGATAAGTGTTAAATTTACCTGAAAAGGAAAACAGAGTTTGTTTGAATCAACAATATATTCATATGATGATGTTTTGCTTATACGACTCCCTCAGATAGTCAGACTTAACTAGGGAAGCAACAAATTTAAGATTAATATAGCATTTATTCTAAGACTTGCAGCAACAAATAAATGTATTAAAACTTAGTTCAATTCTACCATTTTATGTAACAACAAAACAATAACTAACAATATAAACGTACTTCCTATGTAGAGAAGTTTGAGAGACTTACCAGTCTGATGTCGCCCTGTCGGCTGGGACAGAAGAATACGCAAACTTCACCTCTGTAGAGAAATAAGACCCCCCCTCAATGGGGTTACTAGTTGGCTGTGAGTGGAGACCGGTGATGCTTAAGGACTAAATCCTGGTGGCTGAGCATCACTTCTCTTTGGCTCTTTCTTAGACTAGACGGGTGGTCGGAGAGGCCCCTTCAGATCAGTTGGCTAGTCATGTCAAGCCTATATGACATCATACCTATATGATTGTCCCAACCCTATTGCCTATATGGCAGGCCCCAACCCTTTTATCATAAATATGTGCTAGAAGGTGTTGGCTAAGGGTATTATTGTAATGTGTATGGCATTAAACTGCATCTAATTGTGAAGTTTAAATTCTGGAGCTCTGGAGACTGTGGAGTACCCCTTCATCGCCATTACTCCCAGGTCCAATCTGACCGGAGTGGTAGTACCTTTTAGGGTCTAATCTTTGGGTTAAATAGAAAAGATGATATCAAAAAATGTTTAAAATAAAATTGAGTTTAAAAAAATTGAGTACCCATGAAGAATGAGTAAAACAAAACGTCTTCGGCATAAAATAACCCAACAAGGGTTGACATGCCAAAAAACCAACCAAACAATTATTTACATTACAACATGATGGCATTCAATGTCCTTCTCGCTACGATCTATTTCCTTAGGTTTACTTTCTCATGGTGGATCCTGAAGGCTCAAATCTTTGAATATAGGCCGCAGACAAGTGACGATCTGGAAGATGTTATTTGTCACGAAATCACAGCAAAACTAGAGGCAATGAGTGGGCGAGTACGACAGAACTTCAGAGTGAGGCTTCAGGAGTGTATCGTGCGCAAGGGTAAGTATTTGAAACATCGGGAAGACAAGAGCAAAACAAAATGACAAATATTGATTTTTCTTATATTTGTCACTCGAGTATCGGAATTAACAGAGAAATAATAGGAAGAAATACAACGAGTATTATGGATAGGGGAAAAGTTTATTAAGCAAAGATACAAGGTTAACAGAGTAATTATCAAATGCTAGATTGAATTAAAAAATCCCGTGAGATTTCGTTGTTTTTTTCTTCCGAGGTTTCGTCAGACATTATTTATAGGAAAAACATACGATTCCATTCTCATTATTTAGGTACTATATGGCACTTATCATAAAATTGAATGTTGAATAGGATATATATTAATCAACATAGGATGTGACAATTTCTTTAGCGGAGTTTAACAGGTTTGAATTCAGAGTCTACTATACTGGTTTTTAGTCTCTCTACTATTTCCTCATAGCTGGAGAGTGATTAGTTGGATGCATATCTTTCCCAAGGTTATGTGAAATGCAAACAGTCTCGTTCAGGATTTGAACTCGGGTAGACGCGTTCAATAGGATATATGTTATCTTTTTTAGTTACATTCCCGAATTGAGAGGTAATTCTACCGGACCCTTTATATCAAGGCATTGATTCTGATGAAAGTATTGACTGTGGATTTCAAGACAGCATGTGCCACACCCTTTTGTATTATTAGTCAATAGTACGTTCGAGAATGGGGTTCCCGAATTCGAAAATGTTCCAGAGTCCGACAAGAAATACTCGAAGAATGCCGGAGGACACATCGGCCGAAACGTTGTGCAGATAACAATTAAGATGAGGACAATGGTCCGAATAATCCAAATAATCCAAATTATCAAGGCTCATCTAAAAAATTCAGAGAAATAGACTGTATAGTTTATTGAATAATAGAATAATTTATAATAAGAGGGATAGTGGCCAGAAGGATAGAACGATAATCGAGAATAGAACTTATAAAATTAAATGGGAAGAATAGATAAAATAATCGAATCCAAATTATGCATTTTAAAGAACTGATGGAAATAAATTATTAAAGATGCAGAAGAGAAGGTGGCTTACTTCCGGGAACGAAATGTGTTTTAATATGCCTAATGTGCAGGAGAGGTTAAAAACTCAGAATGGGAAACAAGGCTGCTTCACAGCCATAATTACAGTCATAGTCTCGGAGCCAAATTGCCAAATAGTAGTTTACAGTGTTAACGGGAAAGCTAATTATTTGTATAATGATTTAGAAAAATAATTTTTATAAATATTTGCTTGGTTTTATGGATTGAGCCTAGCATCCAAGCTGGTCTATTCTTTGGTTATACCCCACTGTTTCAAATAAGTTTACTAAAATAATTGATAATTTATTTAGAAATTAATTAAAATAATGTAATCTTTTTATATGCATTCTTATTTAGTTTTGTTAGTCTTCATAATTAAATATATCACGGGTTGCTGTGATGGAATTTTGTCGTAGAACAAGAAGCCAATATTCTTTCAACCTAAAATTGATTCCCTGTTTTTATTTAACAACAAAAGATTTTCTCACGAAAAGTTTGTTTCAGATTGTTTGAAAACAAATGGAGTTATAGCGTGCAAGAAAATGAACAGGAACCACAAATTAAGATTTGTTAACCTTTGTTGAAATGTACAGGAAATTGTGATTCAGAGTAGGAGGCCAGCTGTCGTGGAACCTTTGGAACCTTTTAAAGAAATGTCTATATAATCTCTAGCTTGAGAAATTTCATCAGTTTGTTCCAGTGTTGTATATTCATAGGTACCGTCATTTTTAGACGCTTATTGTATAGATAGATTTTGAATCCAGGTGTTGTTAAATTCAAAATCGGAGGCGTTAGTAACATCAAGTTAACCCCTAACTTCTTGCCACTAGAAAACTGGGAACAGAAGGTTTAGTTGGTTTGTGTTGTGAGTAAGGCGGCCAATTTACTCACACACAAAGAGAAGTAAGAGATATGTAAAGTGAATAAGATGCGTATCAAGGGCTTCGTAGTAGTATATTTATTCGCTCATATATATACATACTAACTAACTCCTCGTCTGTCTAACTGCTAGTTATCAGACAGACGCAACCATTATTTTATGGTATAAGAGGAGGCAGAAAATCCTATACAACACACTGGAAGACTGGTAACAGAAGGTTTAGTTAGCTTAAAGTCAGTTAAGCCTTAGACGTTCCAATCTAAGCATGGGCTCCGCTTTGCTCTCCTCATGCAGTTGAGAATTCTGGTTTTGAAATTGATAAAAATGTGATAACAAAAACATATATGCCTCGCGTTGTCTTTGAGAACTAATGACAGCCTTGGCGTAATCAGACAAGTATCTTCAGGAACCAGATCAGTAGCAGAACAAGACCAGTCAACAATAGAAGAAATAGAAAACTAAGAAAGACCAGTTAGAAAAAGCCATAAAGATAGCAACTGATAACAAAGAAACAGAAGAGAATATGAAAAAAGAGTCATCTACTCAAGTAAGTAAGATTTAAATATGAAGGCATAACCGTGGATGCCCCTAATAGAAGCGAACGATCTGCATATGCCCAGCAGAAGAAGCTTTTTCAGTGAG
Source organism: Doryteuthis pealeii (assembly GCA_023376005.1). Classification (NCBI taxonomy): domain Eukaryota; kingdom Metazoa; phylum Mollusca; class Cephalopoda; order Myopsida; family Loliginidae; genus Doryteuthis; species Doryteuthis pealeii. Next base: position 112,728,221 of record CM042150.1, on the reverse strand, counting down.
AATCAGTTTCGCCGGGCTTGGTCCACTCCAATGGATTTGCACACATGACCAGCAGTGACACACATGACCAGCAGTGCATAAAAGAAGGGTGTCCCTTTCTATTGTCCACCCCCTAAAGCTGGCCACTACGTTTTCAAACCCGAATACATAGAATTGTAAGATAAGAGAGACAGCCATTTTTAATCGCTATTTGAAAAAGACCTAGAAATATTATTATTTTTATCATTAAATTAACTTCTGAGGTAGTAATATCTCATCCAGAGAAAGCTATGTTAATACCCATACAGGGAAAGCATGGTATTCCATAGACAGATTATCTGTCATATGGGAATCCGATCTCGCTTGGAAGTTAAAGCGACAATTCTTCCAAGTCGTAGTTGTATCAGTGCTACTGTATAGCTGCCACATTTGGACCCCAACGAAACACCTAGAAAATAAGATGGGAGTTACACAAGAATGCGGCACACGATCTTAAACAAATCGTGGAAATAACACCCTACAAGAATGTAGCTGTACGGCCACCTACCACCTATCACACAGAGCATCTGAGTGAAGTGAACAAGACATGCTGGGCACTGCTGAAGAACCGGAAACAAACTCATAAGTTCTCCTGTTGAAACTAGCACATAGGCATGCCAGTGCCGGTCGCCCAGCAAAACCTACATTGTCCAGCTCTACACGGATACTGAATGCTGCACAGAGGATCTCCCGAGGTCAATGAATGATAGGGACGTTTTTAGCGTGAGATTGTCAAAGATATCCGTGACATGATGATGATTAAGAGAGACAGTCATTTTTAATTGCGAGAACTTAGAATTATAATTTTTTATCATTAAATACATTTCTATAGTGTCAACCGCAGGATTTTGTTCACCTTTTTATGAATACTTTACAGCCAGGAATGAACTCAGAAAAGCAACGGTACGCAAAAGAAAATTGCCACTGCTATTTGAAGAACTATTCCATTTCTTCGACGCCTTAAGAAATATACAAATATATCGTAACACAATCTCTGTGATATTGACATCTGCGACCAAAGATACAAGATTATATTGATGACTTGATAAAGATATCGATATCGGTAGCAACCACATTATTACATTTGGGTCCGTTACAGGAATATCTGTCATATCATAGTGTAACCAAGAAACACATTGTTACACGTGCGTGATCAAAAGTGATTGATTGATGTCAACCCGTGTAGGGTTATTGGATGCCGAGAGGTTAGAGAATCTCGTTCATTGTACGTTCATGTTTACAATCTTTGTGTAGTTATTTAACAGTTTTTTTTGTACAGTTATTTATCAAATATTACTACCTTATACAAATAATTCGCACACAGTTGTATACTTTCAAGTATTTCTATATGATACTAATTATCTATAGACAATTATATGGTTTTAAGTTATCAAGAATAATAAAGTAAGTAAATTTTAGTAAGTGATTTTTATTCTCTCTCCCTAACCCTCTCTCTCCCCCTCTCTCTCTCTCTCTCTATATATATATATATATATATATACAAGTAAAGTCGTCGTGGTAGCCTAAAGTCGGTATCAGCCAATCAGCGAGGGAGTATATCTCCTTTTCAATAGCGTTAGACCAAGAAGATTGTTTTTTAGCATCTGAGGCGGAGCGCCACACCTACCATCAGCTCCTTACTTTACCGCACAGATCCCTGTGCTACTCATAACGCTGAGTTGGCGAGGACCGGTATCGAACTAGGAACCTTGTGGTTTTAGCCGAACGATCTAACTATATATAGTATCATTTACTCTTATCTAATACAAATACTTTTCAGGCAGATTTATTTGACCTAGAAGATGGGACTCTAACAGGTCACTCCGGGTGGGAGTGAACCTAGGGGTAATGGCAATGAAGTGGTATTCCTCAGATCTCCAGAACTGGAGCATCACCACCAGATGCAGTTTAGTGAAATACTCAGAACATCCCTTTTCATCTTGCAATACCCTCTGGTTAAAAATGAGACCGTCCAAATCGTCCAGGATGAAATGCAAAAATGTAAATCCTAATTATTTGCTGTTGCTTATCCGATGATTTTTTATTTCTTATGAGTTACATCACCTCAGCTAAATAATGGACCATTCTCTTTTATCATCAAGAAAGAACGGGAAAACAAGAACATTCTACTCAGAAAAATATAAGAAATAAAGAAAGAAAGAAAGAAAGAAAGAGCTTAAGGGGAAAGATAGACAGAGGGGCTGAGCGCGCGAAACCGATTACACTAATCTGTTTCAATCAAACATAATGAAAATATGAAAAAAGGGAAGGAAAGAAAAAGGATTGAGAGAGAGAGAGAGAGAGAGAGAGAGAGAGAGAGAGAGAGAGAGAGAGAGAGAGAGAGAGAGAGAGAGTATTATAGTTTTTACATATTGAACTATTCAATAGCTCTTAAGTAAACATATCAAGCGTTGTAATGATTAAATTATTATAGTCGTATAACCATAGATCATGCTAGTAATGTTTTATTAAATTAGAACGTAAATAATAACACAGGGAGTGCGCATATTTGTGCTAATTTTATGTAACAATGATTTATTTAGAAAAATATGAACCAGTATTCCTTGAACTGTCGGTAATTCTATTAAAATATCAATTATATTTATGAAGGAAGTGATTAATGTTATGAATTTAAGGAATACGTTTTTCCTTTCCTAATTTGCATCCTTTTATTCGGGTAGATCTTTAATGCTTCATCTAATAATTTTATGAAAAACACTTTTGATCTTTCAAGTTTTCAGTAATTGTCAGTACAAAATACCTAAAGTTAATATAGTAACTGAAATTTCAGTAGTTAATTGGTTATCATTGCTGGGAGCTTTTCATATTATTTTGGTAAATCTGAAATTAACAATTTAAAATTCGTATTTTTTACTTTTATAAGTTTTGAATTGTTAGATGAAATTTATTAAAACATCTATATTATTGATAGAGTCAAACATGTACTTGACTTTCCGGGTGTTATGCCGTGTCATCACTTCAGATGAATGATAGAGCATTCTGTATGTTTGTGAGGAAAGAAAGGGACGAAAAAGAACATGTTACATGTCAAAGAAAAAAGAAAGAAAATATAATAAGAAATAAATAAAGAAAGAATGGAAAAAGAAAGAAAGAGAAAGTGATAATGCTGTGCGTCAAATGTTTATCATCTCCTTCAGTATTATAAAAGGAAGACAAGAAGGAATGGGGAAAAGAAAGGAAAGGAAGATATAGGAAGAAAAACTGAATATATATATATATATATATATATATATATATATTGTAATCTATCCATTATATAGCTGATTAATTATCATCGGTTTCAAAGCATTATATGCTTATCTTCAGACAAATCCCCTTGTAAATGACATCCAAATGAATATACGTAATGAATAGCGTTCTCGCTTTATTTAACCGCGTGCCATCCTCATGCGTGTGTGATGTTAAAATAATACTCAGAAATGTTTTCCCTTTTTAGGTCGTTGATTTTCTGTTGTTATTTTTTCAGTCCGAGACATTACACACACACACACACACACACACACACACACAATATATATATATATATATATATATATATATATATATATATATATATATATATATTACTCCCACTTTGGTTGAGTTCTCTGAATAGGGATTTAATTGCAAATTCACCGTTCTGGCGTCTAGCTAACCCTCGTTTTGTTTACAAATGTTTGAGGACTCTAGTGAATTAAATATTCTCCTATATTTGACAGCTGCACGGGTTAAAGGCTTGGCGAACGAAAGTTCATTTGGGTCTCAAACCCGGCCAGGGGTAGCTGTTAAGGTATAGCCACACTGATGAAAGGTGAAACCTCGAAACACGTGCCTGTGGATTACTTATTTATTATATATATATATATAGCGATTACACTAATCCGTTTCAATCAAACATTATGAAAAAAGAAAGAGAGAGAGAGAGAGAGAGAGAGAGAGAGAGAGAGAGAGAGAGAGAGAGAGAGAGAGAGAGAGAGAGAGAGAGAGAGATGAATAAAGTAAAGATAAATGGTGGACTATTTCGTTTTGATTGCGAGGAAATAAAAATTAGGAATAGAACATGCAATATGTCAGAGTAAATAAGAAAGCAAATATAATAAGACAGAAAAAAAGGAAAAAAAAAAGAAAGACAGAAAGAGGAAGCGATAATGCTATGGGTCAGGTGTTTATTGTCTGCTTTAATAGATTAAAAGGAAGGAGAAGATAAAAGAAGGGAGGACATAAAGAGAAATGAATTGAATAGAATAGATTAGGCACCAACAATTTTGGAGCAGATCTTCACTTAAAAAATAACCCAACCATATTTTGCGCCCTAAGAAAAAGAGGGGGTCAAAGTTAAATGACATGGAAAAATTGAGAATTTTTAAATTTAAAATAACTGATGCATTGTAAAATTCATTTGTTGATAAATTAAACTGAACATTTCATTAAAATCAGATAATTCACTAATATTTGATTTTGTAAAATACGTCTATGACCTCAAAATTGTTAGTGCCTATAATAGATAGATTGAAACGAGTAAATAAATAAATAATACTTTGAAAATTTATTTTGGAAGTTTATATTTAAACAAATGATAATAATATCTCCCAAACCTCCAAAGATTATTCATTAACAGGGAAAATAAACAGAATATTAAAACTGAACTGTAAGGGACTAATGAAGTAGTAATAAGAAATAATATATAGAATAAATAATGATAATCTATAAAACTGTGGATATACCACAGTATGATAATTTAATTTTTACAACGTTTGATATGTTTGCTTAAGACCTATTGCAAATGCAATAGATATAATATTCTTGATTTAACCCTCTCTCACATTTTTACCTTCTTTTCCTATTTTCATTATCTTTGAAAAATAGATTAGCGCTATCGTTTCTGCATGCTCTCTCTATCTTCCCCTACTCTCTTCTTTCTTTCTATATATTTTCTGTGTAGCATGTCATTTTTACTTCCCTTTTTTTCTTTATAATAAAAACGGAATCGTCCATTATTTTTGCTGAGATAATAACACTGATAAGAAATAAGAATTCAGCGGATTAACAACACCACATAATCAGGATTTACATTTTTGCATTTCATCTTGGATGAATTGGACGGTCTCAATTTTAACCAGAGTGTGTTGCAAGATGATAACGGCCGTACAATTAAGGAACACGAGTATTAATATATAGATAAATAATGATAATCTATGAAATAAATTTACATAAAAATTCTGATATAAAATATAAAAATTTAAAGTGTGCATTTTAAAAATTTAATAAAATTTTCTTTTTAATTTTTTGAATAAAAAAAAATAGAATTTATAAAAAAGTATCATTTCCACGGGTATTGATAGTTTCTATTATTGTTAACCCAATTCTGAAATGAGTTGGTTTCTTTGTCTTTTTCCAGACAGCACTGTGATAATTTAATAAATAAATGTGTATAGAATTCAATAATTTTGGAAGCAAGAAAACAATCTTTTCAGTCTGAAATAATCTTATATTTCTGTTCTTTGAGAATAGAGAGCATTTTCCCTGAAATACAGTGTTCTGGGTATGACGTTAAACTGTAACTTATGGTAAAGATCCAATTTTGGAGCTTTGGGGAGTGTGAATTACCCCTTCATGACCATTACTCCAAGGTCCATTTAGACCCGGAGTGACGGTCCCTATAAGGAGCCCATGTATGGCTTAGATAGACAAAAAAGAGTTTAAAAAATTTGAATACCCATCAAGAATGAATCAACAAAATGTCCTCGACATGAATAACCCAACAAGGGTTGATATGCCGTAAAACCAACCAAACAACCAACCCTGATATATAGTTTTATTATAAGTTTTAACTGCAGTAAGAAGAGATAGAAAACTAGTAAAGAAATTTTAGAGATCAGTTTATTTATGTATTTATCAACCCCTGCGCACGAACACGATGTGACACAAGGTCAATTTCTTAAGGAAGTTTAACAGGTTTGAATTAAGAGTTTTCCTTCCCAAGACTGGTTGCCAAAGTTAAAGAGCCCAATCGGCCTACTCTTTATCATAGATGGAGGGAAAATAGTTGGATTCATAGCTTTTCCAAGTGTATTGGCGCTATGTGAAATGCAACAAGCTAGTCCAGGATTTGAACTCGTTCCGCCGTGTCCATTTCTTTCGACGGTAACCATTATATCATGCGCCTCCAACAGTTTTATATAAAACAAGAGTGAGGATAATTGTGGAATCTCCCTCGTACTTCTATTAAGTTTGCTCAAGTAATAAAGTATCAATGTTATCACTTTATCGTAAATTGTTCTTATATATTCATACTGTTCGGGGGAATATTATATTTCACCCACAATCACAGCTATCTAGAAAACCTTGCTCAGAATTTGAACTCGGTTTGAACTCTATTCCTCACGATAATAACCATTACAGCACGAGCAACTCCAATCTAATCTTGTTTTGATTCTTTCATATTCTACGTCTATTAAGTTTGCTCGGGCAATTTCATTGATTTTTATTTAATCTATTCATTCATTTTACCATCGATTTTTAACTAAATAATTTAGAAGCATACGCGAAAACTTAAATGATATACCACAATAACTAAAAAATTATGAATTCGCGCTTTAATAACTTTAATCTTATATATATATATATATATATATATATATATATATATATATATATATATGTCATTCACAGACACCATGTTTCGACGTTTACCTCCATCAAATCAGTATTTAGTAAGGCGTTTAGTTTGATGATTATGTTATTTGGTGTTCAGTGTTAGGAGATGTTTTATAAATTCATCATGACGTCTTTCAATTATCACTTTCACATTGTCCAATACGACTTTGTTTCCAATTCTTTCTATAATGTTGAACTTTGAATCTATGTTAAAATTGTAACCGTTTGAGCGGAAATGTTCTTCTACAAGAATTAGTTTGTTGTAATCCATTCGATACTGTGTGTGTAAGTATTTAATCTAAAGTACAAAAGTCATTTCGTGGTAAACTGTTCTTATATTTACTCCGTATGATGTAACAATACTCAACCAAATATCGTTCTTATATGAACCCAATTCCATATAAACCCAATTTCCATTTGGACAGAAACATAACTTGACCAGTGGCGTCCTCTAGTAACCATAGATGTTAAGATAACCAATTAAATATGCCTCCCTAAGTCAACTTATTTCTCATAGAGTAATTTTCGACTCCAGAGTGCAACCATATGGCGACCTACAGAGCATTGACAGCCAAGCAATCATTGACCAATAGATTAAAAACTGAACTGACGGGAAGATTATTTCTTCATGAAAAAAAAAAAATGGGAGAAAAAAATAATAAAAGTGCTTGTTTTTTTTTTTTTTTTACATGAGATATACTTAAATGTGAATAGCTTCTTCTTTATTAGATTAAAAAACAACGAAAAAACATTTCATTAATACACCCCCATATATATATATATATATATATATATACATTTGAGATATTTTTGTATCTGTATCCGTTTTTTTGGGAAGTACATATATCAGGTTTGGGCATTAGTGTGAAGCATTAATGTGCTATATTATGATAATGTAGTTATCATAATATATTTATCTGTGAATAAATACCAGAAAACTCGTTTTTTTTTAGTTTCTTTTATGTAGTAGTAGTGGTGAATTTTCGGGATTGTAATTTCTCCCTTCTTTATGACTCTGTGAGGACAGTGATGATTTTCTGGCTGCAGGTTGATCTTTTTTTATGTGGGGATGCAGGATGATGATTGGTTAGTTGGTGATTAATGAGTTTATACTGTAGGGGGTCAGGGGCAACACCATATATATATATATATATATATATATATATATATATATGTGTGTGTGTGTGTGTGTGTGTGTGTGTGTGTATTAGTCGAGTTTGCGTGATTATTCAATTATATATATATATATATATATATATATATATATATATATATATATATTGCTTGAAGGCAATTACAATGCGTATATCGTATAAAATTCGATAATTATTGAAAATAATCATGACAAGCGAACTCGGCAAATATTGTGCCCCACGTAAAACATCGTACAGCTGTTTCAACTTTATTAACTCTCATCAGCGATGTATACTTACGATTTCCCTCCGACGGAAATCCAAACACTGCACGCAGAATCAGAGACTCTACCCCTGTGCAACCGATACGTAGCACACGATACATGCGAAATACTTGACAAGTTAATTTTGCATGTATCGTGTGATACATATATATATATATATATATATATATATATAAAGTAAAGTCGTCGGGGCGGCCTAAAGTCGGTATCAGCCAGTCAGCGAGGGAGTCTATCCCCTTTTCAATAGCGCTAGACCAAGGAGATTGTTTTAGCATCTGAGGTGGAACGCCACACCTACCATCAGCTCCTTACTTTACCGCACAGAATCCTGTGCTACTCATACGCTGAGTTGGCGGGGACCGATATCGAACTAGGAACCTTGTGGTTTCTAGCCGAACGCTCTACCGACTGAGCTAACCCGGCCCCTCTATGAATAAATGGATAATTTGGTACAGATATAAATTCATTTCGGCATTTTAGATTGAGGAGGCAAAGAAATACATATTCGCAAATCTTTATATGTACGTTTGAGTTCTCAATTTTGGTTGAATCCTATCAAGGAAATACTTGATATATATATATATATATATATATATATATATATATATATATATATATATATATATATAATACGAGTTTTCCGAATTACGAGCTGCCATTCCGTCGATTTTTTGCTTTTTGTTGAGAACTAAAATTTGTGTTACGAGCGAGTTTCAGATACGATTATTTTGATAAGTTCACTAAAAACATTTGGGTTCCAAATTTATATCATTAAAAAAAGTAAACATTAAAACATATTACTTATATTATATTAAATTTTAATTTGTCATTTTTTAAATAATACAGTGCCATTTTTCTTATTAAAAAACGTAACAGAAAAATGAGTGTGTTTACGGATTAATGGCATTTCATATATATATATATATATATATATATATATATATATATATATAGAGAGAGAGAGAGAGAGAGAGAGAGAGAGGGGGGGGGAGAAAGATAGTTAGGGGGAGAAAATAAAAATCATATAGCCTATATACTTAACTAACGTAAATGAAAAAAAAAGTTTGAAAAATTAAATGTACATACTATTGAAAACCGTAGAGAATGAAGCATGAGAAGAAAATGTTGATTTTGGAATATTTCAAGGTAATCTTACCCCTTTATCTGGCGAAGAAAATCAAATCAAAATGAAACGGTTGCATTTCCCTGGACAGGAAGTATGACCGATTTGATTGGTGCTGACTTTCTTTCTGTTTTGATATCTAGGTTGTCAACAGTATTTAAAAAATAACCATTTCATTCCGTTTTTATTATGAGAATTGTGCTGTTCTAGGTATATAGTCTGGAGATATATATATAAAGAAAAAGATTAAAAACCGCCATTCCGTAATAAATTTATTTCAACCAAAGCTCAAAAGGCTTTAAAAATTTTTCAAAAATTTTTAAAAATCCTTGAGAGACTGGCCTCTTCAGACAAAATGAAGGGATTCACCTAAAAACAGTTTCACCAGAAAAATCACGTTAGACAGCAAGTATAGGGATGAAATTCTAATTTTAACAAAGAGATACAATGTATAAACAATTTCCTGTTCAGCTGACATTCTCAAAAAACAAAATAAGATATGTATATTTTCTATAACAAGTAAAAAAATATAAGAATATAAAATTTTTGTGTAGAATTTCTATAAAAATTTTTTTTAAAAATGATAACAATTTTTTTTTTATCTTCAAGTTAATCTATGTTAGAATTTGATATATAAATCTAATATTTAATATTTAATATAAAAATATAAAATGATAAAAAGATAAAAAATGAAAAATATATAAAATATGAAAAATAAACAGATTAATCTTAATACATGTAAATCATGAATAAAAATAAATTGTTATTATTATTATTATTATTATTATTATTATTATTATTATTATTATTATTATATATATATTATATATATATATATATATATATATATATATATATACATATATAAAATGTTGTTCTGGTTCCAACGGGAGAAAATTCAATATTTTATAAAAAAAGAAGGTCCGCAAAATGTATTTTGTTCTCAGAAAAAAAATTTTAAATTCTTTTTGTTTTACATTTGCAACACATGTTTCAGATCTTCTGGTATCTTCTCAGATCTTCTGGTATCTTCTTCAGTATCTTCTTTAGATCTTCTGGTATCTTCTTCAGGCTTTGATTGATAATATGAAAATTTTTCATATTATCAATCAAAGATATGAAACACGTGTTGCATATGTAAAACAAAAAGAATTAAAAAAATTTTTTCTGAGAACAAAATACATTTTGCGGACATTCTTTTTTTATAAAATATATATATATATATATATATATATATATATATATATATATACCGGCCTAAACCGACCCTGACAAAATACTATTTGTGATTACATTGAAAAATTACTAATCCTCACAATGCCATCTCTGTATTAGAGTGTGTGTGTGTGTGTGTGTGTGTGTGTGTGTGTGTATAAAAACTTTATATGAAATATTTGCAAACATCTTTTGACTAAACGGAGGTAACATGATTAACTTCTAAGTGACAATCATCTGGTGGTCGTAGGTTTAATCCTAACCACGAGGCATAATAACATAGAATACTTAATATAGATTAACACTTGTACACGGTCATGGTTAGCGGAATAAAAACAGTTTACGACGGTGGATTGAATAAAGGGTTCGGTTCGAAGTTCCGTGAAGGCCCCTGATTGCGACATGAGTTTGATGAGAATGTTCCCAAGTTCGATGAGAAGGTCCCCGAGTTCGACAAGAAGCACCTGGGGAAAGCCGGAGGGCACATCGGCTGAGACGTTGTGTATATAGTAAAGATGAGAACAACAGTCCAAAAAATCTAAATAATACAAAAATTATAATTCATATAAAAAAAAACAAATGATACAGTAAAATGAAAAGAAGTTCACTTTTTTATTTGTTAAGTTTTGTAAATTATCATATTGACAAATTTTTTTCGAAAGAAGTGTAAACTTAAAAATGTTCCAATGTGTCAGATGTGAATTAATTAGTCAAACAAGATTGTTCTTATCTCATTTTGTTTTTATCAACCAAATTGAAAAAAAAAAGTTTTCTATTAATTATGATTTTTTTCTGATTAATTAATTTCATTTTTTTCTATTGTGATAATTTCTATTCTCCATTGCAAAATCATAGCTAAAATACCAGTGATGTCTAGCATCAGAGCTGATTACCTTAATTGTTGATCACAAAGTGGTAGTACCTGTTAGGGTCCCATCTATAGATCAAATAGTGTGAGGAATTCTATCGCTGGAAGTAAGTAAGTAAAGTAAGTAAAGTTGGTTGAGTGGCCTATTGTCAGTATCAGCCGGAGAGTGAGGGAGTCTATTTCATTTTTGCTAGCACTAGACCAGGGAAATTCTTTTACTGAGGGGGAGCACTTAACCTACTGTTAGCTCCCTCTCTTTACTGCACAAATCAGATTAGCCAATGTGTGCTACTCATGTAGTTGGCGAGGACTGGTATCGAACTCAGAACCTTGTGATTCCAAGGTTGGTGCTCTACTGACTATGCTAAACAGGCCCCTTTAAAGTTGTACTGGTTAAAAACAAAGTTTTGAAGGGTTATAAACAGTAGTTAAGTTCACAAGACAAATAGGGTGGACAATTTTTAAGAAAGGAAAACACGACAACCATTTGGTAATACAATAAATTTGTTGTACAAAAGAAGTACAAAAGAGATGTAATGAAATGTTTTACAGATAATATATATATATATATATATATATATATATATATATATGGTTTTACTTTTTGGTTTACTTACAGCATGACAGTATGAAGTGGACAAACAATCTGATTGAAATGGCGATAGCTGACAATTTTTTGGGAGATTATGTGCTTAATTAAAGTCATACCTAATTTAAGAATTGATTAGTTATAATTAAATGAATTAGGTGTGCATATCGGTTTAAATGTAAGGCATAAACAAATCGAGAAAAAGTCGATCGCTGTATGTACATTTCAGCCTATTAGGCCTCATCAGCAGAGTTATAGACAGGACAGTGCTTTATGAGTGATTCGAACCCTACCTGCCAAGCTGATAGGCGGGACTCTAACCATTACACTAGCTGGCTCTTTTCTCGTTTATTTTAAATTGATATATATATCGCACTTTTTGGTTTACTTACAGCACGACAGTATGAAGTCGACAAACAATCTGTTTGAGATAGCGACAGCCGACAATTTTTTGGGAGATTATGTGCTTAATTAGTCATACCTAATTTGAGAATTAATTAGTTATAATTAAATGAATTAGGCGTGCATATATATATGTATATATATATATATATATATATATATTCCCAACACCTATGCACAAGAAGGATGTGACACTGTTGAACAGATTTGAATTCAGAGTTTTCCTTCTTTCTCTATTAAGGTTAAAAGTAGAGTGTGCCCTTCTATTTATCCATAGATAGAGCATGAATAGTTGAATTCATACATCTCCCAAAGTGCTATGTGAAATGCAAACAGCCTTGTACATTTCCATCAATAATAACCATTATATCACAGATACACACACACACTAAAACATACACATTTATAGTGTATTGGTTTAGCTTAGTTAGTAGAGTATCAGGAAAGGTTTAATACTGGCCCTCACCAACTCAGCACATGAGTAGCACAGGGATCTGTGTGGTAAAGTGAGGAGCTGTTGGTAGATGCGGGACTCCACCTCAGACACCAAAACAATCTCCTTGGTCTAGTGCTAGTGAAAAGGGGATAGACTCCCTTACTGTCTGGCTGGTACCGACATTAGGCCACCCTGCCAACTTTAACTTTCAACTAATATATATATATATATATATATATATATATAATATATATATATATTATTAAGCAAAAATATAACCAAGTTCATACAACAAAATAAAAGTATATACATCACTTCTTTTTTTTTCATAACCTTCAAAATCAGATTCTGAACCATTCTTAATGATTAAAGTGTTAATTTTCTATCACTTCTTTCAGAATTTGATTTTGAAGGTTATGAAAAAAAAAGAAGTGATGTATATACTTTTATTTTGTTGTATGAACTTGGTTATATTTTTGCTTAATGACAATGCTCGGCCACATGTTCCTAGGATGACACTGCAGAACCTAATTGACTTGAAATATATATATATATATATATATATATATATATATATATATGGTTTAAGTTACATATATATGTCATGTATTAAAAGCTACAAGATCTTATAGCTTTTTATCATTCAGAGATTAATATATCCAAAATCTACATATTTAATACAAAATAGAAATCATAATAAAGAGAATTTTGTGTCTTCCTTCAATTAACAAAGAGAATCTGAAAGGAAATCACCATTTTATACAAAACAAAGGATTTTTTCCTATTTGTCTAAAGTTAAAGAACTTAATCCTGTAGTATTATCCTTTAAATCCTTAAAAGATAAATATTAATCCACCGATTATTTATGAGATAAACACTAATACAACAAAGCTGAAATAATACTTAAAACCTTTGAAAGTTAATAAAATGTCATTTTTATTTTCTTCTGAGAAAAGAAAAATAATGAGATTTTAAGCTGGGTAGTTGGAATTAAAAAGACATTGAAAATTGTTTGTGTGAGATTGAGTGTGACAAGAAGATGCTGTAGCATTGGCAAAGCAGCAAAAACAAGAAAATAAAAGACATAGCAACATTTTCAGCAAAACACAAAAAGAATAATAAAAAAAAACAGAATATACAAAGAACAAAAGATAATTGAACAAATTAATAGGCGTAACTCTGAACGTAAGTATTTAAGTTTTAATGTAATTAAATATATTAAATTAGTAACTCTGAACTATCTGATGAGACTAGACCCATATTCAGTCTCTGGTTGAAATAAAGTTATCATAGTCAAATGACGGTTTGTCAAGTTTTTCTTTCCTTGAAAGTTATATATATATATATATATATATATATATATATATATATATATATATGTGTGTGTGTGTGTTGTACTTTTTTTCTAGTATTGGAGAATTGAAAATAAAGTGCTTGATTACAGGTGTAAGAGCTGTATTCATTTATAATATACAATTCATTTAAGGTGCAATTGTTACCATGCTTTATTGAAACCAATGGTAACAATTGTCCTCTAAATAAATAAGTAATTATACATGTTGAAAAGATAAATGGAAGAAAAACATTTTGGCTTCCACATTCAATATTCTTTTTAAAAATCTACACCAAAATATACATATTTTCTTCCATTCATCTTTTCAACATATCCGTTGGATTTATTTCCATTTTTCTCACTTTATATATATTAGCAAATGACCGAAACTGAATGGTAAACGTAAGCTCCAGTTATTTGTGTCATATCTCAATATCGTCTTAAACTCATAAACCAATTAAAATGTAATTAAAATAAATGTAATCTTTTCATATGCATTCTTATTTAATTTCATTAGATTTTCTAATTTAATATATTTCAGCTCAGTCGGTAGAGCGTTCGGCTAGAAACCACAGGGTTCCTAGTTCGATACCAGTCCTCGCCAACTCAGCGCATATAGTAGCACAGGGATCTGTGCAGTAAAGTAAGGAGCTGATGGTAGGTGTGGTGCTCCACCTCAGATGCTAAAACAATCTCCTTGGTCTAGCGCTATTGAAAAGGGGATATACTCCGTCGCTAACTGGCTGATACCAATTTTAGGCTGCCCCGAAGACTTTACTTACTTACTTACATTAGAACTTAAATACTTATGCCTGGAGGGTGTATATTCTTTCTAGTATAGATAATTTCTATATAAATGTGTATAAACGACAAGAAATAATGTGTATAAATGAGATATAGAATTGTATATGGCTGATGTATATAAACAATCCATATTATTTACACATACCCACACACACACACATATATATGTATAAAATGTGTATAAATGGCATAGAATATTGTGTATAAGTAATTGATTGATTTTAATGTCAACCCTTTCTAATGTTATTCTATGTTTAGATGTCAGGGAATCATGCTCATTGAACCTTCATATCTACATTCTTTTGCAAAGGCTCCTATTGAATATGAATAATTCTTAAACAGATCTATTTGACACATAGCTGAAACCCTAACATATACCATCGCTCCAGGTAAAAGTTGACCTGGAAGTGATGGCAATGAATGAGTAGTTTATAATCCCAAGAGCACTGGAATTGTAGTCTTGTCATCATACAGTTTAGTGTCATACCAGGATATCCCTTTTAGTAGGAGGGTCTAATGCAGAGGATACTGTCAGCATATTTTGTTATTGTTGTGAGGTTTTAAGGGGTCAAATAAGAACAAAACGACGATTTAAAAAATGTAGGAACATGTATTAACAAAAAGTAGACAAATACAATACAGAGAAGTGGGAATTACGTCCGACAAATAGAATTGTGAGCTGACTTGCATTGGCTTACTCTCAAGCCACAATTGTCCCTGTTACTTATAGTAACCCGTCGGCGCATTCCATTAGTCTTATAGGGGGTATCACCTATAACAGTTATATACCCACATGTTTGGTATATACACAAGTGTTCTTTTGTGTCAGAGAGAGAGAGAGAGAGAGAGAGAGAGAGAGAGAGAGAGAGGTTATCAGAGAGATGAGATGCATCACTTACTTTCTTTCTTCTTCATGGCCATGTAATTGTCTAGCCTTTTCTATCTCTCCAGGTCACCATCTTGACTTCTATTTTTTGGTTCTTGTTGGTTGTTCATCTTGATTCATTTTCTTTCTTGGCCGGTCTTCTAACTAAAGCATGCATCAACCAACAATGCCATACTGTTCTTTTAAGAACCTTTTATTTACTTAACTAAGTTTCTTTTCTTACTAACTACCACACAGCACGCTGAGTTGAGTCAGCCAAAGCAAACGGGATGTCTCCCCTGCTCTAAATATCGGCTCAAACTGAGTAACTAATTCAAAATCATGCATAACCTTTTCTATCTCTCCAGGTCACCATCTTGACTTCTATTTTTTGGTTCTTGTTGGTTGTTCATCTTGATTCATTTTCTTTCTTGGCTGGTCTTCTAACTAAAGCATGCATCAACCAACAATGCCATACTGTTCTTTTAAGAACCTTTTATTTACTTAACTAAGTTTCTTTTCTTACTAACTACCACACAGCACACTAAGTTGAGCCAGCTGAAGCAAACAGGATGTCTCCCCTGCTCTAAATATCGGCTCAAACTAAGTAACTAATTCAAAATCACGTGACGTGCGAGACTTCAACTGTCAGTAATTTTCTGTTCACAATATGAAAGATATAAAATTATGTGTACCCCTAATGACCACAGGGTGGTCTGAAAGTCTTGTCACCCCTACAATATAGTATAATAGCTATATAATTTATTTAAAAAAAATTCTAGCCCATGTATTCTTGAAAACTTGCTCATTTATTCGACTGCACTAGAGAATATGACATCACTGCCCGAATCAGTGATTGGACTCACGATCACTACATACATTTTAAGCAATGGTTACATGAACTACACCATACAATAATTGATCTTTAACTTGAAACCTTAAACTAATGAGACTAATGAGCTTCGGTTTGTGCATGGTTTCCCATGTTAAAATGACCTTATGTCACATCCTTCCCTGGTGGGAAGTTGAGTTTAAAAAAACAGACTAATACCCTTGGAAAAGGTATGAACCACTCACCCTTCAGCTATGGTTTAAATAGTAAAGTGGTAGATGTGGTGCTCAACCTCAGATGCAAAAAAAAATCTCTCTGGTCTCATAGTGCAAGTGAAAAAGGGGATAGACTCCCTCACTGTCTGGCTGATACCAATTAAAGACTACTTCACCTACTTTACTTCCAATATTTAGAAACTTTCTTACCAACCCAATATTGACTCATCACTAACATTTGTCTCTTTGCTCCTTTAAATAGTACCATAACTCTTTTACTGCCAGGATGGCTTTGGCATTAAATAACACACAAAGGTTCATATGCCATTAAACAAAGAAACCAAATCAAATGTTAAAACTAATACCATTTTGCATCTCTCATACAAATTACCGAAGATAACAAATGTTTGCAGAAGGCTGATAGATTGGTATCAGCCAATCAATGAGGGAGTCCATCCCCTTTTCACTAGTGCTAGACCACAGAGATTGTTTTTGCATCTGAGGTGGAGTGCCGCACCTATTATTAGCTCCTCACTTTACTGCACAGATCCCTGTGTTACTCATATGCTGGGTTGGTGGTGGCTGGTATCGAATTAGGAACCCTGTAGATTCCTAGCCCAACACTCTACCAAATGAGCTTAATTAATGACGTACTCAGACTTGTGTCTCTATTTTGGTTCTTATTATAAGTAATTAAAGTCTTTGGGGTCACTTAAAGTCGGTATAAGCTTGTGTTCCTAGTCGAACGCTCTTTCAACTAAGCTAAAACTGACAATATGAAATATAATATATGATAACATTAATTGTAATATATAATTTTCTATATCATTAATTATAATATATAATTCATAGCAAGTATAATACATAATTTATAGTAATATAATAAATAATATAAAATAATATACAATCTTATTATAATGGAGATTGTGTGTTTTTCTGTCTGTAACCGAAACTAAATCACTACTCAAGTCACAATTCCCTTAGTAATTGACGTCACATTCACCATGAATTTATCCTTATTTTAACCTCAATTATTGATAAAATTCTTTTACATTATTTATACTGTTAACCATATCTACATAATAATAACATGCAATTGTATTTATATATACAACAAAATAGCGGTTTACAGTGTGAATGGGAAGGCTAATTTACATATTGATATTAGAAATGTAATTTTAATAAATATATGCTTAGTATTATTGGTTTCTAACTGTTTGATTTTATTTTAATGAATATAAGCAAAAATCTCTTCAATTAATCTTAAATGAAATCCATTAACAAGAAAAGATAAGTGTCATTTTATTATTTACTTCCTCTTTTAACTAAATACTTAAATTAGAAAAAATAACAATGAAAGACTAGAGTGATGGAAGAGTAAGTTTCAGTTGTTCTATTTTTCGATTATACCCTCCTCTGTTTCAAATCTTTTTATCTGTATTCTTATTTAGTTTCATTAGCGTTTCTAATTTAATACAATACTTTATTACATTAAAACTTAAATACTTGCACCCGGAGGGTGCATATATTTGCTAGTATATATAATATATATTAAAATATAATAATATATATATATATATATATATATATATATATATATATATATATGATATATATAATAATATATAATAATTTATATGTAATTTAAAGTATAATTTAATTATAATATATAATTTAAAGCAAGTATAATATAAAGCAAGTTTTCTATATCATTAATTATAATATATAATTTTCTATTTCAGATGGCTGACATGAGATGCTACAGTTTAGAAGAGAGTCTGCTTGCAAGTGTATAGTCACATGATCATTTATAGTCACATGATCATGTAGATTCTGGCAAGAGAATGGAGGATGTGTCACATGACTTTACTGCAAGATTTTCGTTACTTTTATTGTTTTATTTTTATTATTCTCATTACTTTTATTTTTATTGTTCTCATTACTTGTTGGTAGAGGTGACAAGACTTTCAAGCCCCCACCACCACTGTATATAAAACAATGTGTTTCAATGAAATATAAAATAATGCCTTTACATGACATACATATATAAAATAATGTGTGTTAATGATATATATGCAGTAATGTGTATAAATAATATAATATACACACACTGACAAATTAGTTAATCATAAAATTGATCATTAGTAGTTTTATGAGCAGTGAAAAGTCTTTAAAATCTGAGTAATAAAAACAATAGAAATGTTATTTAACTAATTGATTGGCTCTCAAACACTGGAACATTTCCAAGAAGATTGTTTTTGTTGAATTGATTAGAATTGTTATCAAAGAACGGCATCTCAACAGACGGCTTAGCTCAGTCGGTAGAGAGTTTGACTACGAACCACTAGGTTCCTAGTTCGATACCGGCCCTCGCCAACTCAGTGTATGAGTCGCACAGTGTTCTGTACGGTAAAGTGAGGAGCTGATGGTAGGTATGGATAGAGCGAGAATTGTTGAATTCATACATCTCCCAAAGTGCTATGTGAAATGCAAACAGCCTTGTCCATTTCTAGCAATAATAACCATTATCTCACAGATACACACACACACTAAACATAGACATTTATAGTGTATCAGTTTAGCTTAGTTAGTAGAGCATTTGGAAAGGTTTGATACTGGCCCTCACCAACTCAGTGCATGAGTAGCACAGGGATCTGTGTGGTAAAGTGAGGAGCTGTTTGTAGATGCCGGACTCCACCCCAGACACCAAAAAAATCTCCTTGGTCTAGCACTATTGAAAAGGGGATAGACTCCCTCGCTGTCTGGCTGGTACTGACTTTAGGCTGCCCCATCGACTTTACTTTTTATTCATAAGAAAATCAAAAACAAACCTTAAACAAATACGAATAAATATCCTGGGTAAAATGTTAAACTGCATCTAATAGAGAAGTTCAAATTCTGGAATTCTTGGGAGTGTGGAGTACTCCTTCATCACTATTACTCCAAAGTCCACCCTGACCCGGAGTGGTAGTACCTGTTAACGTCCTATCTATGGGTTAAATAGAAAAAAATGAGTTTTAAAAAAGATTGAATGCCCATCAAGAATGAATAAAACAAAAGGTCTGCGGTATAAAATAACCCAACCAACCAACGAACCTAAACAAATGAAATTTGTATATAATATATATATTTTTTGGAGGATATGTGCTTAACTGAAGTCATACCTAATTTTGAAAATTAATTAGTTAATAATTTATGAATTTAGGCAGGCATATATGTTCAAATGTAAGGCTAAACGAATCGAGAAAATGTCAATCCCTGAATGTACATTTCGACCTATTCAGGGATTGACATTTTCTCGATTCGTTTAGCCTTACATTTGAACATATATGCCCGCCTAAATTCATTAATTATTGACTAATTAATTTTCAAAATTAGGTATGACCTCAATTAAGCACATATCCTCCAAAAATTGTCAGCTTAAAGCCATATAAAAATAAACACATTTGTTTGTTTACTTAACCTCATATATATATATATATATATATATATATATATGTGTGTGTGTGTGTGTGTGTGTGAGAATATATCTTCCTGACCTCTTTACATCTTTTTTACATAATCTTTTTAATGTGGGAAACCACACACAAACCGAAGCTTATTCAATGTCCACTACAAAAACTACATGGTCCTATCAGGCAATAGACTTGGCTATTACCCATATTAAGCAAGAAGGCAGGTACTGCCTGGGTGGCAAGCCTCTGGGACCACACAAATTATTTTGTTCATTCTTTGGATCAGAAGGTGAGGCTTCTCTGCCAGTTAATTTATATATAAGTATAAAAATATTTTTTGCATCAATTTCAACTTCTGCCATGACGGTTCCCAGTGTTTTTAGTGGTTTCAGACTGCCATACATGAACAGTGGCTTTGCTTATTCTGTTTTGCTGCTTGTGCATTTTATCTTTTTTTTTCCTTTTAACTTGACCCACGTGCTCCTGTCAACAACATTCACGCTAGCCTCTGAATCTACTAGCATCTTCTTGTCAAACTCGGAAGCCTTCATATTATAAGCTAGAGCCTTCATGGATCTTTGAACTGAACCCTTTGTTTAATCCATTGATGTAGTTGTTCTCATAATGATGATGATGATGATGATGATGATAGATAGATATACAAATACATATGAGTTTTGGGATGCGCGTGGTGTAATGGTTAGAGTTGTAGGAAATGGACTCGTCGACCCAAGTTCAAATGCTGGGCAAGCCTGTTTGCATTTCACATAGTGCTAATACGATTGGGAAAGGTATGCATCCAACTACTCTCCCTCCAGCAATTGATAAATAGTACGGCAGACAGGGCTCTTAAACCTTGGCTAGGTAACCAGTCTAGGAGAAAGAAAACTCTGAATTCAAACTAGTCAAACTCTGCATAAGTAATTGACATTGTGTCACATCGTACCTGTGCGGAGAGGTTGGTAAACATATGTGTGTGTCTGTGTGTGTACAATGACTAAGTGCACGTCATTTTATAAGTCTAATGAAAATAAACAACTTAAAAACAAGAATATATAAATTGTAAAAGATAATAAACCAAATATATAAAAAAATAATTTTTATTAATATAAATATTAATATAAATAGATTTATTTTTATATACCGGCCAAGGTCAGGTAGCTCCACTAGTTTAAAATAAAATACAATGATGTATAGATCAAATATATCATAAATCAAATAAATCAAATATTTTGGTACAAAAGATATAATAAAATAGAGTCCAACATGCAGCATTTTCACAACAGTAATTAATTCTCTGAAGCAACTAGCTACTACTCAAAATTGTCTACTCAGCTGTATAGTCCATATTATTTATGGGTTTCATTGGACGAGTCCAACTTTCTTGTATGGGTAAAATATCTTCCCTTAGAACAATTATTAACAAAAAAAGCATTTTTATTGGTATGCCTCCCACTTTAGATGTCTCTTTGTCAGTCTCCACATTGCCAACTGTAAAGTCATAAGCATTATTCGATTAAATATATTTTCTTCTTCATATTTTAGACAGTTCACTCTCCATCCATCTTCTGTTGTAGTGTTCTGCAGAGCTTGTTATTTTTGTTATGTCTTGTAAATCTAATCTGGTCTGTGTTCTGTTGCTGTGTTGTTATTCTGGTGCCTTCTTGATGATTCACAGATTCTTATTGTGGCATTTTACAATATCTTATTGATTCTAGCTCTTCTTTTCCTTTCTTAAGAGACTCTTCTTCTAATAAGCTAATCAAAGGCTGTATAATCTGACAATGCATCTTGGATAATAAACGAAAACCACAAAACTAAACAATTTCATACATATGGAGTGTTGCGGGGGGAACACTGTTTTCCAAATGAGATTAAAGCTGATGATATAAAAGCTAAAAAAACAAAAGAACAAAACAAATATTACCAAGGAAGTGTTGGAAATTGTCACTGCAAAAGTGTGAAAGTCAATAAGAACGTTGTAAGACATTATGACAACAGAATTGACCAACAATAGAATTTATCACCATTACTCCCAGATCCACTGTGACCTGAAGTGGTAGCGCCAGTTAGGATCCCATCTATGGTTTAGATAGAAAAAATGAGTGTAAAAGATGTGTTTAAAAACCTGAGTTAAAAAAAAAAAATTTGAATACCAATCAAAATGTGTTCAAGAAGGAATGGGAAAAAGAAAGGAAAGGGAGATATAGAAAGAAAAATGGAATATATATATATATATATATATGTATATATATATATATGTATATATATACTATAGTGTGAGATGGTCACTGCTTCAGCTTTTGCAGGAATGGCGCACCAAAGGTAGTATTGTTGGTAGAGTGCTCAATATAAAATAGAGCTGTTATATAATATAATATGATACATATATAAAGGTTTTACATATCTGTTTATTAGGTGACTAAGGAACATTCACGACCATATTTGAAACATCTTCACCTGATGATTGCATCGCATGAAACCAATATGGTTGTGAATGTTCCTTTGTCACCTAATAAATAGATATGTAAAATCTATATATATTTATCTTATTATATTATACATATATAAATAGATATGTAAAATCTCTATATATTTATCTTATTATATTATACATATATATATATATATATATATATATATATATATGAAGAGAAAAATGAAGTGAATCCGACAGTATGTAATATAGTGAAAAATTTGAAAAACCCAGATCTAAATAAAATGAGTGGTATTTATTCAGCCAACACTGCAGTGTTTCAATCTGTTAAGTAGGTAGTGTTTATATATATATATATATATACATATATATATATATATATATATATATTTATATAAAACTAATGGCCTAATTTTGTTGCCGTCTTCCTCTACATCTTTTTCCATTACTATCCCCCACTCTCCATGAAAACCTAGAATTTTAACCCACTTCTTTCTACCAGCACTATTTCCTAACCAGCACCTAGCAACCTCCTTCATCTTATCTCCCCGAACAAACTACAATCCTCTGATCTTTCCCCCTCCACTTTCGATGATAGATATCCTCTGACCAACCAAATATTCACAAACTTTCCCTTCCCCTGAATTCATCACTAAACTCACTTTCTCTTCTATAAATAAAAAAGTATGTACCATGTTTTAAATAAACAGACTGGTGAAGTTCCCACTTAAAGCGGAATGAAATTTATCTACTTGTTTGAGTTATTATTTTTTGTCCACTTTTCCTTTTTCCTTACCTCATATATATATATATATATATATATATATATAACTAAAATCCACTAAAAATGTCTTAATATAGCAAGATTTTTTATATAACACTATGGTGTCACAATGTACTTGTGTAGCGGGGTTGGGAAGTGTGTAAAATTCTTGAACATAGACAATGAAGTAAGAAGACAGATTGGTGGCCCCCAGCTGTGATTCAAGGATGTCTGCAAGAATGATTTTTGGTGCTTTGACATTGCCCCTTCCAGCTGGGAAAATTTGGCTCAGGACCGCCCTCAGTGGTGGCAGACTTTCTGTAGAGGACTGTTCATGTCAGAAGTCACCCTGATGCAACACGATGAAGCTAAGAGGTCCAGAAGAAAGCAGCGGCAACAAAGCACCGGAACATCAACATCTTCAGGGACAGCCTTCAAATGCAATATTTGTGGTCGAGAATGTTTTTCAAACATCAGACTTCACAGTCACAGTAAGTGCTGTAACTTCAGGGGCACAAAAAATATATTGTAGTCTTCCGAGACTGAAATGCCAATGATGAGATAATACTTGAACTTAGACAATGAAGTAATTAGCAGTTGAGTTGCATCCGAGTGATAACTTTTTGATATTTCATTTTTTTACTGAATATAACTTTTTAATCAGATAAATTCTTGATATAACCAAGATAGCAATGAAATGCTAATGAAAACCCTTCACTCTCTACCCTAATAATATAAAATCAGAGAACAGCTAACAAGAGGTTAGTTAAATGTTAATACTTGCCTATCATTTTATTGGGTATTTTCCATGACTCTTCTTCTAAAATAATTACCATTTAGCTTTTGAATTGTACACTTACCATACATAATTAATAGGTCACCTATTAATTATGCAAAAATGTGAGTGCCACTTTGACCTTACCCATGACCAGTGCTTACTGCACTTATTCCTCGGCAACAATCCTGAAATATGAACATTGTCCCTACCCATTAGTGCTTACATCCAATAAATGGTGCAGTTCAATATTCCCAAATATCTAGGGATTTGAAGATTGTCCAAATCTTAAAGCCATCTTTTCTGCAATGGTTATAATTCAGGGAAGGGGCATGGGTTAAGTGACCTCATCCCATCCAACACTGTTGATAGAATTCCCCTATGTATAACTGTTCTTTCCTCATTGGACACATACATATTTGCATGTATCTAAGTATATATCTTGATATCTAAACAATATTTGTTTATATTTAGTTAGTTGGTTAGATTTTATGGCATGTCAACTCTTGTTGGGTTATTTTATGCCGAAGATGTTTTGTTTTATTCATTCTTAATGGGGATTCAAATTTTAAAAATTTAAACTCAATTTCTTTTTCAACAAAATGTTTTTTTAAAACCCATTTTTTTCTATCTAATTCATAGAGGTAATTCCATGTCAAATCATCCAGGCCATGTCACCCATAAATAATAATAGAAAAAAACTTTTGTCATAGATGCATGCCATATTGGGATATTGATCTTGCTATGAAAAAATCAGAAATCATCAATAACTTAAAATTGGTTTATTTAAGACTTTTTCGATAGGATTTCTGGATTCCTTGGGCAAAAATACTTTTATAAACCAATTTTTAGTAGTAGGAAATCTCTAGATCTCATTTTATAGACAAAAATAGGTTACAAAAGGTCACCAGTTTTTGCCAACCACACCAAATTTGGAGAGATAAAAATCGACATAACTTCACCAATTTTTAGAATTGGAACTCAAATTTTGGGGATTGTCTAAATTAACATGGTCCACACCTTGAAAAAAATTCAAAAACTTAAAGTGGGTGGGTAACAATTTTACTTTATTTCTGGATGATTTGACATGGAATTACCCATAGATGAGACCTTAACAGGTACTTCCTCTCCAGGTCAGAATGTACCTGGGAGTAATGGCAATGAAGGGGCACTCTACACTTCCCACAGCTTCAGAATTGGAACCTCACCATAAGATGAAGTTTAACGTCATACCCAAACACTAAACCCTCAACTACTACCTTCAAGCACATATATGATAAAAAGAATTGGGGGTTTGCCATCAGGTATTGAGACAATCATATATATATTTACCAACTCCTCTGCATGAGCAGGATGTGACACAAGGTCAATTTCTTAAGCGGATTTTAGGTTTTCCTCCTCCTAGACCAGTTGGCTAATCAAGGTTAAAGAACCCAATCTACCCTACTATTTACCCATAGCTGGAGGCAGAGTAGGATCCATACCTTTCCCAAGGGTATTAGCACTAAGTGAAATGCAATTACCACATCCAGGATTTGAACTCGGGGTGACGAGTCCATTTCCCATGACTTTAATCACCACACGCTTCCATGAGACAATAAAGCATGCTAGGACCTGCTGATTGATTGGATCAGATTTCCATATAATTGATAATTTTCTATAGCTGACCATGCATTACCCATGTGTACATTGACATTTTTTTCTGTAGATGAGATATTACTACCTTGGTATGTGAATTGGTCATTCCACATTGGATGGTAAGCCTCTGAAAAGAATTAGTAGACCAATTCCCAACCTGTCTAGGAGGAAGAGAAACTAAAAAGACAGTTTGAAAAAAGACTAGCAAAGGCGTTGTGAAATGAAAGAGCATATTTACCAATATTCCCATGTAAAAATTCAAAGAAAATATCTTTTCGTTTTCTCAAATCACCAAAAATATTTCATGTTATGGAAAAATATTTGAGATGAATTGCATAACAATTTGAATAGTACATTAGTGAAAGGTTGTTAAATTAGCTCAGTAGTTTAAAAGTAAATAATTTTTAATAGTAAATTCTGAATAGCCAATAATTGAAGCCAGTGGTCATGTGACCACACGGCATGGAGGTATTGATCTGAAATTTGGAAAATTCAACTGCAAAAAATTTACTCTTCATTTTTTTTTTTTTTTGCTTTTCAAGAAAGAGAATTTAAAAAAAGAAAAAGAAAAAGTTTAGTCTAAGGGTGCAGTCTTTCAATCATTATAAATTGATGGAATACTAACACTGTAAAAATGATCATGTGACCTTGTCATGTGACATCTAATAGAATAGAATTCAAAATCTTACTTGAAAGCGGCAGTTAAAAAACATTAGGGAAATATTTTTCAATATTAAAAAAAAATACTTCAGATAATCTAATAATTCTACTATACCTATTTGTAAGCATTTGTTGTTAGTTTGGTTTATTTGTTTAATGGCATATCAACTCCTAAAGACTTATTCAATGCTGACATTTTATTCATTTGTAAATGATTTATAGTAATCATTACTATATTTTCCATGTTACATTGTATTTTTAAAAATTTACATTTTATTTGCCTGTAATCATTTGTTAGCACAATCTTATATGATTTCAAGTATTCCTATCTAACACCAATAATTTGCAATCAGTTATATGGTTTCAAGAAACTAATAATCCTTTGTAAACACTTACAGTTTCAAGTAACTATTCTTAATTCAAATAATTTTCAAATAGATCTATTTGACCCATAAATAGTACTCTAACAGGTACTACCACTGTTGGCCAAAATTTGACTTATTTATAAATGTTTAATTGTAATCATAACTATTTATAATTTTGGTTTGGTGTATTTGTTTAATGTCATATCAAATCCTTATGGGTTATCTAATGCCATTATCTATTTATACTTTTTATTTATATTTATATATTTTTTGTGTATATGCCATAGTTATATAGCTATGGGTTAAATAGTACCACTACTGTTCTTTTACAGGGATGGTTTAGGAATTAAATAGCCTATGCAGGTTGATCTGCCATTAAACAAAGAAACCAAAGCAAAGAGGCTCTTAAAAACTATTTATGCTTTTTATTTCTGTTTAAAACTCTTTTTGTTGTGTATGTATATTGTGTCTTTTTAGAATCTGGCAAGACTATATTTAGAATTATTTCATCAAAATGTTTTTTTTTGTGTTATCTTTTTTTATAAAGATGCTGGGTATCCCAGATTGTAATTTAGATATTGTTGTTACCAAACAAAGGTTACTAAATGAGAAATAACCAAAACAGAGGTTGGAAATGAAAGGGAATCTTCATAACATTGACAAAATGCAATACTTGCCCGCAGCATGAAGAAAGGTAAACCACTGTTAGAGGTATCAGACTACTTAGTCAGCATAATACTCCTGTATTTATGAGGATTGGGGCATACCCATTATTTTTTATAGGTAGGGTATATAACATATATCTATTGTTATAAAACTACATTAAAAACAGCTCTATGAAATATAAGACATGGTGCATACAGAGCTGGATTTAGACATTGGGGTCTTCTGGTTAGAGGGACCCTCAAGTTGCATTCCTACATAGAAATTAAATTAGGTAGATGAGAAATAAAAACAATTGAAGTATAATGAATTCATTAAAGAACAAATATATCAGTTAGATTTCCAAGAAAATGTTTGATTGTATTTTTCTCAATTATTTTATAATTACTAGCAAGAATATGTGCCCTCTGGGTGTAGGTATTTAAGTTTTAATGTAATGGAATATATCAAATTAGAAAAACGAACAAAATTAAATAAAAATACATATAAATGATTATTTTAATTATATTTTAATTGGTTCTGTATAAAATCATTCATAGGATTTTGATATGATGGAGAATAAAACAATGATATTAGAGATCAATAACACCAAGTAATATTTTTTATTAAGCCAGTTTTGTTTAAACCAGTATGCAAATTAACCACACCATATATTAGGTAAATCTTTATCTCTTAGTGATATATAAGACACATTGCAGGATTTAAATGCAAACTAATAACCTGGGTTGTTTTGAGGCAAATCTAACTTTAATTTATATAGAGATCTCGTTAATAAATAAGATTTATTTTATGTATTAATGATTTTGACTATAATTAAATATGCCTTGATAAACTTATGTAATTCTTGAGGGTATTGTATGTAAGCAGTGAAGTAGTTTCGATTACACCAATAGACACCAAATCTCCATTATAATAAGATTACAGGTTTTATAAAGGAAGTCTGAGTGCCCCTTTGGTTAATTGCCCCCTTTCCCTCTAAAAAATCTAGCCCTGGGTGTATAACAAGACAGCACTTAAACTAAAAAAAATGGGCTTACAGTGTAAAGAAAAATAGCCTGAAATATCAGGATAACAATGTATAAAAAACAACAGTATATCTGAAATATCAAGCTATCAGGATAGCACTGAGTCTAAAACAAATGGGCTCACATTGTCTAGTAAAATAGGACGGCCTGAATTATTGAACTTACAAGTAAAAATGGTTAATGGCTTTTACATGATTAAATAGTGTATCAAAAAATTTAGAAGAAATAATTTTGTGTCTGACAAAGAAGAAAACAAATTTGCCCTGAAGTCTTGCTACTTTGGTTCTTGTTTAGAGAGGCAATCAACCTTATAGAATTAATGGAAATGGTTCAGTTGTTGAAGAGTTGAAATTGGCTCAAAGTCATTATGATTCTAGAGAAGTTCTGATGAAGTAATTAAAAGATAGCTTAATATCTGATGATATCTTTTCAGTCAATGAGTTTAACAAGTGGAACAATTGAACAAGAATAATTCAACAAAAGAGTTTCAGCTAATTATTTTTTAAAAGAATTGAAACAACAAAATTTCAAGTCACAAATGGAGTTTCTCTCTGTAATTAAACCCTCTTAGATTGGCGCTAATAGATTTTTATGTCAATTTTCTAAGTTTGAGGGAGTTTGACATATCTGATTGATATTGGTCTAGTATGGTGGGTTGATTTTTCATTTAATTTCATTCCTCTTTGAACAAGGTGAAATAGTTGGTGTTTAATATGATAAGAACTGACACAAAATTCAGATTCCTTGCTTTTGTTATCATTTGAAGAAACATAATCAAAAATAGTTTGTTGAATTGAATAAAAAAAAAAAAGTTTCCAAAATATTCGGTAGAAAAAAATTCTGCCATTTAGACAATAAATTCAGAAAAAGTTGCAATTTTATTTTAACATAATTCAGAAAAGGTTGCTATTTTATTTAACAAAATCAAAAAAAGCTTTTATCTTAACAATAAATTCCAAAAAGGTTGCTATTTAATTTTAACATAATACAGAAAAGGTTGCTGTTTCATTTAGCTTAATTTTAACATAGTTCTGAAAATGTTGTTATTTAATTTTAACATAGAAAAGGTTGCTATTTTAACATAATTCAGGAAAGGATGCAATTTTAAAGTAATTCTAATGTAATTCAGAAAAGGTTACTATTTTCACAATAATTCATAAAATGTTGCTATTTTAAACAATTCAGAAAAGGTTGGTCTTTTTTCTAACAATACATTCAGAAATGGTTGATATTTTAACAATTCAGAAAATGATACTATTTTAATGTAATTCAGAAAAGGTTGCTATTTCATTTTAACATAAACTCACCCAATAGCTGGAAGAAGGATAGTTGAATGCATATAAACAAAACTAGCTACTGGCAAAATGAGCCTAAAATGCATTTTCGACAAAATGACTTTAGCTCCCCCTACAGAAAATAATTTACCAAAAATCTGGGAAATATCGGATTTTTATGAAATTTTCAGTGTTTATTTATCAATGAATGATCTTCATAATGCATTATTTATTTTATTTCAAAACCTTCTCATTTTTTTCAGGTCACTTATTTTTGACCCCCCCCCCTTATGTTGGGGGGCGTATCTTTTTTTCAAGTTGGTCTTATATTGTACTAATTACAGTATAAGTAATGAGATAAAAGACCGAACTTATGAATAGAAACAAAAAAATATTTTTTACAGTTGCTGTTCTATGAGAAAATAAGTACCGAAAATTGAAAATAAAAATGTAAAAAATAATAAATAATCAATTAAGTGCTATGTAAAATGCAAACAACCTTGTCCAGGATTTGAACTCGATTTATTGTGTCCATTTCCTATGATGATAACAATTACATCACAAACACCTCCAAACTTATTGTAGCATTTCAACAAAAGTAATAGAGCATGGTGGACATCATTTAGAAAAGTCATTACATGGGGAGAGCTGGTGTGTAAAAATTAATTTCATTATCTGGTTTACCTGGTTTTACAATGTAATATAATATAAATGTGGGAATATGGGTAGGGGGGTAGGTTTCACTTAATTCTATCTATCTCATCCACATTTGACATGCTGTAAACCAAACCAGACCAATCAAAATGTAAACCTTTATAGTAAATAAAATCAATACAGCGCACAAAATTCTATTAGCAACACACCATGTTAATTTGGTGGTGAAAAGTTGCATGTATAAATTGATTATTGAGAATGAATTTATTTATCGAGGATTTGAACTTATGATACTCAGCTTTTGGTTATTTGGTGTTGATGCTAGTGTTGTTTGTTTCTTTCCTTAAACCCCATTATATATGGTACTACCTTCTTTTGGTCAGTGAGCTGAAAAGGAATTAAGGAAGGAAAAAGAAGAGACAAAGACAAAAGATACTTTTAAGTTTCAGACTTTATTTTTAGGTTCATAGCTATTTCTTGGAGAGGTAATTTCTTCCCCAGTAACCACCTACATTGGAATGGCTGAGGGTTCTTTTTGGCATCAGGAAAGGGCTTTTCCTCTGCAAATGCCCAAAGGGTTCTTCCGGTCTGAGAGTTCCTAAAAGATTGTTATTTTTTAATTTTCTATTGCTTTCTAATTTTATTTGAATCCCTGCAAAGTCATGTCACAGTATACAATTCCTATGACAATAACCATTACACCACAGCCGCCTGTTAGGGTGGTTCAAATTTCCAAAATATTCCTATTACTTTTCTCCTCCTTGATTCTATATATCTAAATGATCTCTTTTCGAAATTTCTCGATAAACCAACTCATTTTAAGTGGTCCTTCACTTGTATCCCTTTTGCATGCTAAGTAGCTGAATTATGTGGTGGATTAAATTTGTGTACTGTTTGCTACATTATCTAAAAAAAAGTTGCTATTGAAATATTTCTTAGAATATTATCTATTAAATTTCTTTTCATGCAGAATTTAGAATTAACCCCTTTTAGATCAGATTAAGGTAATCCATCTATGCACATTACTATGAATGTAAAACACAGAAATACTTTTTGGTTGGGATTTATGACATACAAGTTGTTAAGATATATGTATTATGTATTATTATATAGTAAGAAATTGATTAATAATATATCATTATACTCAATATATATTCAATGTTATATTATCATAATTAATATATACTTAATAATATAGTATTACTAGCAGAGCTACCTGCCCATAACATAAAACTTAAGAATAAATCTATCTATATTTACATATAGATTAATAAAAAATTTTTTCTATATATTTGTTTTATTATCTTTTATTTTTAAAACATTTTTAATTCTAAGTTGTTCATTTTTATCCTATTTCTTATTTGTATTTTTTCTTTTATTTGTTTTTTTAAAAAAATATTTTATCTTTTATTAATTTGTTTTATTCTTAGTAATTTTTAAAATTGATTTTTTAATATATCATTGATTTATACCCTTGTTATATTCTTATTTAGCTTTTCTTATGAAAAATGAGGGACAAAAAGTTTTTTTTAACCCTCTCTTGGACACAAAAATAGGGTGTGAATTTTATTGAACTTTGGTATTTGCTGTTTCCACCAATTTTTCTTTATAAAAAGGACATACACTTGGTCATTTTACAAACAAACATACCAACATACATACAGACGACATAAGGAATCTTTCTTTTATATATAATTGATACATAATATATACTCAATTGTCATTATATTTAATATGTCACAATCATCACGTTGCACTCACAGCACAGATTCATGAATCTTTCTCACTAACTTTCCCTTTCATTCATTGCCCATGGCAGGTTTTCTGCACAGCATCCAGAATCCACACAGAGCTGATGTAGGTTTTTGTTGGTTAGTTTACACTGGTGTGTCCATTTAAGAGTTTGTCCTTTCTTCACCAGCAGTGTCCAGTTTGTCTTGTTCATCTTAAATGGATGGTATGTGTTTGTTAGGGTCCAGGTGGTGCAGCTCTACAGTAGCACTGATATGGCTATGGCTATGGCTTGGAATAATTCTTCCTTGTATCATTATACTTAATATGACATCAATATTATATCATCATACTTGATATATATTTCAATATTTGTTATTATATCTATATCATTAATATGTAGTAGAATTATAAATATACTATTAATATGTACTAATATTAGAAATATACTATCAATATGTTCTAGTATTGGGCCAGTTCAGCTCAGTTGATAAAGAATCCACCCAGGAACTACAAAGTTCCTTGTTCAAAACTGGTACTCACCAACTCAGCAATGAGTAGCACAGCTTGAATCTGTGTGGTAAAGTGGGGAACAGATGTTAGGTGTGGTGCTCCACCTCAGGTGCAAAACAATCTCCAGGTCTAGCTCGTGAAAAGGAGATTGAACTCCCTTGCTGTCTGGCTTAAACCAACAATAGGCTACACTGCCATCTTTGTTACATAATTATTAGATTCCTAATACTTATTTACAGTAGTGTGAAACCAAAATGGCTGTTATAAGTTGCAGCCGGCGGCCTTGAAGGATTGAATGACAAGGCTTGACCTCATCCTAATCCTTCTGGTGGGTACTGTGAGAATCGGTGAAGAAGACCTCTTCCAGTTTAGATTAGAGAGATTTTTAGTCAGATCGGCGAAGACATGACGGTGGTAAGTCGTGTTATGCACACTCCGACTCATCTGCGCAGGTAGTCTGGTGGGGATTTCAGAATAAAATATGATCTAAGTTAATCGAAATCTTGTGTTATTATCTAAAAACTACCAATGACACAGGGCTTTCTGATAAAGAGAAATACCAAATGGAAGACCAGACACGAAGTCCCCAAGATGAAGTCCAGACGCTAGAAGAGACGCTGGAAGAAGAATAATAGAAGTAAGAAAGTAAGGAAAGAGAGTATACAATATCTTTACATTTCTTTATGTTATTGTATTTATTATTATTATTAATATGTACTAATTTGATTTTAGAAGCTGGACAATTGTAGGACCTATATTATTTTTTTTTTTTCAAATTGGCAGACATCTTTTCTATTTTGATTAAAAAAAAAAATATATGAGCCAAGTCAGCCAAAATATAAATTGTTATTTAACACCGTGTAGTTCCCCTTGTGACAATAACCAACAGTGTTGTATTTTTTCTTTACTTTTTGTCTCTCAGAATGAATAGCGTGGAAAAGTCTGCTGACTCTTTTGTAATCTGCTGGTTTAAGTTTTCTATAGCAGCAGGAATTCAACAAACAAATAAAGAGGTGAAATTAAATCACTTTACGCTATCAGAATATATTTATCAGGTATTTTGGATGGGAGCATTCCCATAAATCATCACTCTTTATTTTTTTCTATTCTTTGCTTAATATATTGAAGTTTGAATAAATTGATCTGTTGCTTAGTTATGCATCCACATGTGTCTCTTTCTAAGTGAATTAAAATGCATAAAAATAAGTGTATACATAGTGTGCGATTACACACATCACATATATATATATATATAATATAGGATGTGTGTTGTGTGTGTGTGTGTGTGTGTGTGTGTTTGTGTGTGTGATTATGTGTAGTTGTATGTGATCCCATGTTTCTGTGTGCATATCACACCATCTCTTTCTGATGAATTACAGCAGAAAAAAATAAGTATATCCATATGTGTGTGGTGACTTGTGCATATATATATATTATATATAATATATATATATATAATATATATATACGTGTATGTATGTGTGTGTGTGGTTTATATTTACATATATTCTGTGTGTGTGTGTGTGTGTGCGTGTATGTGTGAGTGTGTGTGTGTGTGTGTGGATGGTTAAGTGTACATGTATCGTTTGTGTGTGTTGTTCTTCATATGTGTGAAAAATGTTTTAATAGGGTGGCACAAAAGTCACTGAATATATTAACGAATAAATAACTTTTTGTTATATTATATATATATAATATATATAATATATATTATATATAGTATATCATTTGAGGAATAATATATTTCCACAATTAATTCAAAGTAATTTACAAAGACAAAATAAATATACGAAAAGAAAAATTCCTTTACCATTTTTTTCTAGTCAATGTTGTTCAAATCTTAAGACATGACTTTTCAACACTTCGTCTCTCTCTCTCCTCCCACTCTCTCTCTCTATATATATAATTATATATATATATATATAGAGAAAAAAGGAAGGAAGAAGAGAAGAGGGAGAGAGAGAGAGAGAGACCGAGAGAGAGAAGATATTATATAATATATATTACAATATACGTACAAGTGAATAACTACTCGAGTTTCACCATAAGGATCTTCAGGGTTAAATCCACTGAATAATCGAGATATTGATTAATTGCAGTCGACTACAGTGTATCCTTCGCGTTAAACGGTTGTTATGAGGAATGTTCCTCACACGAACCGTTTAATCTGCTAAGGGACCAACACATGTTGTAAGTCAACTGCAATTAATCAGTATATCGATTAATTCAGTGGATTTTAACGCTGAAAGAACGCCTTATGGTGAAACTCAAATAGGTTATCACTTGTAACCTATATTTGTAATAAATTTGCTCTACTACGTATTGAGCATTTGTATTTTTTATATCGCTGACTTACCTCCTGAATTTTGCACCATCTAACCACCGTGAACATATTCACCGTAGTCAACCTTTTCCATTATACATATAATATATATATATATATATAGCTCATCAGTGCAGTTGTTTGATTAGGAACCACAAGGTTCCATGTTCAATACGCCGGCCCTCGCCACCCAGGTGTTGAAGAATCACAGGGATCTGTGTGGTAAGAGCTGATGGTAGTGTAGCACTCCATCTCAGATGCCAACCATGATCCTAGCCATCTGGCTGAAATTGATTTTAGTCCACACCTGACGGACTTTACTTTATATATTATATATATATATATAAGTTAAGGATAGCAGTACATAGTCATTCATCATCATTATCAGGCCATGGATTACAGCATGGATTTAATTGATCTATCTGCCACTCACCCTATCAGTCTTCACTCCTGGCAGGTCTCCTCAGGGCATCCAGTATCTGTGCAGAGCTTGATCAATGTAGGTTTGCTGGTCAGTTCTTTTGAAATTGATCAATACTACATAGCATTAATCTTTCACTGTGAAACGTTTTCAATGTCATAATTGTATTAATTCACTTCACAATTGCCTATAAATTAATCAATATCTTAAATTAATCCATCACAAATTAACCCTGATGATCCTTTATGGTGAAAATTGAGTAGGTTATTTCAGATATACCGCTAAAGTACGCGGATGTATGTGAGGAAAAAGTGGAAATGAATCCGACAGTATGTAATGTATGAAACAGATCGAAACACTGCAGCATAAGCAAAATAAACATTATCCCGTTTATGAACTTGTGTTTTTCAAATTTTTTCATAACATTACATACTGTCGGATTCATTTCCACTTTTTCCTCCATACATATAGTATTAAGGTGTATATTGAAATAACCTAATCAATTTTCACCATAAAGGATCATCAGGGTAATTGGTGGTTTAATTAAGATATTGATTAATTATAGCAATTGTGAAGTGAATAATACAATTATGACCATTGAAAACGTTACCCAGTGAAGTTGAATGTATGTAGTTGATGAGTCCATTCAAAAGAACTGACAGCAAAACCTACATTGATGCAGCTCGCCAGATACTGGATGGCCCTGAGGAGAACCTGCCAGGAGTGAGACTATAGGGATGAGTGCAAGATAATCATATAATCCATGCTGTATCCATGGCCTGATAATGATGATCGAATGACTCATGTACATGCTTCCTAACTTATATATATATATATATATATATAAATAAAGTCGTCAGGGTGGACTAAAATCAATATCAGCCAGAGGCTAGATCATGTTGCATCTGAATGGAGTGGCTACACTACGATCAGCTCTTACCACACAGATCCCTGTGATTCTCATACACTGAGTTGGCCGAGGGCCGTATTGACTGGGAACCTTGTGGTTCCAATCAAACACTCTACTGAGTGAGCTATAATATATATATATATATATATGTATAATGGAAAAGGTGACTTACCGGTGAATATGGTCACGGTGGTTAGAATGGAAAATTCAGGAAGGTAAGTCAGCGATAAAAAAATACAAAAGTGCTCAATACGTTTAGTAGAGCAAATTATTACAATTAAGTACAAGTGAAACTTTTGAGTTTCACCATATAGGTCTTCAGGGTTAAATGCCACTGAATTAATCGAGATACTGATTAATTGCAGTTGACTACACATGTGTGTCCTTAGCATTAAACGGTTCGTTGTGAGGAACATTCCTCATAACGAACGTTTAACGCGAAGGATACACGTGTAGTCGCACTGGCAATTAATCAATTCTCGATTAATTCAGTGGATTTAACCCTGGAAGATCTTATGGTGAAACTCGAGTAGGGTTTATCACTTGTACTATATTGTAATATATATATATATTACTTTCTCTCTCTCTTCTCTGCTCTCTCTCTCTCTCTATATATATGATATATATATATCTATTATATATAGAGAGAGAGAGAGAGAGAGAGAGAGACGAAGTGTTTGCAAAAGTCACTGTCTTAAGATTGAAGCAACATTTGACTGAAAAAATGGGTAAAGGAATTTTTCTTTTCGGTTATATTTATTTTGTCTTTGTAATTACTTTGAATTAATTGTGAATATATTATTCCTCAAATGATATATATATTATATATATATATATATATATAATATATATATAATATAAACAAAAAAGTTATTTATTCTTTAATATATTCAGTGACTTTTGTGCACCCATTAAATCATTTTCACACATATGTTAAGAACATACACACACAAACGATACATGTCAACTTAACCATCCACACACACACACACACACTCACACATACACGCACACCACACAAACACACAGATATATATGTAAATATATAACCACACACACACATACATACACGTATATATATATATATATATATATATATATTATATATATATATATGCACAAGTCACCACACACATATGGATATACTTATTTTTCTGCTTGTAATTCATTCAGAAAGAGATGGTGTGAGATGCACACAGAAACATGGGACTCACATACAACACATAATCACACACACAAACACACCCACACACACACACACACACACACAACACTCATATATATATATATATATATATAGTGTGTGTGTGTGTGTGTGTGTGTAATCGCACACATATGTATACACTTTTTTTTATGCATTTTAATTCACTTGGAGAAAGAGACACATGTGATGCATAGACTAAGCAACAGATCAATTATTCCAAACTTCAATATATTAAGCAAAGAAATAGAAAAAATAAAGAGTGATGATTTATGGAATGCTCCCATCCAAATTGAACCTGACTAAATATATTCTGATAGCGTAAGTGATTTAATTTCACCTCTTTATTTGTTTGTTTGAAATTCCTGCTGCTATAGAAAACTTAAACCAGCAATTACAAAAGAGTCAGCAGACTTTTCCACGCTTTCATTCTGAGAGACAAAAAGTAAAGAAAAAATACAACACGTTGGTTATTGTCACAAGGGGAACTACAGCGGTGTTAAATAAACATGTTTATATTTTGGCTGACTTGGCTCATATATTTTTTTTTAATCAAAAATAGAAAAGATGTCTGCCAATTTGAAAAAAAAAAAATAATATAGGTCCTACAATTGTCCAGCTTCTAAAATCAAATTAGTACATATTAATAATATATTAATAATACAATAACATAAAAAGTAAATGTAAAGATATTGTATACTCTCTTTCCTTACTTTCTTACTTCTATTATTCTTCTTCCAGCGTCTCTTCTAGCGTCTGGACTTCATCTTGGGGACTTCGTGTCTGGTCTTCCATTGGGTATTTCTCTTTATCAGAAGCCCTGTGTCATTGGTAGTTTTTAGATAATAACACAAGATTTCGATTTAACTTAGATCATATTTTATTCTGAAATCCCCACCAGACTACCTGCGCAGATTGAGTCGGAGTGTGCATAACACGACTTACCACCGTCATGGTCTTCGCCGATCTGACTAAAAATCTCTCTAATCTAAACTGGAAGAGGGTCTTCTTCACCGATTCTCACAGTACCCACCAGAAGGATTAGGATGAGGTCAAGCCTTGTCATTCAATCCTTCAAGGCCGCCGGCTGCAACTTATAACAGCCATTTTGGTTTCTACACTACTGTAAATAAGTATTAGGAATCTAATAATTATGTAACAAAGATGGCAGTGTAGCCTATTGTTGGTATAAGCCAGACAGCAAGGGAGTCAATCTCCTTTTCACGAGCTAGACCTGGGAGATTGTTTTTGCACCTGAGGTGGAGCACCACACTAACATCTGTTCCCCACTTTACCACACAGATTCAGCTGTGCTACTCATGTGCTGAGTTGGTGAGTACCAGTTTTGAACAAGGAACTTTGTAGTTCCTGGGTGGATTCTTTATCAACTGAGCTGAACTGGCCCAATACTAGAACATATTGATAGTATATTTCTAATATTTGTACATATTAATAGTATATTTATAATTCTACTACATATTAATGATATAGAATATAATAACAAATATTGAAATATATATCAAGTATGATGATATATATTGATGTCATATTAAGTATAATGATACAAAGGAAGATTATTCCAAGCCATAGCCATAGCCATATCAGTGCTACTGTAGAGCTGCACCACCTGGACCCTAACAAACACATACCATCCCATTTAAGATGAACAAGACAAACTGGACACTGCTGGTGAAGAAAGGACAAACTCTTAAATGGACACACCAGTGTAAACTAACCAACAAAAACCTACATCAGCTCTGTGTGGATTCTGGATGCTGTGCAGAAAACCTGCCATGGGCAATGAATGAAAGGGAAAGTTAGTGAGAAAGATTCATGAATCTGTGCTGTGAGTGCAACGTGATGATGTGGACATATTAAATATAATGACATTGAGTATATATTATGTATCAATATATATAAAAGAAAGATTCCTTATGTCTGTCTGTATGTATGTTGGTATGTTTGTTTGTAAAATGACCAAGTGTATGTCCTTTTTATAAAGAAAAATTGGTGGAAACCAGCAAATACCAAAGTTCAATAAAATTCACACCCTATTTTTGTGTCCAAGAGAGGGTTAAAAAAAACTTTTTGTCCCTCATTTTTCATAAGAAAAGCTAAATAAGAATATAACAAGGGTATAAATCAATGATATATTAAAAAATCAATTTTAAAAATTACTAAGAATAAACAAATTAATAAAAGATAAATATTTTTTTAAAAAAAATAAAAGAAAAATACAAATAAGAAATAGATAAAAATGAACAACTTAGAATTAAAAATGTTTTAAAAATAAAGATAATAAAACAAATATATAGAAAAAATTTTTTATTAATCTATATGTAATATAGATAGATTTATTCTTAAGTTTTATGTTATGGGCAGGTAGCTCTGCTAGTAATACTATATTATTAAGTATATATTAATTATGATAATATAACATTGAATATATATTGAGTATAATGATATATTATTAATCAATTTTTACTATATAATAATACATAATACATATATCTTAACAACTTGTTGTATAAATCCCAACCAAAAAGTATTTCTGTGTTTTACATTCATAGTAATGTGCATAGATGGATTACCTTAATCTGATCTAAAAGGGGTTAATTCTAAATTCTGCATGAAAGAAATTTAATAGATAATATTCTAAGAATATTTCAATAGCAACTTTTTTTTAGATAATGTAGCAAACAGTACACAAATTTAATCACCACATAATTCAGCTACTTAGCATGCAAAAGGGATACAAGTGAAGGACCACTTAAAATGAGTTGGTTTATCGAGAAATTTCGAAAAGAGATCATTTAGATATATAGAATCAAGGAGGAGAAAAAGTAATAGGAATATTTGGAAATTTGAACCACCCTAACAGGCGGCTGTGGTGTAATGGTTATTGTCATAGGAATTGTATACTGTGACATGACTTTGCAGGATTCAATAAAATTAGAAAGCAATAAGAAAATTAAAAAATAACAATCTTTTAGGAACTCTCAGACCGGAAGAACCCTTTGGGCATTTGCAGAGGAAAAAGCCCTTTCCTGATGCCAAAAAGAACCCTCAGCCATTCCAATGTAGGTGGTTACTGGGGAAGAAATTACCTCTCCAAGAAATAGCTATGAACCTAAAAATAAAGTCTGAAACTTAAAAGTATCTTTTGTCTTTGTCTCTTCTTTTTTCCTTCCTTAATTCCTTTTCAGCTCACTGACCAAAGAAGGTAGTACGGGTGTTTTAAGGAAAGAAACAAACAACACTAGCATCAACACCAAAATAACCAAAAGCTGAGTATCATAAGTTCAAATCCTCGATAAATAAATTCATTCTCAATAATCAATTTATACATGCAACTTTTCACCACCAAATTAACATGGTGTGTGCTATAGAATTTTGTGCGCTGTATTGATTTTATTTACTATAAAGGTTTACATTTTGATTGGTCTGGTTTGTTACAGCATGTCAAATGTGGATGAGATAGATAGAATTAAGTGAAACCTACCCCCTACCCATATTCCCACATTTATATTTATATTACATTGTAAAACCAGGTAAACAGATAATGAAATTAATTTTTAACACACCAGCTCTCCCCATGTAATGACTTTTTCTAATGATGTCCACCATGCTCTATTACTTTTGTTGAAATGCTACAATAAGTTTGGAGGTGTTGTGATGTAATTGTTATCATCATAGGAAATGGACACAATAAATCGAGTTCAAAATCCTGGACAGGTTGTTTGCATTTTACATAGCACTTAATTGATTATATTATTTTTTTACATTTTATTTTTCAATTTTCGTACTTATTTTCTCATAGAACAGCAACTGTAAAAAATATTTTTTTGTGTTTCTATTTCATAAGTTCGGTCTTTTATCTCATTACTTATACTGTAATTAGTACAATATAAGACCAACTGAAAAAAAGATACGCCCCAACATAAGGGGGGGGTCAAAATAAGTGACCTGAAAAAAATGAGAAGGTTTTGAAATAAAATAAATAATGCATTATGAAGATCATTCATTGATAATAAACACTGAAATTTCATAAAATCCGATATTTCCAGATTTTTTTGGTAATTATTTCTGTAGGGGAGCTAAAGTCATTTTGTCGAAAATGCATTTTAGGCTCATTTTGCCAGTAGCTAGTTTTGTTATATGCATTCAAACTATCCTTCTTCCAGCTATTGGGTGAGTTTATTGTTAAAATGAATTAGCAACCTTTTTCTGAATTACATTAAAATAGTATCATTTTCTGAATTGTTAAAATATCAACCATTTCTGAATGTTTTGTTAGAATAAGACCAACCTTTTCTGAATTGTTTAAAATAGCAACATTTTATGAATTTATTGTGAAAATAGTAACCTTTTCTGAATTACATTAGAATTACTTTAAAATTGCATCCTTTCCTGAATTATGTTAAAAATAGCAACCTTTTCTATGTTAAAATTAAATAACAACATTTTCAAGACTATGTTAAAATTAAGCTAAAATGAAACAGCAACCTTTTCTGTATTATGTTAAAATTAAATAGCAACCTTTTTGAATTTATTGTTAAGATAAAAGCTTTTTTTGATTTGTGTTAAAATAAAATAGCAACCTTTCTGAATTATGTTAAAGTAAAATTGCAACTTTTTCTGAAATTTATTGTCTAAATGGCAGAATTTTTTTCTACCGAATATTTTTGGAAACTTTTTTTTTTTATTCAATTCAACAAACTATTTTTGATTATGTTTCTTCAAATGATAACAAAAGCAAGAATCTGAATTTGTGTCAGTTCTTATCATATTAAACACCAACTATTTACCTTGTTCAAAGAGGAATGAAATTAAATGAAAAATCAACCACCATACTGAGACCAATATCAATCAGATATGTCAAACTCCCTCAAACTTAGAAAATTGACATAAAATCTATTAGCGCCAATCTAAGAGGGTTTAATTACAGAGAGAAACTCCATTTGTGACTTGAAATTTTGTTGTTCAATTCTTTTAAAAAATAATTAGCTGAAACTCTTTTGTTGAATTATTCTTGTTCAATTGTTCCACTTGTTAAACTCATTGACTGAAAAGATATCATCAGATATTAAGCTATCTTTTAATTACTTCATCAGAACTTCTCTAGAATCATAATGACTTTGAGCCAATTTCAACTCTTCACAACTGAACCATTTCCATTAATTCTATAAGGTTGATTGCCTCTCTAAAACAAGACCAAAGTAGCAAGACTTCAGGGCAAATTTTGTTTTCTTCTTTGTCAGACACAAAATTATTTCTTCTAAATTTTTTGATACACTATTTAATCATGTAAAAGCCATTAACCATTTTTACTTGTAAGTTCAATAATTCAGGCCGTCCTATTTTACTAGACAATGTGAGCCCATTTGTTTTAGACTCAGTGCTATCCTGATAGCTTTGATATTTCAGATATACTGTTGTTTTTATACATTGTTATCCTGATATTTCAGGCTATTTTTCTTTTACACTGTAAGCCCATTTTTTTTAGTTTAAGTGCTGTCTTGTTATACACCCAGGGCTAGATTTTTTAGAGGGAAAGGGGGCAATTAACCAAAGGGCACTCAGACTTCCTTTATAAAACCTGTAATCTTATTATAATGGAGATTTGGTGTCTATTGTGTAATCGAAACTACTTCACTGCTACATACAATACCCTCAAGAATTACATAAGTTTATCAAGGCATATTTAATTATAGTCAAAATCATTAATACATAAATAAATCTTATTTATTAACGAGATCTCTATATAAATTAAAGTTAGATTTGCCTCAAAACAACCCAGGTTATTAGTTTGCATTTAAATCTGCAATGTGTCTTATATATCACTAAGAGATAAAGATTTACCTAATATATGGTGTGGTTTAATTTGCATACTGGTTTAAACAAAACTGGCTTAATAAAAAATATTACTTGGTGTTATTGATCTCTAATATCATTGTTTTATTCTCCATCATATCAAAATCCTATGAATGATTTTAACAGAACCAATTAAAAATATAATTAAAATAATCATTTATATGTATTTTTTTTTAATTTTGTTCGTTTTTCTAATTTGATATATTCCATTACATTAAAACTTAAATACCTACACCCAGAGGGCACATATTCTTGCTAGTAATTATAAAATAATTTGAGAAAATACAATCAAACATTTTCTTGGAAATTCTAACTGATATATTTGTTCTTTAATGAATTCATTATACTTCAATTGTTTTTATTTCTCATCTACCTATTTAATTTCTATGTAGGAATGCAACTTGAGGGTCCCTCTAACAGAAGACCCCAATGTCTAAATCCAGCTCTGGTTGCACCATGTCTTATATTTCATAGAGCTGTTTTAATGTAGTTTTATAACAATAGATATATGTTATATACCTACCTATAAAAATAATGGTATGCCCAATCCTCATAAATACAGGAGTATATGCTGAC
Source organism: Doryteuthis pealeii (assembly GCA_023376005.1). Lineage (NCBI taxonomy): Eukaryota > Metazoa > Mollusca > Cephalopoda > Myopsida > Loliginidae > Doryteuthis > Doryteuthis pealeii. The sequence goes on along the minus strand of CM042150.1, from coordinate 112,684,189 downwards.
TAAGTAGTCTGATACCTCTAACAGTGGTTTACCTTTCTTCATGCTGCGGGCAAGTATTGCATTTGTCAATGTTATGAAGATTCCCTTTCATTTCCAACCTCTGTTTTGGTTATTTCTCATTTAGTAACCTTTGTTTGGTAACAACAATATCTAAATTACAATCTGGGATACCCAGCATCTTTATAAAAAAAAGATAACACAAAAAAAAACATTTTGATGAAATAATTCTAAATATAGTCTTGCCAGATTCTAAAAAGACACAATATACATACACAACAAAAGAGTTTTAAACAGAAATAAAAAGCATAAATAGTTTTTAAGAGCCTCTTTGCTTTGGTTTCTTTGTTTAATGGCAGATCAACCTGCATAGGCTATTTAATTCCTAAACCATCCCTGTAAAAGAACAGTAGTGGTACTATTTAACCCATAGCTATATAACTATGGCATATACACAAAAAATATATAAATATAAAATAAAAAGTATAAATAGATAATGGCATTAGATAACACCATAAGGATTTGATATGACATTAAACAAATACACCAAACCAAAATTATAAATAGTTATGATTACAATTAACATTTTATAAATAAGTCAAATTTTGGCCAACAGTGGTAGCTGTTAGAGTACTATTATGGGTCAAATAGATCTATTTGAAAATTATTTGAATTAGAATAGTACTTGAAACTGTAAGTGTTTACAAAGGATTATTAGTTTCTTGAAACCATATAACTGATTGCAAATTATTGTGTTAGATAGGAATACTTGAAATCATATAGATTGTGCTAACAAATGATTACAGGCAAAATAAAATGTAAATTTTTAAAAATTACAATGTAACATGGAAAATATAGTAATGATTACTATAATCATTTACAAATGAATAAAATGTCAGCATTGAATAAGTCTTTAGGAGTTGATATGCCATTTAAACAAATAAACCAAACTAACAACAAATGCTTACAAATAGGTATAGGTAAATTTTATTAGATATCTGAAGTATTTTTTTTAATATTGAAAAATATTTCCCTAATGTTTTTTAACTGCGCTTTCAAGAAGATTTTGAATTCTATTCTATTAGATGTCACATGACAAGGTCACATGATCATTTTTACAGTGTTAGTAATTCCATCAATTTATAATGATTGAAGACTGCACCCTTAGACTAAACTTTTTCTTTTTCTTTTTTTAAATTCTCTTTCTTGAAAAGCAAAAAAAAATGAAGAGTAAATTTTTTTGCAGTTGAATTTTCCAAATTTCAGATCAAACCTCCATGCCGTGTGGTCACATGACCACTGCTTCAATTATTGCTTCAGAATTTACTTTAAAAATTATTTTACTTTTAAACTACTGAGCTAATTAACAACCTTTCACTAATGTACTATTCAAATTGTTATGCAATTCATCTCAAATATTTTTCCATAACATGAAATATTTTTGGTGATTTGAGAAAACGAAAAGATATTTTCTTTGAATTTTTACATGGGAATATTTGTAAAATATGCTCTTTCATTTCACAACGCCTTTGCTAGTCTTTTTTCAAACTGTCTTTTTAGTTTCTCTTCCTCCTAGACAGGTTGGGAATTGGTCTACTAATTCTTTTCAGAGGCTACCATCCAATGTGAATGACCAATTCACATACAAAGGTAGTAATATCTCATCTACAGAAAAAAAATGTCAATGTCACATGGTATGCATGGTCAGCTATAGAAAATATCAATTATATGGAAATCTGATCCAATCAATCAGCAGGTCCTAGCATGCTTTATGTCTCATGGAAGCGTGTGGTGATTAAAGTCATGGGCAATGGACTCGTCACCCGAGTTCAAATCCTGGATGTGGTAATTGCCATTTCACTTAGTGCTATACCTTGGGAAAGGTATGGATCCTACTCTGCCTCCAGCTATGGGTAAATTAGTAGGGTAGATTGGGTTCTTAAACCTTGATTACCAACTGTCTAGAGGAGGAAAACCTAAAATCCGCTTAAGAAATTGACCTTGTGTCACATCCTGCTCATGCAGAGGAGTTGGTAAATATATATATGATTGTCTCCTACCTGATGGCAAACCCCCAATTCTTTTTATCATATATGTGCTTGAGGTAGTAGTTGAGGGTTTAGTGTTTGGGTATTGACGTTAAACTTCCATCTTATGGTGAGGTTCCAATTCTGAAGCTGTGGGAAGTGTAGAGTGCCCCTTCATTGCCATTACTCCCAGGTACATTCTGACCTGGAGAGGAAGTACCTGTTAAGGTCTCATCTATGGGTAATTCCATGTCAAATCATCCAGAAATAAAAGTAAAATTGTACCCACCCTTTAAGTTTTTTGAATTTTTTCAAGGTGTGGACCATGTTAATTTAGACATCCCAAAATTTGAGTTCCAATTCTAAAATTGGTGAAGTTAGGTTCGATGTTTATCTCTCCAAATTTGGTGTGGTTGGCAAAACTGGTGACCTTTTGTGCCTATTTTTGTCTATAAAAATGAGATCTAGAGATTTTCCTACTACTAAAAATTGTTTATAAAAGTATTGCCCAAGGAATCAGAAATCCTATCGAAAAAGTCTAAATAAACCAATTTTAAGTTATTGATGATTTCTGATTTTTCATAGCAGATCAATATCCCATATGGCATGCATGTTCTATGACAAAAGTTTTTTTCTATTATTATTTATGGTGACATGGCCCTGGATGATTGACATGGAATTACCTCTATGAATTAGATAGAAAAAAATGGGTTTTAAAAACATTTTGTTGAAAAAGAAATTGAGTTTAAATTTTAAAATTTGAATCCCCATTAAAGAATGAATAAAACAAAACATCTCGGGCATAAAATAACCCAACAAGAGTTTGACATGCCATAAAATCTAACCAACTAACTAAATATAAACAAATATTGTTTAGATATCAAGATATTATCTTAGATATGCAAATATGTTGTGTCCAATGAGGAACAGAACAGTTATACATAGGGGAATTCTATCAACAGTGTTGGATGGGATGAGGTCACTTAACCCATGCCCCTTACCTGAATTATAACCATTGCAGAAAAGATGGCTTTAAGATTTGGACAATCTTCAAATCCTAGATATTTGGGAATATTGAACTGCACCATTTATTGGATGTAAGCACTAATGGTAGGGACAATGTTCATATTTCAGGATTGTTGCCGAGGAATAAGTGCAGTAAGCACTGGTCATGGTAAGGTCAAAGTGGCACTCACATTTTTGCATAATTAATAGGTGACCTATTAATTATGTATGGGTAAGTGTACAATTCAAAAGCAAATGGTAATTATTTTAGAAGAAGAGTCATGGAAAAACCAATAAAATGATAGCAAGTATTAACATTTAACTAACCTCTTGTTAAGCTGTTCTCTGATTTATATTATTAGGGTAGAGAGTGAAGGGTTTTCATTAGCATTTCATTGTATCTTGGTATATCAAGAATTTATCTGATTAAAAAGTTATATTCAGTAAAAAAATGAAATAATCAAAAAGTTATCACTCGGATGCAACTCAACTGCTAATTACTCATTGTCTAAGTTCAAGTATTATCTCATCATTGGCATTCAGTCTCGGAAGACTACAATATATTTTTTGTGCCCCTGAAGTTACAGCACTTACTGTGAACTGTGAAGTCTGATGTTGAAAAACATTCTCGACCACAAATATTGCATTTTGAAGGCTGTCCTGAAGAAATGTTGAATGTTCCGTGCTTTGTTGCCGCTGCTTCTTCTGGACCTCTTAGCTTCATCGTGTTGCATCAAATCAGGTGAACTTCTGACATGAACAGTCCTTCAGAAAGTCTGCCACCCTGATGGGGCGGTCCTGAGCCAAATTTTCCCAGCTGGAAGGGGCAATGTCAAAAGCACCAAAAATCATTCTTGCAGACATCCTTGAATCACCAGCTGGGGGCCACCATCTGTCTTCTTACTTCATTGTCTATGTTCAAGAATTTTTACACACTTCCCAACCGCCTACACAAGTACATTGTGACACCATAGTGTTATATAAAAAATCTTGCTATATTAAGACATTTTTAGTGGATTTAGTTATATATATATATATATATATATATATATATGAGGTAAGGAAAAAGGAAAAGTGGACAAAAAAAATAACTCAACAAGTAGATAATTTCATTCCGCTTTAAGTGGGAACTTCACCAGTCTGTTTATTTAAAACATGGTAAACTTTTTTATTTATAGAAGAGAAAGTGAGTTTATGTGATGAATTCAGGGGAAGGGAAAGTTTTGTGAATATTGTGGTCGAGGATATCTATCATCGAAAGTGGAGGGGGAAAGATCAGGGATTGTAGTTTGTTCGGGGAGATAAGATGAAGGAGGTTGCTAGGTGCTGGTTAAGGAAATAGTGCTGGTAGAAAGAAGTGTTGTTAAAATTCTAGGTTTTCATGGAGAGTGGGGGATAGTAATGAAAAAGATGTAGAGGAAGACGGCAAAAAATTAGGCCATTAGTTTTTATATAAATATACTATATATATATATATATATTGTATATTATATATATATATAAACACCTACTTAACAGATTGAAACACTGCAGTGTTGGCTGAATAAATACCACTCATTTTATTTAGATCTGGGTTTTTCAATTTTTTCACTATATACATAACTGTCGGATTCACTTCATTTTTTCTTTCATATATATATATATATAATTATATATATATATATGTATAATATATAGATAATATATAGAGATTTTACATATCTATTTATATATGTATAATATAATAGATAAATATATATAGATTTTACATATCTATTTATTAGGTGACAAAGGAACTTCACAACCATATTGGTTTCATGCGATGCAATCATCAGGTGAAGATGTTTCAAATATGGTCGTGAATGTTCCTTAGTCACCTAATAAACAGATATGTAAACCTTTATATATGTATCATATTATATTATATAACAGCTCTATTTTTATTTGAAGCACTCTACCAACAATACTACCTTTGGTGCGCCATTCCTGCCAAAAGCTGAAGCAGTGACCATCCCCACACTATAGTAATTATACATAATATATATATACATATATATATATAATATATTTCCATTTTTGTCTTTCTATATCTCCCTTTCCTTTCTTTTTCCATTCCTTCTTGACACATTTTGATTGGTATTCAAATTTTTTTTTTTTACTCAGGTTTTTAAACACACTTTTACACTCATTTTTCTATCTAAACCATAGATGGGGATCCTAACTGGCGCTACCACTTCAGGTCACAGTGGATCTGGGAGTAATGGTGATAAATTCTATTGTTGGTCAATTCTGTGTCATTAATGTCTTACAGTTCTTATTGACTTTCACCACCTTTTGCAGTGACAATTTCCAAACTCCTTGGTAATATTTGTTTTGTTCTTTTGTTTTTTTAGCTTTTATATCATCAGCTTTAATCTCATTTGGAAAACAGTGTTCCGCCCCCGCAACACTCCATATGTATGAAATTGTTAGTTGTGTTTTCGTTTATTATCCAACGATGCATTGTCAGATTATACAGCCTTTTGATGCTTATTAGAAGAAGATCCCCTCTTAAGAAAGGAAAAGAAGAGCTAGAATCAATAAGATATTGTAAAATGCCACATAACACTGTGAATCATCAAGAAGGCAACCAGAATAACAAACAGCACAGAACACAGCCCAGATTAGATTTACAAGACATACAAAAATAACAAGCTCTGCAGAACACTACAAAGAAGATGGATGGAGAGTGAACTGTCTAAAATATGAAGAAAAAATATATTTAATCGAATAATGCTTTATGACTTAACAGTTGGCAATGTGGAGACTGACAAAGGACATCTAAAGTGGGAGGCATACCAATAAAATGCTTTTTTTGTTAATATTGTTCTAAGGGAAGATATTTTACCATACAAGAAAGTTGGACTCGGTCAATGAAACCATAAATAATATGGACTATCCAGCTGAGTAGACAATTTTGAGTAGTAGCTAGTTGCTTCAGAGAATTAATTACTGTTGTGAAATGCTGCATGTTGGACTCTATTTTATTATATCTTTTGTACCAAAATAGTTGTGATTTATTTGATTTATGATATATTTGATCTATACATCATTGTATTTTTATTTTAACTAGTGGAGCTTACCTGACCTTGGCCGGTATATACCAAAATAAATCTATTTTATGTTAATATTTATATATAAAACAAAATTATTTTTTTTATATATTTGGTTTATTTCTTTACAATTTATATATTCTTGTTTTAAGTTGTTTATTTATTCTTAGACTTATATAAATGACGTGCACTTAGTCATTGTACACACACAGACACACACATATGTTTACCAACCTCTCCGCACAGGTACGATGTGACACAATGTCAATTACTTATGGCAGAGTTTGACTAGTTTGAATTCAAAGAGTTTTCCTTTGCTCTCCTAGACTGGTTACCTAGCCACAGGTTTAAGAGCCTCTGTCTGCCGTACTATTTATCAATTGCTGGAGGGAGAGTAGTTGGTTGCATACCTTTCCCAATCGTATTAGCACTATGTGAAATGCAAACAGGCTTGCCAGCAGATTTGAACTTGGGGTCGACGAGTCCATTTTCACAACTCTAACCATTACACCAACGCGACATCCCCAAAACTCATATGTATTTGTATATCTATCTATCATCATCCTCAATCATCATGCATCATTCATCGCAAGAAAACTAAATCAATGGATTAAGACAAAGGGTTGTGAAGATCCATGACAGGCTCTAGCTTATAATATAAAGGCTCCCGAGTTTTGACAGAAGATTGCTAGTAGTATTCAGAGGCTAGCGTGAATGTTGTTGACAGGAGCGACGTGGGTCCCACGTTAAAGGAAACAAATAAGATAAAATGCACAAGCTCAGCAAAACAGAACTAACGCAAAGCCACTGTTCATGTATGGCAGTCTGAGAACCACTAAAGACGAACTGGTGGAGCCGTCATGGCAGAAGTTGAGATTGAGTGTACCCAAAAAATATTTTTATACTTATATATAAATTAACTGCCGCAGGAAGCCTCAACTTCTGATACAAAGAATGAACAAATATTTTGGGTGTGGTCCCAGAGGCTTGCAACCTCAGGCAGTACCTGCCTTCTGCTTTGGAATATGGGTAAATAGCCAAGTCTATTGCCTGAGATAGGAACCATGTAGTTTTTTGTAGTTGAACAATTGAATAAGCCTTTTGGTTTGTGTGTGGTTTCCACATTAAAAAGATTATGTAAAAAAGATGTAAGAGGTCCACAGGACAGTATAATTCTTCACACACACCCACACACATATATATATATAATATATATATATATATATGCAGATTAAAGTAAATCCAAACAAATGTGTTATTTTTATTATGGCTTTAAGCTGACATTTTTGGAGGATATGTGCGATTAATTGAGGTCAGTACACTAATTTTGAAAATTATATTAGTCGAATAATGTATATAAATTTAGGCGGCGCATATAATTGTTCAAATGTAAGGCCCTGAAACGAATCGAGAAAATGGTCATTCCTGCTGAAATAGGTTTGCGAAATGTACATTCAGGGTTGACATTTTCTCGATTCGTTTAAGCCTTACATTTGAACATATATGCCTGCCTTAAATTCAATAAATTATTAACTTAATTAATTTTCAAAAATTCGGTATGACTTCAGTTAAGCAATATCCTCCAAAAAAATTATATATATATCATCCAATTTTCATTTTGTTTAGGTTCGTTGGTTGGTTGGGTTATTTTATACCTTCGCAGACCTTTTGTTTTCTATTCTCATGTCTTCGATGGGCATTTCAATTCTTTTTTTAAAACTGTCATTTTTTTTCTTGATTTAACCCAATAGATAGGACGTTAACAGGTATCCACTTCGGGTCAGGGTGGACTTTGGAGTAATAGTGATGAAGGAGTACTCACACACTCCCAAGAATTTCCAGAATTTTGAACTTTCTCTATTAGATGCAGTTTAAATTTTACCCAGGATAATTTATTCGTTATTTGTTGTAATGGTTTTGTTTTTCCGATTTCTTATTGAAATAAAAAGTAAAGCGAATGGGGCAGCCTAAAGTCAGTACCAGCCAGACAGCGTACCGGCGAGTCTATCCCTTTTCAAATAGTGCCTAAAGACCAAGGAGATTTTTTTGGTGTCTGGGGTGGGGAAGTCCGGCATCTACACAGAACAGCTCCTCACTTTCCCACACAGTCAGATCCTCCGTGTGCGTAGCTCATTCTGCATGAGTTGGTGAGGCCAGTCATCAAACCTTTCCTAAAGGCCTGCTCTAACTAACTAGCTAAACGTGATACACCTATATTAAATTGTCTAATGTCTTTTAGTGTGTTGTGGTGTATCTGTGTTAGATAATGGTTATTATGCTGAGTGAGAATTGGACAAGTGCTCGTTGCTATTTTCAGCATCGCACTGGGGAGTATGTATGTAATTCAACAATTCTCGCTCCTAATCCATACTACCATCAGCTCCTTACTTATCGTCTCAGAACACCTGTGCGTTACTCATACATCTGAGTTTGGCGAGGGTTCCTGGTTATCGAACTCAGAACCTAGTGGTTCGAGTCAATCTCGCTACCAGGACTGAGCTAGCCGTCTGTTGAGATGCCGTTCCTTTGATACATTCTAATACAATTCAACAAAACAATCTTCTTGGAAATGTTCCTAGACGTGTTTGAGAGTGCCACCCTCAATTAGTTAAATAGGAACTTTTAAATGTTAATTTCACCTTACTTCAGGATTTGTAAAAGACTTTTCCAACTGCTCATTAAAACTACTAATGATCAATTTTAGATTCACTAATTTGTCAAGTGTGTGGTATATTATATTATTTTTATACGACATTATTGAGGTATCATACCTATGTAAAACATTATTTTAATCATATGTATGTGCATGTAAGGCATTATTTTATATTCATTGAACACATTGTTTTATATACGTGGTGGTGGGGCTTGAAAGTCTTGTCAACCGGTCCTACAACAAAGTAATGAGCACAATAAAACTAAAAGTAATGGAGAATAATAAAAACTAAAACAATAAAAGTAACGCAAAATCCCTTGCATTGTAAAAGTCATGTGGACAACATCCTCCATTCTTTGCCAGAATCTACATGATCATGTGCTATACAATGATGCAAATAGTGACTATATACACTTGCAAGCAGACTCTCTTCTATAACTGTAGCAATCTCATGTAGCCATCTCTGAAATAGAAAATTATATATTTATTAATTAATGATATAGAAAACTTGCTTTATATTATACTTGCTTTAAATTATATAATTATAATTAAATTATCCTTTTAAATTCATTATATTTTATTTATAAAACCAACATTATATTTATTATATATATCATATATAATAATATATATATATATAATTTATATATATTATTATATTATATATGATTATTATTATTTTTTAATATATATTAATATAATAATTAGGCAAATATATTGCACGCCCTCCGGGTGCAAGTATTTAAAGGTTTTTAATGTATAAGTTTGTATTAAATTAGAAACGCTATGAAAACTAAATAAGAATACCAGATCAAAGATTGAATCAGAGAGGGTATAATCGAATAAAGATAATAGAACAACTGAAACTTACTCTTCATCACTCTATGTCTTTCATTGTTATTTTTTTTTTCTATTTAAGTACATTTAGTTTAAAAGAGGAAGTAAATATAAAATGACACTTATCTTTCTTTGTTAATTGGATTTCATTTAAGATTAATTGAACGAGATTTTTGCTTATATTCATTAAAATAAAATCAAACAGTTAGAAACCAATTAATACTTAAGGCATATATTTATTATAAAGTTTAACATTTCTATATATCATATGGTAAATAGCCTTCCATTTCACACTGTAAACCGCTATTTTGTTGTATATATAAATCAATTGCATGTTATTATTATGTTAGATATGGTTTAAGTCAGTATACAAATAATGTAATATAGAATTTTATCAATAATTGAGGTTAAAAATAAGGATATAATTCATGGTGATATGTGACGTCATTACTAAGGATTGTGACTTTGAAGTAGTGATTTGTTTCGGTTTACAGACAGAAAATAACACATTCACAATTCTCCATTATAATAGATTGTATATTATTTTTATATTATTTATTTTTATATTACTACTAAATTATGGTATTATACTTGCTATGAATTTATATTATAATTACTGATATAGAACAAAAATTATATATTTACAATTATGTTATTCATATTTATATTTCATATTGCAGTTTTAAGTTTTAGTTGAAAGAAGCGTTCGATCTAGGAACACAAGCTTATACCGACTTTTAAGTGACCCCAAAGACTTTAATTTACTTATAATAAGAACCAAATAGAGACAACAAGTCTGAGTACGTCATTAATTTAGCTCATTTGGTAGATGTGTTTGGGTCCCTAGGAATCTACAGGGTTCCTAATTCGATGACCAGCCACCACCAACCCGCATTGAGTAACACAGTGGATCTGTTGCAGTAAAATGTGAGGAGCTAATAATAGGTTGCGGCTACTCCACCTCAGATGCAAAAACAATCCTCTGTGGTCTAGCACTGTGAAAAGGGGATGGAGCTTCCTCATTTTGGCTGATACACAATCTATCCTAGCCTTCTGTCAAACATTTGTTATCTCGGTAATTTGGGTTATGAGAGATGCGCAAAATGGTATTAGTTTTAACATATTTTTGATTGTTTCTTCTTTTGTTTAATGGCTATGAACCGTTTTGTGTTGTTATTTAATGCTCATAAGCCATCCTGGCAGTAAAGAGTTATGGTACTATTTAAAGGAGCACAGCAGAACAAATGTTAGTGATGAGTCATATTGGGTTGGTAAGAAAGTTTCTAAATATTGGAAGTAAAGTAAAGGTGAAGTAGTCTTTATTGTAATGCAGCCAGACAGTGAGGGAGTCTTCGCCCTTTTTCACTTTGCACTATGAGACCAGTATGAAGATTTTTTTTTTGCATCTGAGGTTGAGCACCACATCTACCACTTTACCTATTTAACCATAGCTGAAGGGTGGTGGTTCATGACCTTTTCCAAGGGTATTAAGTCTGTTTTTTAACTCACTTCCCACCGGAAGGATGTGACCATAAGGTCATTTTAACATGGGAAACCATGCAGCAAACCGAAGCTCATTAGTCTCATTAGTTTCAGTTTCCAGTTAAAGCATGCAATTTATTGTATGGCTGTAGTTCATGTAACCATTGCTTAAAATGTATGTATGTGATCGTGATCCAATCACTTGATTCGGGCAGTGGATGTCAAATATTCTCTAGTGCAGTCGAATAAATGAGCAAAGTTTTCAAGAATACATGGGCTAGAATTTTTTAAATAAATTTATATAGCTATTATACTATATTGTACGGGGTGACAAGACTTCAGACCACCACTGGTGGTCATTAGGGGTACCATCATATATTTAAATTATCTTCATATTGTGACAACGAAAATTACTCGACAGTTGAAGTCTCAGCACGTCACGTGATTTTGAATTTAGTTACTTTAGTTTGAGCCGATTAATTTAGAGCAGGGGAGACATCCTGGTTTGCTTCAGCCTGGCTCAACTTTAGTGGGTGCCTGTGTGGTAGTTTAGTAAGAAAGACAACTTATTAAGTAAATAACAAGGTTCTTAAAAGAACAGTGACTCGGCATTGTTGGTTTGAATGCATGCTTTTAGTTAGAAGACCAGCATCAGAAAGAAAATGAATCAAGATGAACAACCACACAGAACCAAAAATGCCCGTAAGTTCAAGATGGTGACTGGGAGAAGATAGAACACACGCGCTTCACTGCATGATTTCTGATTAGTTACTCAGTTTGAGCCGATATTTTAAGAGCAGGGGAGACATCCGTTGCTTTGGCTGACTCAACTGGGCAGGCGTGCTGTGTGGTAGCCCTTAGTAAGAAAAGAAAACTTAGTTTAAGTAAATAAAAGAGGTTCTTAAAGAACAGTAATGGCATTGTTGGTTGATGCAATGCTTTAAGTTAGAAGACCGTCCAAGAAGAAAATGAATTTCAAAGATGAACAACCAACAAGAACCAAAAAAATAGAAATTAGAGTCAAGATGGTGACCTGGAAGAGATAGAAAAGGCTAGACATATTACACCTATGGCCATGGAAGAAGAAAGAAAGTAAGTGATGCATCTCATCTCTCTGATAACGCTGCTCTCTCTCTTCTCTCCTCCTCTCTCTCTCTCATCTCTCTCTGACAGACAAAAGAACACTTGGTGTAATATAACCCAAACATGTGGGTATATAACTGTTATATGGTGATACCTCGCTATACGACTAATGGAAATGCGCCGCGGGTTACCTATATAGTAACAGGGACAATTGTGGGGCTTGAGAAGTAAGCAATGCAAGTCTAGCTCCAATTCTAATTTGTCGGACGTAATTCCCACTTCTCTGTATTGTATTTGTCTTACTTTTTGTTAATACATGTTTCCTACATTTTTTAAATGCGTCGTTTTGTTCTTATTTGACGCCTTAAACCTCACAACAATAACAAAAATATGGGCTGACAGTATCCTCTGCATTAGACCCTCGCTACAAAGGGATATCCTGGGTATAGACACTAAACTGTATGATGACAAGACTACAATTTCCAGTGCTCTTGGGATTATAAACTACTCAATTCATTGCCAATCACTTCAGGTCAACTTTTACCTGGAGCGATGGTATATGTTTGGGTTTTTACAGCTATGTGTCAATGAGATCTGTTTAAAGAATTATTCATATTCAATAGGAGCCTTTTGCAAAAGAATGTAGATATGAAGGTTCAACATGAGCTGATTCCCTGACATGCTAAACATAGAATACATTAGAAAGGGGTTGACATTAAAATCAATAATTACTTATATCACAATAGTTCTATGCCATTTATACCATACATTTTATACAATATATGTGGTGTCGTGTGTGGGTAAATGGTGTTATAATAATATGGATTGTTTATATACATTCAGCCATATAAATTTCTATATCTCATTTAATAACACATTATTTCTTGTCGTTTATACACATTTATATAGAAATTAATCCTATACTAGAAAGAATATACACCCTCCAGGCTAAGTATTTAAGGTTTCTATGTAAGTAAGAAGTAAAGTCTTCGGGGCAGCGCAAAATTGGTATCAGCCAGTTAGCGACAGGAGTATATCCCCTTTTCATAGCGCTAGAACAAGGAGAATTGTTTTAGCATCTTGAGAGGTGGAGGCACCACAACCTTACCATGCAAGCTCCTTACTTTACTGCACAGATCCCTGTGCTACTAATAATGCGCTAGTTGGCGAGGACTGGTATCGAACTGGACCCTGTGGTTTTCTAGCCGACACGCCCTACCGAGCTGAGCTGAATATATTAAATTAGAAATCTAATGAAATTAATAAGAATGCATATGAAAAAGATTACATTTATTTTAAATTACATTTTAATTGGTTTATGAGTTAAGAACGATATTGAGATATGACACAACATAACTGGAGCTTAACGTTTATTCCATTCAGTTTCGGTCATTTGCTATATTATAAGTGAGAAAAAATGGAATAAATCCAACGGATAAATGTTGAAAAGATGAATGGAGAAAAATATGTTATATTTTGGTGTAGATTTTTAAAAAGACAATATTGAATGTGGAAGCCAAAATGTTTTTTCTTCCATTTTATCGTTTTCAACATGTATAATTACTTATTTATTTAGAGGACAATTGTTACCTTCGGTTTCATAAGCATGGTAACAATTGGGCACCTTAAATGATTGTATATTATAAATGAATACAGCTCTTACACCTGTAATCAAAAGCACTTTAATTTTCATTCTCCAATACTAGAAAAAAAGTACCAACACACACACACATATATATATATAATATATATATATATATATCTATTATATATATATATAAACTTTTCAAGGAACGAAAAACTTTGACCAAACTCGTCATTTGACTATGATAAGCTTTATTCAACAGAGACTGAATTGGTCTAGTGTCTCATCAGAATAGTTTCAGAGTTACTAATTTAATATATTTAATTTAACATTAAAACTTAAATACTTACGTTTCAGGAGTTACGCCTATTAATTTGTTCAATTATGCTTTTTGTTCTTTGTATATTCTGTTTTTTTTTTATTATTCTTTTGTGTTTTGCTGAAAAATGTTGCTTAATGTTCTTTTAAATTTTCTTGTTTTTTGGCTGCTTGCCAATGCTACAGGCATCTTCTTGTCACACTCCAATCTCAACACAAAACAATTTTCAATGTCTTTTAATTCAACTACTCAGCTTAAAATCTCATTATTTTTCTTTTCTCAGAAGAAAATAAAAAATGAGATTTTATTAACTTTCAAAAGGTTTTAAAGTATTATTTCAGCTTTGTTGTATTAGTGTTTATCCTCATAAAATAACGGGTGATTAATATTTATCTTTTTAAGGATTTAAAGATAAATACTTACAGGATTTTAAGTTTCTTTAACTTTAGCAACAAATTAGGAAAAAATCCTTTGTTTTGTATAAAAATGGTGATTATTCCTTCAGATTCCTCTTTGGTTAATTGAAGGAAGACACAAAATTCTCTTTTATTATAAATTTCCTATTTTGTATTAAATATGTAGATTTTGGATTATATTAATCTCTGATGATAAAAAGCTATAAGATCTTGTAGCTTTTTAATACATGACTATATATGTAACTTAAACCATATATATATATATATATATATATATATATATCTATATATTTCAAGTCAATTAGGTTCTGCAGTGTCATCCTAGGAACATGTGGCCGAGCATTGTCATTAAGCAAAACATAATACCAAGTTCATACAACAAAATAAAAGTATATATCATCATAACTTCTTTTTTTTTTTCATAACCTTCAAATCAATTCTGAAAGTGATAGAAAATTAACAACTTTTAATCATTAAGATGGTTCGAATCTGATTTTTGAAGGTTATGAAAAAAAAAGAAGTGATGTAATATAACTTTTATTTTGGTTGTATGACTTGTTATATTTTTGCCTTAATAATATATATATATATATATATTATATATATATATATATATATAATTAGTTGAAGTTAAAGTTGGCAGGGTGGCCTAATGTCGGTACCAGCCTAGACAGTAAGGGAGTCTATCCCGCTTTTCACTAGCACTAGACCGAAGGAGATTGTTTTGGTGGTCTGAGGTGGTGTCCCGCAATCTACGCAACAGCTCTCACTTTACCACACAGATCCCTGTGCTACTCATTGTTGCTGAGTTGGTGAGGGCCAGTAACTTCAACCTTTCCTGTACTGCTACAACTAAGCTAATACCAATACACTATAAATGTGTATGTTTTTAGTGTGTGCTGTTTATCTGTGATAAATGGTTATTATTGATGGGAAATGTACAAGGCCTGTTTGCATTTCACATAGACTTTGGGAGATGTATGAATTCAACTATTCATACGGCTTCTATCTATGGATAAATAGAAGGCACAACTCTCTTTTAACCTTAATAGAAAAGAATGAAACTCTGAATTCAAATCTGTTTTCAACAGTGTCACATGCCTTCTTGTGCATGGTGTTGGGAATATATACTATATAATATATATATATATATATAGTATATATACATATTATATGCACGCTAATTCATTTAAAATTATAACTAATTAATTCTCAAACACTTAGGTATGACTAATTAAGCACATGAATCTCCAAAAATATTGTCGGAAATGTCCCGTATCTCAAGACAGATTTGTTTGTCTAAGACTTCATACTGTCGTGCTGTAAGTAAACGCAAAGTGCGATATACTATATCAAATTTAAATAAACGAGAAAGAGCGCAGCTAGTGTAAATGGTTAGAGTCCGCGCCTATCAGCTTGGCAGGTAGGGTTTCGATCACTCATGAAAGCACTGTCCTGTCTATAACTCTGCTGATGAGGCCTAATAGGCTGAAATGTACATACAGCGATCGACTTTTTCTTCGATTTGTTTATGCCTTACATTTTAAACGATACATGCACACGCTAATTCATTTAATTATAATAAATCAATTCTTAAATTAGGTATGATCTTTTAATTAAGCACATAGATTCCAAAAAATTTGTCACTATCCGCGCAATTTGTAAATCAGATTGTTTGTCACTTCATACTGTCATGCTGTAAGTTAAACCAAAAAGTAAACCATGATACTATATATATATATATATATATATATATATCTATTTATTCTGTAAAACATTTCCATTACATCTCTTTTGTACTTCTTTTGTAAAGGCAAACAAATTTATTGTATTACCAAGGTTGTCGTGTTTTCTTTCTTAAAAATTGTCCACCCTATTTGTCTTGTGAACTTAACTACTGTTTATAACGCTTCAAACTTTGTTTTTAACGCGTACAACTTTAAAAGGGCCCTGTTTTAGCATAGTCAGTAGAGCACCAAACCTTGGAAATCAAGCAAGGTTTCTGAGTTCGATACCAGTCCTCGGCTGCACTACATGAGGTAATGCACACATTGGGCTAATACTGATTTGTGCAGTAAAGAGAGGGGAGCTAACGGTAGTTTAATAAGTTGCTCCCTCCTTGCAGTAAAGAATTTCCTCCCTGGTCCTAGTGGCTAGCAAAAATGGAAAATAGACTCCCTCCACCTCTCCGGCTGATACTGACAATAGGCCTCAACCAACTTTACTTACTTTACTTACTTACTTCCACGCGATAGAATTTTCCTCAACAACTATTGATCTATAGATGGGACCCTAACAGGTACTACCGATGTTGTTGATCACATTAAGGGTAATAGCTCTGAGTAGACATCAACTGTGGATGTTTAAGCTATGATTTTTGCAATGGAGAATAGAATTTATCACAATAGAAAAAAATTGAAATGTAATTAATCAGAAAAAAATCAATAATTATAGAAAACTTTTTTTTTTCTAATTTGGTTGAATAAAAAACAAATAGAATAAGAACTTAATCGTTTGTTTGACTAATTAATTCACATCTGACATCTTGGAACAATTTTTAAGTTTAACACTGTCTTTCGAAAAAAATTTGTTCAATGATGATAATTTATCAAAACTTAACAAATGAAAAAGTGAACTTCTTTTCATTTTACTGGGTGGTCATTTGTTTTTTTTTAGTATGTATTTATATTTTTGGGTATTATTTTGAGGATTTTTTGGGAGTCTGTTGTTTCTCTCTTTATTGCTATATACACAAGTCTCAGCCGATGGTGCCGCTCGCTTTCCCAGGTGCTTCTGTCGAACTCGGGGACCTTCTGCATCGAACTTGGGGAACATTCTCATGCAACTCATGTCGGCAATCAGGGCCTTCACGGAACTTCGAACGCGGACCCTTTATTCAATCCACGGCGTCGTAACTGTTTTTATTCCGCTAATCCATGAGCGTGGTACAAGTGTTAATCTATATTAAAGTATTCTAATGTATTATGCCTCGTGGTTAGGATTTAAACTACGACCAACCGAGATTGATTGGTCACTAAGTTAACAATGTTACCTCCGTTTTAGTCAAGAAGATGTTTTGCAATATTTCATATAAATGGTTTTTATACATCACACAGGGCAGCTGACTGAGCTTAGGCAGTGTTTGGTTGTGGGGGTGCAGCCACTGTGTGAGCACTATCACGGACACTACTCTAGTTTGGTATACAGAGAGTGGCGATTGTGAGGATGTAGTAAGTTTGTGCATATGTAATGCATAAATATGGTATTTGTGTGCTGAGTGGGTTCGGTTTAGGCCGGTATTAGGTGTTGTAGTGGGCGTATATTATCTTAGCGTTATAGGTATTGGATGTATGTGCTGATATGTAGGGTATAGTATTGTGTGTTTTATGAAATATAAGGATATGTTTCGCTTAATCAATTATTTGGTTGTTTGCTTCTGGAAGAAAAAAAATTTTTTTAATTCTTTTTTGTGTTTTACATATGCAACACGTGTTTCTATCTTGATTGATAATATGAAAATTTCATATTATCAATGCAAGCCTGAAGAAGATACCAGAAGATCTAAAGAAGATACTGAAGAAGATACTTAGAGAGTAGGTCTGACGAAGTAGGTGTTTCTGTTTGTATTTTCAGGAAGATTTCTGGAAACGTATGTGTGTGGCTTGTTATGAATGTAAACAAAAAGAATTTAAAATTTTTTTTCTGAGAAAAAATACATTTTGGCGGAGCCTTCTTTTTTTATAAAGTTTGTTTGAATTTTCTCCGTTGGTAAGCGCTGACGAGGATACAAGTCAGTTTTATATATGTATAATATATATATATATATATATATTATATATATTAATAATAATTAATATAATATAGGATAGATGATGTATGATAAGTTAGAATTTGATGGTAATGGTAATGTGTGTGAGTAGGTTTGATATGGGTGATCATCAATTATGTTGTGTGTGTGGTTTGTTGTTCAGTGTGGTGATTGTGTTTCATGGTAGTGGTAAGATTAGTATGGATTTTAGTTGGCTGGTGTTAGGTGTTTCATTGATTTTGTATATGATGTTGTGTTGTTCATTTTGTTTAGGGTCTTTAGGTCATGTTAGTATATTTGTGGATATTAAGTGTGGTGATATGTAAATATTAGGTGTTTATAGTGATTGGTCAAATTCTAACATAGTATTAACTTGAAGATAAAAAAAAAAATTGTTTATCATTTTTAAAAAATTTTTTAATAGAATTCCTACACAAAAATTTTATATTCTATATTTTTTTACTTGTTATAGAAAATATACATATCTTATTTTGTTTTTTGAGAATGTCCTGAAACAGGAAATTGTTTAATTACATTGTATCTCTTTGTTTAAAATTAGATGATTTCATACCCTATACTTTGCTGTTCTACGTGATTTTTCTGGGTGAATACTGTTTTTAGTGAAGTCCTTCATTTGTGCTGATGAGAGGCCAAGTCTCGGTTCAATGGATTTTAAAAGAATGGTGTTTTGGTCAAAAGAAATTTAAAGCCTTTTTGAGCTTTGTTGAAATAAATTTATTACGGAATGGCGGTTTGTAATCTTTTTCTTTATATATATATCTCCAGTACTATATAACCTAGAACAGCACGAATTTCATAATAAAAACGGAATGAAATGGTTATTTTTTTAAATTAGTCTGTTGAGCGAACCGTAGATATGCATAATTTAAACGAAAGGAAGTCATGCACCAATGCAAAGGATCGGTCATGACTTCCGTGTTCCAGGGGAAAGATTGCAATTCTCGTTTACGATTTTGATGTTGATTTTCTTCGCCTCAGGATAGAATGGGGTTA
This sequence comes from Doryteuthis pealeii, assembly GCA_023376005.1. Taxonomy (NCBI): domain Eukaryota; kingdom Metazoa; phylum Mollusca; class Cephalopoda; order Myopsida; family Loliginidae; genus Doryteuthis; species Doryteuthis pealeii. The sequence goes on along the minus strand of CM042150.1, from coordinate 112,664,892 downwards.
TAAGGAATTACGTGTTGAATAGTTTTCCAAGAATGCAACTATGTGTCTTCTCGCGAGGGTGCTTGCATTGGTCTCGGTATAGATGGTTGACGGTTTTGTCAAATAGTATGTAGGCATTTTAGATTTTTCAAACTTTTTTTTTGCATTTTCGTTTAGTTAGAGTTAGGTAGGTCTATGTATTGATTTTTGATTTGTGCTCCCTCCTGAACTATCTGTTCTCTTTTTTCCTCTGCCCTCTCTCTCTCTCTCTCTCTCTCTCTCTTCGTAGTATGTTGTATTTTATATGGTTATATATATATATATATATTAATATATATTATATGAAATGCCATTAATCCGTAAACACACTCAATTTTTCTGTTTACGTTTTTTATACAGAAAATATGGCCTGTATTATTTTAAAAATGACAAATTAAAATTTAATATAATATAAGTATATATGTTTTAATGTTTATTTTTTTAAATGATATAAATTTTTGGAAGCGCCAAATGGTTTTTTAGTGAACTTGATCAAAAATAATCGTATCTGAAACTCGCTCGTAACACAAATTTTAAGTTCTCACAAAAAGAAAAAATCGACCGATGATGGCAAGCTCGTAATTCGGAACTCGTATTATATACATATATATATATATATATATATAATATATATATATATATTATATATATCAAGTATTTCCTTGATAGGATTCAACGCAAATGTGAGCCACTCAAACGGTAACATATAAAGATTTGCGAATATGTATTTCTTTGCCTTCCTCAACTCTAAAATGCCGAAAGAATTATATCTGTAACCAATTATCCCTTTATTCTAGATGGGGCCGGGTTAGCTCAGTCGGTAGAACGCGTTCGGTAGAAACCAACAAGTTCCTAAGTTCGATATCGGTCCCGCCAACTCAGGCGTATGAGTAGCACAGGATTCTGTGCGGTAAAGTAAGGAGCTGATGGTTAGGTGTGGCGTTTCCACCTCAGATGCTAAAAACAATCTCCTTGGTCTAGCGCTATTGAAAAGGGGATAGACTCCCTCGCTGCACTGGCTGATACCGATTAGGCGCGCCGCCGACGACTTTACTTTAATATATATATATATATATAGTATATAATATATATGTATCACACGATACATGCAATTAACTTGTCAGTATTATCGCATGTATGTGGTGCTTACGGGTATCGGTTGCACAGGGGTAGAGTCTCTGATTCTGCGTGCAGTGTTTGGATTTCCGTCGGAGGGAATCGTAAGTAATACATCGCTTGATGAGAGTTTAATAAAGTTTGAAACAGCTGTAGCGATGTTTTAAACGTGGGGCACAAATATTTGCCGAGTTCGCTTGTCATGATTATTTTCAAAATAATTATCGAATTTTATAACAGATAATAACGCAAAATTGGGTGGTTTTTTAAAATTTTTGGCCCCCCTTTCAAGCAATGTATAATTATATATTATACATAATATATATATAAATTGAATAATACTGCAACTCGACTAATACACAACACACACACCACACTCCACACACATATAGTTATATATATATTATACTATATATATATATATGTGTTTGCCCTGACCCCTATCAGATTACTAGAGCACCAGATAAACTCATTATCACCAACTAACCAATCATCATCCTGCATCCCCACATAAAAAAGATCAACCTGCAGCGCAGAAAAATCATACTGGTCCTCACAGAGTCATAAAGAAGGGAGAAATTACAATGCCCGAAAAACAATTCACCACTACTACTTACATTTAAAGAAACTAAAAAAACGAGTTTTTCTGGTATTTATTCACGAGATAAATATATTATGATAATACAATTATCATAATATAGCACATTAATGCTTCACAGCTAATGCCTCAATACCTGATATATGTACTTCCAAAAAAAAAACGGATACAGAATACAAAAAATATCTCAAATGTAATATATATATATATATAATATATATAATATATATATATATATATATATGGGGGTGTATTAATGAATTGTTTTTTTCGTTGTTTTTTTAATGCTAATAAAGAAGATAGCTAATTCACATTTTAAGTATATCTCATGTAAAAAAAAAAAGAAAAACAAGCACTTTTATTTATTTTTTTCTCCCCATTTTTTTTTTTTTTTTCATGAAGAAATAATCTTCCGTCAGTTCAGCTTTTTAATCTATTGGTCAATGATTGCTTGGCTGTCAATGCTCTGTAGGTCGCCATATGGTTGCACTCTGGAGTCGAAAATACTCTATGAAGAAATAGTTGACTTAGGGAGGCATATTTAATTGGTTATCTACATCTAGGTTACTAGAGGACGCCAACTGTCAAGTATGTTTCTGTCCAAATGGAAATTGGTTTATATGGAATTGGGTTCATATAAGACGATATTTGGTTTGAGTATTGTTAATCATCGGAGTAAATATAAGAACAGTTTTACCACGAAATGCTTTTGTACTTGTAGATTTAAATACTTAACACACGTATCGAATGGATTTACAAAAAACTAATTCTTGTCGAAGAACATTTCCTCAAAGAACGGTTACAAATTTTAACATAGATTCAAAGTTCAACATTATAGGAAAGAATTGGAAAACAAAGTCGTATTGGACAATGTGAAGGTGGATAATTGAAAAAAGACGTCATGATGAATTTATAAAAAATGAAAAAAAAAATCCTCACGGCGCCCCTAAACACTGAACACCAAATAACATAATCATCAAACTAAACGCGCTTACTAAATACTGAATTTGATGGAGGTAACGTCGAAACAATGGTGTCTTGTGAATGACATTATATATCTTATATATATATATATATATATATATATATATATATATATATATAAGATTAAAGTTTTATTAAAGCGCGACATTCATAATTTTTTAGTTATTGTGGTATATCATTTAAGTTTTCGCGTAATGCTTCTAAATTATTTAGTTAAAAAATCGATGTAAAATGAAATGAATAGATTAAATAAAAATCTAATGAAATTGCCCGAGCCACTTAATAGACGTAGAATTGAAAAAAAGAATCAAAACAAGATTAGATTGGGAGTTGCTCGTGCTGTAATGGGTTTATTATCGTGAGGAATAGAGTTTCAAACCGAGTTTCAATTCTGAGCCAAGGTTTTCTAGATAACTGTGATTTGGTGGGTGAAATATAATTTCCCCCGACAGTATGAATATATAAGCACATTTACGCCATAAAGTGATAACATTGATAACTTTTATTAGCCTTGAGCAAACTTATAGAAAGTAGCGAGGGAGATTCCACAATTATCTCACTCTTGGTTTTTATATAAAACTGTTTGGAGGCGCAATGATATAATGGTTACGTCGAAGAAATGGACACGACGTGGCGGAACGAGTTAAATCCTGGACTAATATGCTTGTTTGCATTCACATAGCGGCCAAATACACTTGGGAAAGCTATGAATCCAACTATTATTTCCCTTCCCCATCTACTGATAAAGAAGTAGGCCGATTGGGCTCTTTTAACTTTTTGGCAAACGCCGTCTTTGGGGGAGGAAAAGCTCTGTAATTCAAACCTGTTAAACTTCTCTTAAGAAATTGACCTTGTTGCACATGCGTGTTCCGTTATTCGCAGGGGTTTGATAAATACTTAATAAACTGATAATAAACTGATCTCCAAAATTTTCTTTACTAGTTTTCTATCTGCTTTCTTCCTGCAGTTAAAAACTTATAATAAAAACTATATTATCAGGGTTGGTTGGTTGTTCGGCTTGGTTTTACGGGCCTATCAAACCCTTGTTTGGGTTTTTTTTTATTCTGTCGAGGACATTTTGTTTTTGATTCAATTCTGATGGGTATTCAAATTTGTTACAACTCTTTTTTGTCTATCTAAGCATACATGGGCTCCTTATAGGGACCGTCACTCGGGTCTAAATGGACGGCTTGGAGTAATGGTCATGAAGGGGTATATTCACAACTCCCAAAGTCCAAAAATTGGATTTTATCCGATAAGTTACAGTTTAACGTCATACCCAGAACACTTGTTTTCAAGCGAAAATGCTCTCTATTCTCAAAGACAGAAATATAAGATTAATTTTCAGACTGAAAAGATTGTTTTCTTGCTTCCAAAATTATTGAATTCTATACACATTTATTTATTAAATTATCACAGTGCTGTCTGGAATAAAGACAAAGTAAAACCAACTCATTTCAGAATTGGGGGTTAAACAATAATAGATAACTATCATCACCCGTGGCAAATGATACTTTTTTATAAATTTCATTTTTTTTTTATTCAAAAAATTAAAAAGAAATTTTATTAAATTTTTAAAAATTGCACATTTTAAATTTTTTATATATTTTATATCAGAACTTTTTATGTAAATTCATTTCATAGATATTCTTCATTTATCTATATTTAAATAGCTCGTGTTCCTTAATTGTAACGGCCGTTATCATCTTGCACACCCTCAGGATTTACATTTTTGCATTTCATCTTGGATGAATTGGACGGTCTCATTTTAACAGAGTGTGTTGCAAGATGATAACGCCAGTATCAATTAAGGAACACGAGTATTAATACTATAGATACATAATGATAATCTATGAAAATAAATTTACTATAACATTCTGATAATAAAATTATAAATTTACAAAGTGTGCCTATTTTAAAAATTTAATAAAATTTTCTTTTTAATTTTTTTGAATAAAAAAAATAGGATTTATAAAAAAGTATCATTTCACGGTATTGGATAGTTTCTATTATTGTTAACCCCAATTCTGAAAATGAGTTGGTTTCTTTGTCCTTTTTCGCAAGACAGCACTGTGATAATTTATAAATAAATGTGTATAGAATTCAATAATATTTTGGAAGCAAGAAAACAATCTTTTCAGTCTGACATAATCCTTTATATTTCTTGTTCTTTGGAATAGAGAGCATTTTCCCTGCAATAGTCAGTGTTCTGGTATGACGGTTAAACTGTAACTTATGGTAAAGATCCAATTTTGGAGCTTTTGGGGAGTGTGAATTACCCTTCATGACCTAATTACTCCACGGTTCCTTTACGACCCGGAGTGACGGTCCGCCTATAAGGATGCCCATGTATGGCTTAGATAGACAAAAAAGAGTTTTAACATTTGAATACCCATCAAGAATGAATCAAACAAAATGTCCTCGACATGAATAAGCCGCACACAAGGGTGTGGTGATTATGGCTCCGTACAAACCAATCCGAACACCAACAACCCTGATATATAGTTTTTTATTATAAGTTTTAACTGCAGTAAGACGAGATAGAAATAGTAAGAAATTTTGGAGATCAGTTTAATTATCAGTTTTATTAATGTATTTATCACCCCTGCGCACGAACACGAGTGTGAGCACACAGGTCAATTTTCTAAGAGTAAGTTTAACAGGTTTTGATTAAGAAGTTTTCCTTCCGCAAGACTGGTTGCCAAAGTTAAAGAGCCCATCGTGCCTACTCTTTTATCAATAGATGGAGGAAAATAGTTGGATTCATAGCTTTCCAAGTGTATTGGCGCTTAATGTGAAATGACAATGCATAGTCAGGATTTGAACTCGTTTCCGCCGTGTCCATTTCTTTCCGACGGTAACATTATATCATGCGCCTCCAACAGTTTTATATAAAAATAGAGTGAGGATAAATGTGTGGAATCTCCCTCGTAACTTCCTATTTAGTTTGCTCAAGTATAAAGTATCATGTGTGATCAGGCTTTATCGTAAATTGTTTCTTTAAATATTCATACTGTTTCGGGGGAATATTATATTTCAACCGCACATCACAGTTATCTAAGAAAAACCTTGCTCAGAATTTGAACTCGGTTAACTCTATTGCCTCACGATAAATAACCATTACAGCACGAGCAACTCCAATCTAATCTGTTTTGATTCTTTTCATATTCTACGTTCTATTAAGTTTGCTCGGGCAATTTCATTTTTTTATTTAATCTATTCCACTTCATTTTTTTACCATCGATTTTTACCTAAATAATTTTAGAAGCTCGCGAAACTTAAATGATATACACAATATACTAAAAATTATTGGAATTCGCTCGCTTTAAATACTTTTACATCTTATATAATATATACTTATATATCATATTTTATATATATATATATATATAAATATATATAATGTCATTCACAGACACCATGTTTCGAACGTTTACCTCCATCAAATCAGTATTAGGTAAGGCGTTTTAGTTTGATGATTTATGTTATTTGGTGTTCAGTGTTAGAGATGTTTATGAAAAATTCATTCATGACGTCTTTCAAATTATCAACCTTCAGCATTGTCCGAATAACGAACTTTGTTTTCAATTCTTTCTATAATGTTGAACTTTGAATCTATGTTAAATTGTAACCGTTTGAGCGGAAATGTTCTTCCTACAAGAATTAGTTTGTTGTAATCCATTCGATACTGTGTGTGTAGTATTTAATCTAAAGTACAAAGTCATTTCGTGTGAAAGCTGTTCTTATATTTTACTCCGTATGATGTAACAATACTCACGCAAATATCGTTCCCTTATATGAACCCAATTCCATATAAACCCAATTTCCATTTGGACAGAAACATAACTTGACAGTGGCGTCCTCTAGTAACCAATAGATGTTAAGATAACCAATTAAATATGCTCCCTAAGTCAACTTTATTTCTCATAGAGTAAATTTTCGACTCAGAGTGCAACATATGGCGACCTACAGAGCATTTGACAGGCCAAGCAATATTTGACGCATAATTAAAAACTGAAACACTGACGGAAGATTATTTCTTCATGAAAAAAAAAAAAAATGGGGAGAAAAAATATAAAAGTGGGGCTGTTTTCTTTTTTTTTTACATGAGATATTACTTAAATGTGAATAGCTTCTTCTTTATTAGATTAGAAAACAACGAAAAAAACATTTCATTAATACACCCGCCATATTATATATATCTATTATATATATATATATATATATATATATATATAACATTTGAGATATTTTTTGTATCTGTATCCGTTTTTTTTTGGAAGTACATATATCAGTTTGGGCATTAGTGTGAAGCATTAATGTGCCGCTATATTATGAATAATGTAGTTATCATAATATATTTATCTGTGAATAAAATACAGAAAACTCGTTTTTTTTTAGTTTCTTTTATGTAGTAGTAGTGGTGAATTTTCGGGTTGTAATTTCTCCCTTTCTTTTATGACACTCTGTGAGGACAGTGATGATTTTCTGGCTGGCAGGTTGATCTTTTTTTTATGTGGGGGATGCAGGATGATGAATTGGTTAGTTCGGTGATTAATGAGTTATACTGTGTGGCTCTAGTAATCTGATAGGGGTCAGGGGCAACACCATATATATATATATATATATTATATAATATAATTATATATGTGTGTGTGTGTGTGTGTGTGTGTGTGTGTATTAGTCGAGTTTGCGTGATATTCCAATAATATATATATATGTATATTATATATATATATACATTCTTGAAGGCAATTACAATGCGTATATCGTATAAAATCGATAATTAATTGAAATAATCATGACAAGCGAACTTCGGCAAATATTGTGCCCCACGTAAAACATCGTACAGCTGTTCAACTTTATTAACTCTCATCAGCGATTTTATACTTACGATTTCCCTCCGACGGAAATCCAAACACTGCACGCAGACATCAGAGACTCTACCCCTGTGCAACCGATACGTAGCACACGATACAATGCGAAATACTTGACAAGTTAATTTTGCATGTATCGTGTGATACATATATATATATATATATATAATAATATATATAAAGTAAAGTCGTCGGGGCGGCCTAAAAGTCGGTATCAGCCAGTCAGCGAGGGAGTCTATCCCCTTTTCAATAGCGCTAGACCAAGGAGATTGTTTTAGCATCTGAGGTGGAACGCCACACCTACCATCAGCTCCTTACTTTACCGCACCGAATCCTGTGCTACTCATACGCTGAGTTGGCGGGGACCGAATCGAACTAGGAAACCTTGTGTTTCTAGCCGAACGCTCTACCGACTGAGCTAACCCGGCCCCTCTATGGAATAAATGGATAAATTTGGTACAGATATAAATTCATTTCGGCATTTTAAGATTGAGGAGGCAAAGAAATACTATTCGGCAAATCTTTATATGTACGTTTGAGTTTCTCAATTTTGGTTGAATCCTATCAAGGAAATACTTGATATATATATATATATATATATATATATATAATATATATATATATATATGTATATAATACGAGTTTCCGAAATTACGGAGCTGCCATTCCGTCGATTTTTTGCTTTTTGTTGAAGACTAAAATTTGTGTTACGAGCGAGTTCAGATACAGATTATTTGATAAGTTCACTAAAAACATTTGGGTTCCAAATTTATATCATTAAAAAAAGTAAACATTAAAAATATTACTTATATTATATTAAATTTTAATTTGTCATTTTTTAAATAATACAGTGCCATTTTTCTTATTAAAAAAACGTAACAGAAAATGAGTGTGTTTTTAAGCGGATTAATGGCATTTCAATATATATATATATATATATATAATATATGTATATATATATATATATAGAGAGAGAGAGAGAGAGAGAGAGGAGAGAGGGGAGGGGAGAAAGATAGTTAGGGGGAGAAAATAAAAATCATATAGCCTATATACTTAACTAACGTAAATGAAAAAAAAGTTTGAAAAATTAAATGTACATCTATTGAAAACCGTAGAGAATGAAGCATGAGAAGAAAATGTTGATGTTTGAATATTTCACGGTAATCTTACCCCTTTATCTGGCGAAGAAAATCAAATCAAAATGAAACGGTTGCATTTCCTGGACAGGAAAATATGACCGATTTGATTGGTGCTGACTTTCTTTCTGTTTATGATATCTAGGTTTGTCAACAGTATTTAAAAAACCATTTTCATTCCGTTTTTATTATGAGAATTGTGCTGTTCTAGGTATATAGTCTGGAGATATATATATAAAGAAAAGGATTAACTAACGCCATTCCGTAATAAATTTATTTCACCAAAGCTCAAAAGGCTTAAAATTTTTTTGACAAAATTTTTAAAAATCCTTGAGAGACTGGCCTCTTCAGCCAAAATGAAGGGATTTCACCTAAAAACAGTTTTCACCAGAAAAATCACGTTAGACAGCAAGTATAGGGATGAAATTCTAATTTTAACAAAGAGATACAATGTATTAAACAATTTCCTGTTCAGCTGACATTCTCAAAAAACAAAATAAGATATGTATATTTTCTATAACAAGTAAAAAAATATAAGAATATAAAAATTTTTGTGTAGAATTTCTTATAAAAATTTTTTTTAAAAATGATAACAATTTTTTTTTTTTTTCCTCTTCACGTAATCTATGTTAGAATTTGATATATAAATCTAATATTTAATATTATATAAAAATATAAAATGATAAAAAGATAAAAATGAAAAATATATAAAATATGAAAAATAACAGATTAATCTTAATACATGTAATCATGAAATAAAATAATTTGTTATTATATTATTATTATTATTATTATTATTATTATTATTATTATTATTATTATTATTAATATATTATATATATATATATATATATATATATATAACATATATATAAATGTTGTTCTGGTTCAAACGGGAGAAAATTCAATATTTTATAAAAAAGAAGGTCCGCAAATGTATTTTGTTCTCAGAAAAAAATTTTTAATTCTTTTTGTTTTACATTTGCAACACATGTTTCAGATCTTCTGGTATCTTTCTCAGATCTTCTGGTATCTTCTTCAGTATCTTCTTTAGATCTTCTGGTATCTTCTTCAGGCTTTGATTGATAATATGAAAATTTTTCATATTATCATCAAAGATATGAAACACGTTGTTGCATATGTAAAACAAAAAGAAATTAAAAAATTTTTTCTGAGAACAAAATACATTTTGCGGACATTCTTTTTTTATAAAATATAGTATATATATATATATTATATATATATATATATATATATATACCGGCCTAAACGACCCTGACACAATACTATTTGTGATACATTGAAAAATTACTAATCTCGCACAATGCCATCTCTGTATTAGAGTGTGTGTGTGTGTTGTGTGTGTGTGTGTGTGTGTGTGTGTATAAAACTTTTATATGAAATTTTGCAAACATCTTTTGACTAAACGGAGGTAAATGATTAACTTCTAAGTGACAATCATCTGTGGTTCGTAGGTTTAATGCTTAACCACGAGGGCATAATACATAGAATACTTAATATAGATTAACACTTGTACACGTCATGGTTAGCGGAATAAACATTTACGACGGTGGATTGATAAAGGGTTCGGTTCGAAGTTCCGTGAAGGCCCCCTGATTGCGACATGAGTTTTTGATGGAATGTTCCCAAGTTCGATGAGAAGGTCCCGAGTTTCGACAAGAAGCACCTGGGGAAAGCCGGAGGGCACATCGGCTGAGACGTTGTGTATATAGCAATAAAGATGAGAACAACAGTCCAAAAAATCTAAATAATACAAAAAATTATAATTCATATAAAAAAAAACAAAGATACAGTAAAATGAAAAGAAGTTCACTTTTTTTTTGTTAAGTTTTGTAAATATATCATATTGACAAATTTTTTCGAAAAGAAAGTGTAACTTAAAAATGTTCCAATGTGTCAGATGTGAAATTAATTAGTCAAAAAGATTGTTCTTATTCTCATTTGTTTTTATCAACCAAATTGAAAAAAAAAAAAAGTTTTCTATTAATTATGATTTTTTTTTCTGTTATTTAATTTCATTTTTTTCTATTGTGATAATTTCTAGTTTCTCCATTGCAAAATCATAGCTAAAATACCAGTGATGTCTAGGCATCAGAGCTGATTAACTTAATTGTTTGATCACAAAGTGGTAGTACCTGTTAGGGTCCCATCTATAGATCCAAATAGTGTGAGGAATTCTATCGCTGGAAGTTAAGTAAGTAAAGTAAGTGAAATGTGGTTGAGTGGCCTATTGTCAGTATCAGCCGGAGAGTGAGGGAGTCTATTTCATTTTTTGCTAAGCACTAGACCAGGGGAAATTCTTTTTACTGAGGGGGAGCACGTTAACCTACTGTTAGCTCCCTCTCTTTACTGCACAAATCAGATTAGCCCAATGTGTGCTACTCATGTGTTGGCGAAGGACTGGTATCGAACTCAGAACCTTGTGATTCAAGGTTGTGCTCTACTGACTATGCTAAACAGGCCCCCTTTAAAGTTGTACTGGTTAAAAACAAAGTTTTTGAAGGGTTATAACAGTAAGTTAAGTTCAAAGACAAATAGGGTGGACAATTTTAAGAAAGGAAAACACGACAACATTTGGTAATACAATAAAATTTGTTGTAACAAAAGAAGTACAAAAGAGATGTAATGAAATGTTTTACAGATATATATATAATATAAGTATATATATATATATATATATATATGGGTTTTACTTTTGGTTTACTTACAGCATGAACAGTATGAAGTGGACAAAGCATCTGATTGAAATGGCGATAGCTGACAATTTTTTGGGAGATTATGTGCTTAATTAAAGTTCATACCTAATTTAAGAATTGATTAGTTATAATTATGAATTAGGTGTGGCATATGCGGTTTAAATGTAGGCATAAACAAATCGAGAAAAAGTCGATCGCTGTATTGTACATTTCAGCCTATTAGGCCTCATCAGCAGAGTTATAGGACAGGACAGTGCTTTATGAGTGATTCGAACCTACCTGCCAAGCTGATAGGCGGGACTCTAACCATTACACTAGCTGGCTCTTTCTCGTTTATTTTAAATTGATATATATATCGCACTTTTTGGTTTACTTACCAGCACGACAGTATGAAGTCGAACAAACTCCTTGTTTTGAGATAGCGACAGCCGACATTTTTTTGGGAGATTTATGTGCTTAATTTAGTCATACCTAATTTGAGAATTAATTAGTTATAAATTAAATGAATTAGGCGTGCATATATATATGGTATATATATTATATACTATATATTATATATATATATATATTCCGCAACACCTAGTGCACAAGAAGGATGTGACACTGTTGAGAGCAGATTTGAATTCAGAGTTTTCCTTCTTTTTCTCTATTAAGGTTAAAAGTAGAGTGTGCCCTTCTTTATTTATCCATAGATAGAGCATGAATAGTTGAATTCATACATCTCCAAAGTGCTATGTGAAATGCAAGCAGCCTTGTACATTTCCATCAATAATAACCATTATATCACAGATACACACACACACTAAAACATTACACATTTATAGTGTATTGGTTAGCTTAGTTAGTAGAGTATCAGGAAAGGGTTTAATACTGGCCTTCACCAACTCAGCACATGAGTAGCACGGGATCGTGTGGTAAAGTGAGGGAGCTGTTGGTAGATGCGGGACTCCACCTCAGACACCAAAAAAATCTCCTTGGTCTTAGTGGCTAGTGAAAGGGGATAGACTCCCTTACTGTCCTGGCTGTACCGACATTTAGGCCACCCTGCAACTTTAACTGTTCAACTAATATATATATTATATATATTATATATATATATATATTATATATACTTATTAAGCAAAAATATAACAAGTTTCATACAACAAAATAAAAGTATATACATCACTTCTTTTTTTTTCATAACCTTCAAATCAGATTCTGACCATCCTTTATGATTAAAGTGTTTAATTTTTCTATCACCTTCTTAAGAATTTGAATTTTGAAGGTTATGAAAAAAAAGAATGAATGTATATACTTTATTTTGTTGTATGAACTTGGTTATATTTTTTGCTTAATGACATGCTCGGCCAATGTTCCTAGGATGAACTGCAGAACCTAATTGACTTGACAATATATATTTATATACATATATATATATATATATATATATATGGGTTTAAAGTTACATATATATGTCATGTATTAAAATACAAGTTTCTTATAGCTTTTTATATCATCAGAGATAATATATCCAAAATCTAGCATATTTAATACAAATAGAAATCATATAAAGAGCAAGTTTTGTGTCTTCCTTCATTAACAAAGAGAATCTGAAAAGAAATCACCATTTTATACAAAAGCAAAGGATTTTTTTCCTATTTTGTCTAAAGTTAAGAACTTAATCCCTGTAGTATTATCCTTTAAAATCCTTAAAGATAAAATATTAATCCACGATTTATTTATGAGATAAACGACTAATACAACAAAGCTGAAATAATAT
>CM042150.1:112636036-112651584 GCA_023376005.1 Doryteuthis pealeii | reverse complement strand
AAGGAGAAGAGATACACAAGTTCTAGTGCCATTACAGAAACCAAATCAAATGTTAAAACATAATACGCATTTTGGGGCATCTCTCATACAGATATACTGATAATAACAATTTTTCAGTAGCGCTAGATACCACCGGAGATTTGTTTTTTGAATCTGAGTGGAGTGCCGCACCTTTATTAGCTCTCACTTTAACTGCAATAGATCCCTGTGTTACTCATATGCTGAGTTGGTGGGTTGGGCCGGTATGAATTAGGAACTCCTGTAGATTCCTAGCCGCAACACTCTACCACTGCAGCTTAATTATGACGTACTCATGGAACTTGTGTCTCTAATTCTTGTTCTTATTATAAGTAATTAAAGTCGTTGGGGTGGCCTACAAGTCGGGTATATGAGCTTGTGCTTCCTAGTCACGCTCTTTTCCACTAAGCTTAAAAGCTGACAATTATGAAATTAATATATGTAACATTAATTGTAATATATAATTTTCTATATCATTAATTATAATATATAATTCATAGCAAGTATAATACATAAATTTATAGTAATGCATAGAATAAATATAATATAATAATATACAATCTTATTATAATGGAGATTGTGTGTTTTTCTGGTCTGTAACCGAAACTAACTCACTACTCAAGTCACAATTCCCTTAGGTAAATTTGACGTCACATTCACCATGAATTTTATCCTTATTTTAACTCAATTATTTGATAAAATTCTTTTACATTATTTATACTGGTTAAACCATCATATCTACATAATAATAACATGCAATTGTATTTATATATACAACAAATAGCGGTTTACAGTGGTGAATGGGAAGAGCTAATTTACATATTGATATTAGCAATGTAATTTTAATAAATATATGCTTAGTTTGTATTATAAGGTTTCTAACTGTATTGATTTTATTTTAATGAATATAAAAAGCAAAATCTGTTCAATTAATCTTAAATGAAATCCATTAACAAGAAAAGATAAGTGTCATTTTATTATTTACTTTCCCCTTTTTAACTAAATACTTAAATTAGAATGGAAGTGTAGTTTCATAGTTGTTCTAATTTTTTCGATATACCCTCCTCTGTTTCAAATCTTTTTATCTGTATTCTTATTTAGTTTCATTAGCGTTTCTATTTAATACAATACTTTATTACATTAAAACTTAAATACTTGGCACCCGGAGGGTGCATATATTTGGGCTAGTATATATAATTAATATATTAAATATAATAATCATATATATATATATATATATATTATATACTGTATATAATAATAATATAAATAATTTATATGTATTTAGTAATTTAATTATAATATATAATTTAATAAGGCAAGTATAATATAAAGCAATGTTTTCTATATCATGTAATTATAATTATAATAATTTTCTATTTCAGATGGATGACATGATGGCTACAGTTTAGAAGAGAGTCTGCTTGCATAGTGTATGAGTCACATGATCATGTATAGTCATATGATCATGTAAATTCTGGCAAAGGAGAATGGAGGATGTGTCCTGACTTTACTTGCAAGATTTTGTTTCGTTACTTTTTATTGTTTTATTTTTATTATTCTCATTACTTGTTTATTTTTATTGTTATCATTACTTGTTGTAGAGGTGACAAGACTTTAAGCCCCCACGGCACAGCGTGTAAAATTATAAAAATGGTGTTCAATGACATATAATTAAAGCCTTTACATGACGATACATATATAAATAATGTGTGTTAATGATATATATGCAGTAATGTGTATAAATAATATAATATACACACACTGACAATTAGTTAATCATAAAATTGAATCATTAGTAGTTTTTATGAGCAGTGAAAAGTCTTTAAAATCTGAGTAATAAAAACAATAGAAATCTTATTTAACTAATTGATTGGCATCTCAAACACTGGAACATTTCCAAGAAGATGTTTTTGTTTGAATTGATTAGAATTGGTTATCAAAGAACGGCATTCTCAACAGACAGCTTAGCTCAGTCGGTAGAGTTTGACTACGAACCTACTAGGTTCCTAGTTCGATTACAGCCCTCGCCAACTCAGTGTATGAGTCGCACAGTGTTTCTGTACGGTAAAGTGAGGAGCTGATGGTAGGGTATGGATAGAGCGAGAATTGTTGAATTCATACATCTCCCAAAGTGCTATGTGAAATGCAAACGCCTTGTCCATTTCTTAGCAATAATAACCATTATCTACAGATACACACTCACACTTTAAACATACACATTTATTAGTGTATCAGTTTAGCTTTAGTTAGTAGAGCATCGGGAAATGTTTGATACTGGCCCTCACCAACTCAGCGCATGAGTAGCACAGGGATCTGTGGTGGTAAAGTGAGGAGCTGTTTTGTAAGATGCCGGACTCCACCCCAACACCAAAAAATCTCCTTGGTTCTAGGCACTATTGAAAAGGGGATAGACTCCTCGCTGTCTGGCTGGTACTGACTTTAGGCTGCCCCATCACTTTACGAACTTTTTATTTTCATAAGAAAATCAAAAACAAACCTTAAACAAATACAATAAATATCCTGGGTAAAATGTTAAACTGCATCTAATAAAAAGTAAGTTCAAATTCTGGAATTCTTGGAGTTGTGGAGTACTCCTTCATCACTATTACTCGAAAGTCCACCCTGACCCCGGAGTGGTAATACCTGTTAACGTCCTATCTATGGTTAAATAGAAAAAAATGAGTTTTTAAAAAAGATTGAATGCCGCATCAAGAATGAATAAACAAAAGGTCTGCGGTATAAAATAACCCAACCAACCAATCAACCAAACAACGAACCTAAACAAATGAAATTTGTTATATATATATTACTATTTTTGGAGGATATGTGCTTAACTGATAGTCATACCTAATTTTGAAAATTAATTAGTTTAATAATTTATGAATTTAGGCAGGCATATATGTTCAAATGTAAGGCTAAACGAAATCGAGAAAATGTCAATCCCTGAATGTACATTTCGACCTATTCAGGGATTGACATTTTCTCGATTGCGTTTAGCCTTACATTTGAACATATATGCCACCTAAATTCATTAATTATTGACTAATTAATTTTCAAAATTAGGTATGACCTCATTAAGGCACATATGCCTCCAAAAATTGTCAGCTTAAAGCCATAAAAATAAACACATTTGTTTGTTTACTTAACCTCATATATATCTATATCATCTATATATATATATATTATTATATATGTGTGTGTGTGTGTGTTGTGTGTGAGAATATATCTTCCTGACCTCTTTACATCTTTTTTACATAATCGTTTTAATGTGGGAAACCACACACAAACCGAAGCTTATTCAATGTCCACTGCAAAAACTGCATGGTCCTATCAGGCAATAGACTTGGCCATTACCTATATTAAGCAAGAAGGTAGGTACTGCCTGGGTGGCAAGCCTTTGGGATCACACAAATTATTTTGCTTCATTATTTGGATCAGAAGGTGAGGCTTCTCAGCCAGGTAATTTATATATAAGTATAAAAATATTTTTTGCATCAATTTCAACTTCTGCCATGACGGTTCCCAGTGTTTTTAGTGGTTTCAGACTGCCATACATGAACAGTGGCTTTGCTTATTCTGTCTTGCTGCTTGTGCATTTTATCTTTTTTTTTTCCTTTTAACTTGACCCACGTGCTCCTGTCAACAACATTCATGCTAGCCTCTGAATCTACTAGCATCTTCTTGTCAAACTCGGAAGCCTTCATATTATAAGCTACAGCCTTCATGGATCTTTGAACTGAACCCTTTGGTGTAGTTGTTCTTATAATGATGATGATGATGATGATGATGATAGATATACAAATACATATGAGATTTGGGAGGCATGTGGTGTAATATTTAGAGTTGTAAGAAATGGACTTGTCGACCCGAGTTCAAATGCTGGGGCGTGCCTGTTACATTTCACATAGTGCTAATACGATTGGGAAAAGGTATGCATCCAACTACACTACTCTCGCCTCCAGCGATTGATAAATAGTAGGGCAAGACGGGCTCTTAAACCTTGGCTAGGTAACCAGTCTAGGAGAAAGAAAATCTGAATTCAACTAGTCAACACTGCATAAGTAATTGACATTGTGTCACATCGTACCCGTGCGGAGAGGTTGGTAAACTATTGTGTGTGTCTGTGTGTGTACAATGACTAAGTGCACGTCATTTTATAAGTCTAATGAAAATAAACAACTTAAAAACAAGAATATAAAATTGTAAAAGATAATAAACCAAATACATAAAAAAATATTTTTTATTAATATATAATATTTAAATATAAATAGATTTATTTTTATATCCGGCCAAGGTCAGGTAGCTCCGCTAGTTTAAAATAAAATACAATGATGTATAGATCAAATATATTATAAATCAATAAATCAAATATTTTGGGTACAAAAAGTATTAAAAAATAGAGTCCAACATGTAGCATTTTCACAACAGTAATTAATTCTCTGAAGCAACTAGCTACTACTACTCAAAATTGTCTACTCAACTGTATAGTCCATATTATTTATGGGTTTTCATTGGACGAGTCCAACTTTCTTGTATGGGTAAATATCTTCCCTTAGAACAATTAATTAACAAAAATGCATTTTTATTGGTATGCCTCCGCACTTTAGATGTCTCTTTGTCAGTCTTCACATTGCCAACTGTAAAGTCATAAGCATTATTCGATTAATATATTTTCTTTTCATATTTTAGACAGTTCATTCTCCATCCATCTTCTGTTGTAGTGTTCTGCGAGCTTGTTATTTTTTGTTATGTCTTGTAAATTCTAATCTGGTCTGTGTTCTGTTGCTGTGTTGTTATTCTGGGTGCCTTCTTGATGATTCACAGATTCTTATTGTGGCATTTCAATGTCTTATTGATTCTAGCTCTTCTTTTCCTTTTCTTAAGAGACTCTTCTTCTAATAAGCTAATCAAAGGCTGTATAATCTGACAATGCATCTTGTGGATAATATAAACGAAAACCACAAAACTAAAACAAATTTTCATACATATGGAGTGTTGGCGGGGGGAACACTGTTTTCCAATGAGATTAAAGCTGTGATATAAAAGCTAAAAAAACAAAAGAACAAAACAAATATTACCAAGGAAGTGTTGGAAATTGGTCACTGCAAAAGTGTGAAGTCAATAAGAACGTTGTAAGACATTATGACAACAGAATTGACCAACAATAGAATTTATCACCATTACTCCCAGGTCCACTGTGACCTGAAGTGGTAGTACCAGTTAGGATCCCATCTATGGTTTAGATAGAAAAAATGAGTGTAAAAGATGTGTTCAAAAACCTGAGTTTAAAAAAAAAATGTTGAATACCAATCAAAATGTGTTCAAGAAGGAATGGGAAAAGAAAGGAAAGGGAGATATAGAAAAAAAAAGGAATATATATATATTATATATATTATATATAATTATAATTATTATGTGTGTGTGTGTGTGTGTGTGAAGAGAAAATGGAAGTGAATCCGACGGTATGTAATATAGCGAAAAATTTTAAAAACACAGATCCAAATAAAATGAGTGGTATTTATTCAGCCAATGCTGCAGTGTTTCAATCTGTTTAGTAGATAATGTTTTATATATATATATATATATATATATATATATATATATATATATAATAATATATAAAACTGATGGCCAAATTTTGTTGCCACCTTCCTCTACATCTTTTTCCATTACTATCCCCCACTCTCCATGAAAACCAAGAATTTTAACCCACTTCCTCCTACCACCACCATTTTCTAACCAGCACCTAGCAACCTCCTTCATTTTATCTCCCCAAACAAACTACAATCCTCTGATCTTTCCCCCTCCACTTTTCATGATAGATATCCTCTGACCAACCAAATATTCACAAACTTTCCCTTCCTCTGAATTCATCACTAAACTCACTTTCTCTTCTATAAATACAAATGTATGTACCATGTTTTGAATAAACAGACTGGTGAAGTTCCCACTTAAAGCGGAATGAAATTTATCTACTTGTTTGAGTTATTATTTTTTGTCCACTTTTCCTTTTTCCTTACCTCATATATATATATATATTATATATATATATATATATATATAGTATATAACTAAAATCCACTAAAAATGTCTTAATATAGCAAGATTTTTTATATAACACTATGGTGTCACATTGTACTTGTGTAGTGGGGTTGGGAAGTGTGTAAAATACTTGAACATAGACAATGAATTAAGAAGACAGATTGGTTGCCCCCAACTACGATTCAAGGATGTCTGCAAGAATGATTTTAAGTGCTTTGACATTGCCCCTTCCAGCTGCAAAAATTTGGCTCAGGACCGCCCTCGGTGGTGGCAGACTTTCTGTAGAGGACTGTTCATGTCAGAAGTCACCCTGATGCAAAACCATGAAGCTAAGAGGTCCAGAAGAAAGCAGCGGCAACAAAGCACCAGCACATCAACATCTTCAGAGACAGCCTTCAAATGCAACATTTGTGGTCGAGAATGTTTTTCAAACATCGGACTTCATAGTCACAGGAGGCACTGTAACTTCAGGGGCACAAAAACTTTATTATAGTCTTCCGAGACTGAAATGTCAATGATGAGACAATACTTGAACTTAGACAATGAAGTAATTAGCAGTTGAGTTGCATCCGAGTGATAACTTTTTGATATTTCATTTTTTTACTGAATATAACTTTTTAATCAGATAAATTCTTGATATAACCAAGATAGCAATGAAATGCTAATGAAAACCCTTCACTCTCTACACTAATAAAATATAAAATCAGAGAACAGCTAACAAGAGGTTAGTTAAAATGTTAATAACTTGCCTATCATTTTATTGGGTATTTTTCCATGACTCTTCTTCTAAAATAATTACCATTTAGCTTTTGAATTGTACACTTACCATACATAATTAATAGGTCACCTATTAAATTATACAACAATGTGAGTGCCACTTTGGCCTTACTCATGGACCAGTGCTTACTGCACTTATTCCTCGGCAACAATCCTGAAATATGAACATTGTCCCTACCCATTAGTGCTTACATCCAATAAATGGTGCAGTTCAATATTCCCAAATATCTAGGGATTTGAAGATTGTCCAAATCTTAAAGCCATCTTTTCTGCAATGGTTATAATCAGGGAAGGGGCATGGGTTAAGTGACCTCATCCCATTCAACACTGTTGATAGAATTCCCCTATGTATAACTGCTCTTTCCTCATTGGACATTGGACATATTTGCATGTATCTAAGTATATATCTTGATATCTAAACAATATTTGTTTTATATTTAGTTAGTGGTTAGATTTTATGGCATGTCAACTCTTGTTGGGGTTATTTTATGCCGAAGATGTTTTGTTTTATTCATTCTTAATGGGGATTCAAATTTTAAAAATTTAAACTCAATTTCTTTTTCAACAAAATGTTTTTTTAAAACCCATTTTTTTCTATCTAATTCATAGAGGTAATTCCATGTCAAATCATCCAGGCCATGTCACCCATAAATAATAATAGAAAAAAACTTTTGTCATAGATGCATGCCATATTGGGATATTGATCTTTGCTATGAAAAAATCAGAAATCATCATAACTTAAAATTGGTTTTATTTAAGACTTTTTCGATAGGATTTCTGGATTCCTTGGGTAAAAATTCTTTTATAAACCAATTTTTAGTAGTAGGAAATCTCTAGATCTCATTTTATAGACAAAAATAGGTTACAAAAGGTCGCCAGTTTTTGCCAACCCCACCAAATTTGGAGAGATAAAAATCGACATAACTTCAATTTTTAGAATTGGAACTTAAATTTTGGGCATTGTCTAAGTTAACCTTGAAAAAATTTCAGAAAAAAATGGGACGGGTGACAATTTTACTTTATTTCTGGATGATTTGACATGGAATTACCCATAGATGAGACCTTAACAGGTACTTCCTCTCCAGGACAGAGTGTACCTGGGAGTAATGGCAATGAAGGAGTACTCTACACTTCCCGGAGCTTCAGAATTGGAACCTCACCATTTAACGTCATACCCAAGACACTAAACTCTCAACTACTGCCTTCAAGCACATACATGATAAAAAAAATTGGAGGTTTGCCATCAGGTATTGAGACAATCATATATATATTTACCAACTCCTCCGCATGAGCAGGATGTGACACAAGGTCAATTTCTTAAGCGGATTTTAACAGGTTTTCCTCCTCCTAGACCAGTTGGCTAATCAAGGTTAAAGAGCCCAATCTACCCTACTATTTACCCATAGCTGGAGGGAGAGTAGGATTCATACCTTTCCCAAGGGTATTAGCACTAAGTGAAATGCAATTGCCACATCCAGGATTTGAACTCGGGGTGACGAGTCCATTTCCCATGACTTTAATCATTACACCACACGCTTCCATGAGACAATAAAGCATGCTAGGACCTGCTGATTGATTGGATCAGATTTCCATATAATTGATAATTTTCTATAGCTGACCATGCATTACCCATGTGTACATTGACATTTTTTTCTGTAGATGAGATATTACTACCTTGGTATGTGAATTGGTCATTCCACATTGGATGGTAAGCTCTGAAAAGAATTAGTAGACCAATTCCCAACCTGTCTAGGAGGAAGAGAAACTAAAAAGACAGTTTGAAAAAAGACTAGCAAAGGCGTTGTGAAATGAAAGAGCATATTTACCAATATTCCCATGTAAAAATTCAAAGAAAATATCTTTTCGTTTTCTCAAATCACCAAAAATATTTCATGTTATGGAAAAAATATTTGAGATGAATTGCATAACAATTTGAATAGTACATTAGTGAAAGGTTGTTAAATTAGCTCAGTAGTTTAAAAGTAAATAATTTTTAATAGTAAATTCTGAATAGCCAATAATTGAAGCCAGTGGTCATGTGACCACACGGCATGGAGGTATTGATCTGAAATTTGGAAAATTTCAACTGCAAAAAATTTACTCTTCATTTTTTTTTTTTTTGCTTTTCAAGAAAGAGAATTTTAAAAAAAGAAAAAGAAAAAGTTTAGTCTAAGGGTGCAGTCTTTCAATCATTATAAATTGATGGAATACTAACACTGTAAAAATGATCATGTGACCTTGTCATGTGAATTACTAGAATAGAATTCAAAATCTTATTTGAAAGCTGCAGTTAAAAAACATTAGGGGAAATATTTTCAATATTAAAAAAAAAATACTTCAGATAATCTAATAATTCTACTATACCTATTTGTAAGCATTTGTTGTTAGTTTGGTTTATTTGTTTAATGGCATATCAACTCCTAAAGACTTATTTAATGCTGACATTTTATTCATTTGTAAATGATTTATAGTAATCATTACTATATTTTCCATGTTACATTGTATTTTTAAAAATTTACATTTTATTTGCCTGTAATCATTTGTTAGCACAATCGTATATGATTTCAAGTATTCCTATCTAACACCAATAATTTGCAATCAGTTATATGGTTTCAAGAAACTAATAATCCTTTGTAAACACTTATAGTTTCAAGTAACTATTCTTAATTCAAATAATTTTCAAATAGATCTATTTGACCCATAAATAGTACTCTAACAGGTACTACCACTGTTGGCCAAAATTTGACTTATTTATAAATGTTTAATTGTAATCATAACTATTTATAATTTTGGTTTGGTGTATTTGTTTAATGTCATATCAACTCCATATGGGTTATCTAATGCCATTATCTATTTATACTTTTTATTTATATTTATATATTTTTTGTGTATATGCCATAGTTATATAGCTATGGGTTAAATAGTACCACTACTGTTCTTTTACAGGGATGGTTTAGGAATTAAATAGCCTATGCAGGTTGATCTGCCATTAAACAAAGAAACCAAAGCAAAGAGGCTCTTAAAAACTATTTATGCTTTTTATTTCTGTTTAAAACTCATTTTGTTGTGTATGTATATTGTGTCTTTTTAGAATCTGGCAAGACTATATTTAGAATTATTTCATCAAAATGTTTTTTTTTTGTGTTATCTTTTTTTATAAAGATGCTGGGTATCCCAGATTGTAATTTAGATATTGTTGTTACCAAACAAAGGTTACTAAATGAGAAATAACCAAAACAGAGGTTGGAAATGAAAGTGAATCTTCATAACATTGACAAAATACAATACTTGCCAGCAGCATGAAGAAAGGTAAACCACTGTTAGAGGTATCAGACTACTCAGTCAGCATAATACTCCTGTATTTATGAGGATTGGGACATACCCATTATTTTTTATAGGTAGGGTATATAACATATATCTATTGTTATAAAACTACATTAAAAACAGCTCTATAAAATATAAGACATGGTGCATACAGAGCTGGATTTAGACATTGGGGTCTTCTGGTTAGAGGACCCTCAAGTTGCATTCCTACATAGAAATTAATTAGGTAGATGAGAAATAAAACAATTGAAGTATAATGAATTCATTAAAGAACAAATATATCAGTTAGATTTCCAAGAAAATGTTGATTGTATTTTTCTCAATTATTTTATAATTACTAGCAAGAATATGTGCCCTCTGGGTGTAGGTATTTAAGTTTTAATGTAATGGAATATATCAAATTAGAAAAACGAACAAAATTAAATAAAAATACATATAAATGGTTATTTTAATTATATTTTAATTGGTTTCTGTATAAAATCATTCATAGGATTTTGATATGATGGAGAATAAAACAATGATATTAGAGATCAATAACACCAAGTAATACTTTTTATTAAGCCAGTTTTGTTTAAACCAGTATGCAAATTAACCACACCATATATTAGGTAAATCTTTATCTCTTAGTGATATATAAGACCCATTGCAGGATTTAAATGCACTAATAACCTGGGTTGTTTTGAGGCAAATCTAACTTTAATTTACATAGAGACCTCATTAATAAATAAGATTTATTTTATGTATTAATGATTTTGACTATAAATTAAATATGCCTTGATAAACTTATGTAATTTTTTAAGGTAGTGTATGTAAGCAGTGAAGTAGTTTTGGTTACGCCAATAGACACCAAATCTCCATTATAATAAGATTACAGGTTTCATAAAGGAAGTCTGAGTGCCCCTTTGGTATGGGGCCCTGGGCTAATCGCCCCCTTTCCCCCTGAAAAATCTAGCCCTGGGTGTATGTTGTGATGTTAGTCCCAACAGTAAAAAGAAGTCAAGTCGAGATAGGGTAAAATAAGACAAGTGTATTTACAATCATGGTACATGTACGACTAGCTTGTCGTTAACGGGAACAGAGCTACCTTTCCACTTGGTGTCTCACTATTTATAGTGAGAACCGGTGCATGTTCTCCACTGTAGGAATGGCCGGTACAACAGTGTATAACAAGACAGCAGTTAAACTAAAAAAATGGGCTTACTGTGTAAAGTAAAATAGGACTCAGCCTGAAATATCAGGATAACAATGTATAGAAAAACAACAGTATATCTGAAATATCAAGCTATCAGGATAGCACTGAGTCTAAGAAAAATGGGCTCACATTGTCTAGTAAAATAGGACAGCCTGAATTATTGAACTCACAAGTAAAAATGGTTAATGGCTTTTACATGATTAAATAGTGTATCAAAAAATTTAGAAGAAATAATTTTGTGTCTGACGAAGAAGAAAACAAATTTGCCCTGAAGTCTTGCTACTTTGGTTCTTGTTTAGAGAGGCAATCAACCTTATAGAATTAATGGAAATGGTTCAGTTGTTGAAGAGTTGAAATTGGCTCAAAGTCATTATGATTCTAGAGAAGTTCTGATGAAGTAATTAAAAGATAGCTTAATATCTGATGATATCTTTTCAGTCAATGAGTTTAACAAGTGGAACAATTGAACAAGAATAATTCAACAAAAGAGTTTCAGCTAATTATTTTTTAAAAGAATTGAAACAACAAAATTTCAAGTCACAAATGGAGTTTCTCTCTGTAATTAAACCCTCTTAGATTGGCACTAATAGATTTTTATGTCAATTTTCTAAGTTTGAGGGAGTTTGACATATCTGATTGATATTGGTCTAGTATGGTGGGTTGATTTTTCATTTAATTTCATTCCTCTTTGAACAAGGTGAAATAGTTGGTGTTTAATATGATAAGAACTGACACAAAATTCAGATTCCTTGCTTTTGTTATCATTTGAAGAAACATAATCAAAAATAGTTTGTTGAATTGAATAAAAAAAAAAAAGTTTCCAAAATATTCGGTAGAAAAAAATTCTTCCATTTAGACAATAAATTCAGAAAAAGTTGCAATTTTATTTTAACATAATTCAGAAAAGGTTGCTATTTTATTTTAACACAAATCAAAAAAGCTTTTATCTTAACAATAAATTCCAAAAAGGTTGCTATTTAATTTTAACATAATACAGAAAAGGTTGCTGTTTCATTTTAGCTTAATTTTAACATAGTTCTGAAAATGTTGTTATTTAATTTTAACATAGAAAAGGTTGCTATTTTAACATAATTCAGGAAAGGATGCAATTTTAAAGTAATTCTAATGTAATTCAGAAAAGGTTACTATTTTCACAATACATTCATAAAATGTTGCTACTTTAAACAATTCAGAAAAGGTTGGTCTTTTATTCTAACAATACATTCAGAAATGGTTGATATTTTAACAATTCAGAAAATGATACTATTTTAATGTAATTCAGAAAAGGTTGCTATTTCATTTTAACAATAAACTCACCCAATAGCTCGAAGAAGGATAGTTGAATGCATATAAACAAAACTAGCTACTGGCAAAATGAGCCTAAAATGCATTTTCGACAAAATGACTTTAGCTCCCCCTACAGAAAATAATTTACCAAAAATCTGGGAAATATCGGATTTTTATGAAATTTTCAGTGTTTATTTATCAATGAATGATCTTCATAATGCATTATTTATTTTATTTCAAAACCTTCTCATTTTTTTCAGGTCACTTATTTTTGACCCCCCCCCTTATGTTGGGGGCGTATCTTTTTTTCAAGTTGGTCTTATATTGTACTAATTACAGTATAAGTAATGAGATAAAAGACCGAACTTATGAATAGAAACAAAAAAATATTTTTTACAGTTGCTGTTCTATGAGAAAATAAGTACCGAAAATTGAAAAATAAAATGTAAAAAAATAATAAATAATCAATTAAGTGCTATGTAAAATGCAAACAACCTTGTCCAGGATTTGAACTCGATTTATTGTGTCCATTTCCTATGATGATAACAATTACATCACAAACACCTCCAAACTTATTGTAGCATTTCAACAAAAGTAATAGAGCATGGTGGACATCATTTAGAAAAGTCATTACATGGGGAGAGCTGGTGTGTTAAAAATTAATTTCATTATCTGGTTTACCTGGTTTTACAATGTAATATAAATATAAATGTGGGAATATGGGTAGGGGGGTAGGTTTCACTTAATTCTATCTATCTCATCCACATTTGACATGCTGTAAACCAAACCAGACCAATCAAAATGTAAACCTTTATAGTAAATAAAATCAATACAGCGCACAAAATTCTATCAGCAACACACCATGTTAATTTGGTGGTGAAAAGTTGCATGTATAAATTGATTATTGAGAATGAATTTATTTATCGAGGATTTGAACTTATGAGGCTCAGCTTTTGGTTATTTGGTATTGATGCTAGTGTTGCTTGTTTCTTTCCTTAAACCCCATTATATATGGTACTTCCTTCTGTTGGTCAGTGAGCTGAAAAGGAATTAAGGAGGGAAAAAGAAGAGACAAAGACAAAAGATACTTTTAAGTTTCAGACTTTATTTCTAGGTTCATAGCTATTTCTTGGAGAGGTAATTTCTTCCCCAGTAACCACCTACATTGGAATGGTTGAGGGTTCTTTTTGGCATCAGGAAAAGGCTTTTCCTCTGCAAATGCCAAAAGGGTTCTTCCTGTCTGAGAGTTCCTAAAAGATTGTTATTTTTTAAATTTTCTATTGCTTTCTAATTTTATTTGAATTCCCGCAAACTCATGTCACAGTATCCAATTCCTATGACAATAACCATTACATCCCAGCCGCCTGTTAGGGTGGTTCAAATTTCCAAAATATTCCTATTACTTTTCTCCTCCTTGATTCTATTTATCTAAATGATCTCTTTTCGAAATTTCTCGATAAACCAACTCATCTTAAGTGGTCCTTCTCTTGTATCCTTTTTGCATGCTAAGTAGCTGAATTATGTGGTGGATTAAATTTGTGTACTGTTTGCTTCCTAAAATACATTATCTAAAAAAAGTTGACATTGAAATATTTCTTAGAATATTATCTATTAAATTTCTTTTCATGCAGAATTTAGAATTAACCCCTTTTAGATCAGATTAAGGTAATCCATCTATGCACATTACTATGAATGTAAAACACAGAAATACTTTTTTGTTAGGATTTATGACATACAAGTTGTTAAGATATATGTATTATGTATTACTATATAGTAAGAAATTGATTAATAATATATCATTATACTCAATATATATTCAATGTTATATTATTATAATCAATATGAACTTAAAAATATATTATTACTAGCAGAGCTACCTGCCCATAACATAAAAGTTAAGAATAAATCTATCTATATTTATATATAGATTAATAAAAATTTTTTTTCTATATATTTGTTTTATTATCTTTTATTTTTTAAACATTTTTAATTTTAAGTTGTTCCTTTTTATCCTATTTCTTATTTGTATTTTTTCTTTTATTTGTTTTTTTTAAATATTTTATCTTTTATTAATTTGTTTTATTCTTAGTAATTTTTAAAATTGATTTTTTAAAATATATCATTGATTTATACCCTTGTTATATTTTTATTTAGCTTTTCTTATGAAAAATGAGGGATAAAACATTTTTTTTAACCCTCTCTTGGACACAAAAATAGGGTGTGAATTTTATTGAACTTTGGTATTTGCTGATTTCCACCAATTTTTCTTTATAAAAGGTCATTTTACAAACAAACATACCAACATACATACAGACAGACATAAGGAATCTTTCTTTTATATATATTGATACATAATATATACTCAATGTCATTATATTTAATATGTCCACATCATCATGTTGCACTGACAGCACAGATTCCCATGAATCTTTCTCACTAACTTTCCCTTTCATTCATTGCCCATGGCAGGTTTTCTGCACAGCATCCAGAATCCACACAGAGCTGATGTAGGTTTTTGTTGGTTAGTTTACACTGGTGTGTCCATTTAAGAGTTTGTCCTTTCTTCACCAGCAGTGTCCAGTTTGTCTTGTTCATCTTACATGAATGGTTTGTGTTTGTTAGGGTCCAGGTGGTGCAGCTGTACAGTAGCACTAATATGGCTATGGCTTGGAATAATTCTTCCTTGTATCATTATACTTAATATGACATCAATATTATATCATCATACTTGATATATATTTCAATATTTGTTATTATATCTATATCATTAATATGTAGTAGAATTATAAATATACTATTAATATCTACTAATATTAGAAATATACTATCAGTATGTTCTAGTATTGGGCCAGTTCAGCTCAGTTGGTAAAGAATCCACCCAGGAACTACAAAGTTCCTTGTTCAA
>CM042150.1:112596036-112631036 GCA_023376005.1 Doryteuthis pealeii | reverse complement strand
ATTGTTGTTGTTGTTGTTGTTGTTAATAAATATAATATATATGTGCAATCTTGTGCAATCTGTAACAAAGTCTGTAAGTCAGCTTCTGGTCTTAAGAGACATATGATGGTGCATAAGCATCAAATTTTATCATCTGATTCATCTGATTCAACTAGAAAGACGTCCTTCCTATGTCATATTTGCATCAAACTTTGTGGATCTGCAGTGGGTTTGATGAGTCATTTCAGGGCTCATGAGAGGAAAGGTTCTGGTGGTGGAGTTATAGGATTGTGAGAGATGGCAATGATCTATAAAGATTATGCTATTGCTATATATATTTGTGTGTATGTGTATGTGTGTGTGTGTGTTATTGTATATGTATGTGGTAAGTGTATGTATACAAAGATGTTTGTATGTGACTCAAGTTGTTGGCTTATTTAATGTACATTTTGTGTGTAACTCATTATTATACATAGGAGAGAAAAGAGCAAAAGGGCCAAGACGTATTTTGTTGGTTTTGTTATATTAAACCATCCACAAGTGAAGATAGACACTCATCTGTCTGCTGTCTTATTTCTATAAACAAAACAAAAATAATTGGAGAAACAAAAAGAAAGTAGACAAGTCAATGAATGGCTAGAATAAAAATCAATGACTGTTTTACGAAGGAGTAAAAGTGTGAGAGAGTCTGACAAAAATGAAAGCCAGGTGCTTGGGGTTTGGCCATTGGTTCAGATGATGTAGCAGAGGAACTTGCCCACTCATCTATCAAGACAGAACATTTTTTCTTCTTCTTCTTCTTCTTCTTCTTCTTCTTCTTTTTTTCTACTACATCTCTTCTTCTTATTCTTCTTCTTCATCATCATCTGCCTCTTCTCATCATCATCTGCCTCTTTCTTCTTCTTCTTCTTCTTCTTCTTCTTCTTCTTCTTCTTCTTCTTCCACTGGAATTTCTTGTTTGGTTACTTTTATTGTTTCACAAGACCATCGAATGTCTGCATTTATTCCCATTGGCATCTGAATTGCACGCAACTCCATGCAGCAAGAATGATTCTTATGTGAACATTCGGCAGATTTATTTTTCTTAAAGTGGGTAAACGTAGGTTATATTTTAAGTTGAGTAATATAGTGGCATAAAACAGAGGTCACACATAAAAGCATTCTCTGTTTAGAAACAAATACAAGTGTTTACAAAAATAATGTTACACTATTTCTTAAGGGATGTAATGGTTATTGTTGTAGGAAAGTTCAAATCCTGGACAAGGCTGGTTGATTGTTTTTAGTGCTAATACCCTTGATCAAGGTGTATATCCAACTATTATCCATCCAGCTATGAGCAAACTGTAGGGCATATTGATCTTTTTAACCTTGGTATGGCTACCAGTCTAGGAGAAGGAAAAACCTTTTATCAATTTATTGTCTCTTAAAGGATTGATATTGCAACTAAGGGTATTTGCCTGCTCATCCCACTTATGAGGGCTGGACACAAGGTCTCGTTTTTACATGGGCACATAAAAATTGCATCGCTCTGGGGGGATGGCCCCCTGGGATTGATGCTATTAATTGTACTTTACCGGTCCAGAGGCTGAAGCACACTGGACCCCCAGCCGAGGCCGGGTATAGAAGGTAAGGGTATTTGCCTGCTCATCCCACTTATGAGGCCTGGACACAAGGTCTCATTTTTACGTGGGCACATAAAAATTGCAAGGATCTGGGGGGCATAGCCCCCTTGGATCGATGCTATTAATTGTACTTTACCAGTCCAGAGGCCAAAGCACACTGGACCCCCAGCCAAGGCCGGGTATAGAAGGTAAGGGTATTTGCCTGCTCATCCCACTTATGAGGGCTGGACACAAGGTCTCGTTTTTACGTGGGCACATAAAAATTGCAAGGATCTGGGGGGATGGTCCCCCTGGATCGATGCCATTAACTGTACTTTACCGGTCCAGAGGCTGAAGCACACTGGACCCCCAGCCGAGGCCGGGTATTGAAGGTAAGTCTCAAAGCATAGAATCTGGAACAGATACTACACTTTGATCCTCCCCTTGCAACTAAGTACAAAGTGTTTATATGTTTAAAATTATTGTGAACATTTAAAGGTGAGTAATATACTGGCATATATAAAGTAGGTAAGACTTTGTCAGTAGTTCAAACGTCGGTCGACTGATTGCCCATGGCCACATCTCGGCTCTTTATTTATGCCCATACTTCC
This sequence comes from Doryteuthis pealeii, assembly GCA_023376005.1. Classification (NCBI taxonomy): domain Eukaryota; kingdom Metazoa; phylum Mollusca; class Cephalopoda; order Myopsida; family Loliginidae; genus Doryteuthis; species Doryteuthis pealeii. The sequence goes on along the minus strand of CM042150.1, from coordinate 112,628,845 downwards.
AAGGGTAGACCAGTCCATTCAGACAACACACAGGGGGATACAGCATGAAACAAAGGTCACATGTAAAAGTGTTCTCTGTTTAGAAACAAATACAGGTGTTTACAAAAATGATGCCATCCGGTTGGTTGGGGCTGTACAATACACTGAGTGCACCTCTGCAGAAGGGGGAAATCCCCATAATGGGACAACCTGTTGACCATGGATGCTTATGGATGGAATGCAGGAGGCTGAGCAGTCCATGACATAATTCCATATTTGTCATTACTTAGGCTAGATGGCCCCCTCTGATCAATTGGCTGGTCACATCATGCCCTATCTCCTATACGAGTATACCAATTCTATTGCCCTTGTGGCAAACCCCCAAACTTTTTTTTATCATATATGTGCTAGAAGTTGGTGGCTGAGGGTCTTAATGTCCTGGGTATGATATTAAACTCAATCTGATGGTAAAGTTCCAATTCTGGAGCTCTGGGGAATATGGAGTACCCCTTTATTGCTATTACTCCCAGGTGCACTCTGACCCAGAGTGGTAATACCTGTTTGAGTCCCATCTATGGGTTAAATAGAAACAAAAAGGAGTTAAAAATGTGCTAAGATACTGAGTTTAAACATTTTTTTGAATACCCACCAAGCAGGAATAGAACAAAATGTATTTGGCATAAAATAGCCCAACAAGGGTTGACAAGCCATAAAAACCAACCAACCAACCAATCAATCAATCAATTTTTGGTTTGTTTTGTTTTATGGCATATCAACCTCAGTGGGTCATTTAATGCCGATAAAGTTTTGAAATAAATCAATTCTTAATGGATAATACAATTTTTTTTATAAATACATTTTTCTATTAACCCATAGATGGGACCCTAACAGGTACTACCACTCCGGGTCAGAGTGGATCAGGGAGCAATGGTGATGAAGGGGTGCTCCACATTCCCCAAACCTCCAAAACTGAAACCTCACCATCAGATAGAGTTTAACATCATTCCCAGGACATGTAGACCCGCAGCCACCGCCTTCTAGCACCCATATGATAAAAAGGGTTGGGGCTTGCCATAAGGAATCAATCAATTGATTAGTATACTATATACTTATATATAAGCTGTATGATATAATGTTGTAAGTCAAAAGATACAAATAAAAGTATTTATTCTTTGGAACTAATACTAATGTTCGTAAAAACAATCCATCAATATTTCTAAAAAGAAATTTAAAAGTAAAATGTTTGAACTAATACTCTTAATAGCATTATGGCCCACAAGGGTTAAGTTAATATTGTTTCTCTTTTCATTTTATTTTTCTTCATATTTGGCTATTACAAAACCTATCTAAATGAAACTTTGAGAAAGGATAATACTATATTAGATCTACAAACCGTGCAAGTCTCATTATTCTAGACATAGTAGAGAATATATGAAAATAAGTTGATTTCAAACACAGTAAGAATTAAATTACAGTCTCCAACAATGGCACAAAACAGAAATTGCAAATAAATGAATACCAGTGTTGACAAAAATAACCGAGTAGTATTTCGTTAAAAAAAGAAATATGAAACCTCATCATCAAATTGTGCTGACAGCATGGATTACCTAGGCTTTCTCTTTGTATCTATCTCCATCCTTCCTGGCAAGTCCTCAACTCGGCATCCAGTGTCCTCACAGAGCTGTTGCATATAAGTTTTTGCTGGTTGGCCAAAACTTGTGTGTCTATGCGTAAGTGCCCATTGGAGAATGTCATTTATGAATGCATCCTTACTTCTTCATCCTTCCTGACAAGTCCTTAACTCGGCATCCAGTGTCCTCACAGAGCTGTTGCATGTAAGTTTGTATGTATGTGAATGCATCCTTACTTCTCCAGCAGTGCCCAGCTTGTCTTATTTCTCTTGGATGGTTTGTAGAGGTGCCCATATTGTAATGGTTATCATTGTAGTAAAAAGAGATGGACACATCCAGTTCAAATCCTGGACACGGCTGTTTGCATTTTACATTGTGCTTATAACCTTGGGAAAGGTATGCATCCAACTATTCTCCCTCCAGCTATGGATAAACAGAGCAAACTGGGCTCTTTAACCCTGGTATGGCAACTGGTCTAAAAGAAGGAAAACTCTGAATTCAAACCTGTTAAACTTAAAAATTGAACTTGTGTCACATCTTCTTTGTGTGGAGGGGTTGGTAGATACATACTTGGATGACTTGTGTGATAGGATGTAAGTGGGTTATTTCCTATAAGTCTAACATAAACAAAGGGGAACCACTCTTAACTGATAAATTATTTATTTATTTATTGATCTATTAGGAAAAAAGAAGACGGGGTTAGGGTTAGGGTTTAGGGTTTATGGTGAGTTTAATGGGAAAATAAATAAATAATTTATCAGTCGAGAGTGGTTCCCCTTTGTTTATGTTAGACTTATAGGAAATAACCTGTAAGTGGCTGTACAGCTGCTGCTTTATTGGGTGCTGCTTTATGGTACAAAGCATCCTTGTGTAATTCTATCTAGTTACCATCTAGCCTTTTTTTAATCATGTATTTTGTTAAAGTCCAAGTTGTACATCAATACATTGTACTGATAGTGCTACAGCTTGGAATAATGTTTTGTTTTTATTTTGTCAGAGATCAGATTTCCATATGATTAATAACCTGTCAATGGCAGTCCGTGACTTTAGAAATTACAAATAAACAAACAAAAGTGTTGACAAAAATAAATTAGAATTATTTCTTTAAAAAAAAAATGAAATCTCCTCATCAAGTCATGCTGACACCACAGATTACCTTGACGATATTTCTATCCATCTCCATTGTTCCTTGCAAGTCCTCAATTTGGCATCTGGTGTCTACACTGAGCTGTTGTAAGCTTTTACCAGTCAGTCAACACTGGGATGTTCATGGTTAGGAGTCCACAGAAGAACATCACTTATGAGTCCTTACTTCTCCAGCAGTGTCCAGCATGTTTTGTTTATCTTGGATGGTTTGTGTGAAAGGAGCTAAGTGGCCATATAGATGCTCTTTTGTTGGGTGCTGCTTCCAAGATTTGTTCAAGAGAGCACGCAACATCATTTATCAATTTTAATTAAAGAAATAACCACTGCATACAGTCATCATCATCATCATCATGTTGTACTGAGAGCACATATTCCCATGTCTTTCTCACCACCTGTCCCTAGCAGGTCTTCTTACAAATTCTTAAGATTTACAAATAGCTGGAATACTTTGTGTGTATGTGTCTCTGTGTGTATAAAACATATATCATCATCATCACGTTGTGCTGACAGCATGGGTTTCCATAACTCTCACTTGCCACCCATCCCTATCCTATTAGTCATTGCTCCTGGTATGCCTTTCACACAGCATCCAGTATCTTGATCTGATCAATGTAATTTTTTACTGGTTGGTCCACTCTAGTGTGTTCATGTATAAGTGTCCACAGATGAACATCTCTTATGAGTTCTTCCTTAATTCTCCAGCATGTCTTGTTTATCTTACTTGGATGGTTTGTGTGATAGGAGGCAAGTGGCCATGCAAGTACATTTTTGTTGTGTGATAGGAAATAAGTAGCCATATAGATGCTTCTCCCAGGATTTGTTCACGACAGCATACAACAACATTTTGTAACTCCTGTCTAGATTGTTTTTCCAAGCATTTTGTTAAAGTCCAAATGGTGAAGCCACACAATTGTACTGCAGCTTGGAAGATTTTTTGTTTTTATTTAATCAGAGAGATAAGATTTCTATAAGATCAATAACCAGTCAATAACAGTGAAATGCCGATAGAAATTGCAAATAAATGAATACCAGTGCTGACAAAAAGTAACTGAGCAGTATTTCTTTAGAAACAATGAAACCTAAGCTGAGCCCTGTTGACTGGGGCTGTAAAATAATGCCGACTGCACCTCTGTGGATGCCCTGAATATGGCCACCTGTTGGTTATGATTGGCAACTCATGATGCTTAAGGATGGAATGCTGGTGGCTGAACAGTCATGACTTGCAACACTTTGGCCCTTACTTAGGCTAGACAGATAGTTGGAGAGTTCACCTTTGATCAATCATGTCAAGCCCTAGCACCTATAGGATTGTCCCAACCCTATTGCCCTTATGGTAAACTCTCAATCCTTTTTATAATATATGCTAGAAGTTGGTGGATGAGTCTTTTAGTGTCCTGGGTATGATCTGGAGTGGTAGTACCTGTTAGGGTCCCATCAATGGGTTAAATAGAAGAAAATGAGTTAACAAATATTTTTTTTTAAATTGAGTTCAAAAAAGAATTTTGAATACACATCAAGAATGATTAGAACAAAACGACTTTGTCATACAATGATCTATCAATGGTTGACATGCTGTAAAATCCCCCCCCCCCCAAAAAAAAACCCCAGAAAGAATTCAAAGAATTCATAAATGTACAATTATAACTCAGTTAATTTTATATTGAGTAATTTAATGTTATTTGTAATCAATAATTCAAAGTTCCTTTTGTCATTTTTGGTTGTGGTCAGTTTTTATGGACATGTCAGTAAATTACTGAAAAGTTTTGGCATAGTGCACTATGTAATCTGTAGTGTGCCTCTGGCGTAGAGCCAAGCCTCTCTGGGTGTCCTCACTGATGGGTGGAAATGGATATTCTTTTTTAGCACATGTTGAATAAAAAAAGGTTGAAATTCATGCCTTTTTGTTTAAGTATCCTAATATGTCCAAATAGTAACTGTGTTGCTTCCTAGTGGATATTTCAAAAGTTGTTCTGCAAGCAAGGGCAGGTAATCTTCACAGACATTACAAATTCTATCCAAATAAAACTTGGTGGAAAGATATATATCTACAAACTGTGCACTTAATTGAAAATGTACTGTGTGTCTACACAAAAATGGAGAATTAAAAAAATTATTTGTCCAAATTTTTTGAGATGAGGCTTGATAATTCATATCATTAAGATTTTTCAGACTGTTGTTCCTCTCTTTATTGTTATATACACAATGTTTGGTCATTCTTGCTCTGGATATTGACAAGAAGGTTCCCAAGTTCGATGAGAAGGTTCCCGAGTTTGACAAGAAACACCCAAAGAAAAACATCATTTATCAATTTTAATTAAAGAAATAACCACTGCATACAGTCATCATCATTATCATGTTGTACTGAGAGCACATATTCCCATTTCTCATTGGCCAAAACATATTCCCATGGCTCATTGGCCAAAACATTGTGTATATAACAATAAAGATGAGGACAACAGTCAAAAAAATATCTAAATGATACAGAATTTTAAAAAAGTTATTTTTAAAAAAATATTTAAGATATTTACACTCACAATGCAAAATATTGCTACCTAATACAAATAATTTATAAACAGATCTATTTGACCTATAAATGAAACTTCCACTCCAGGTCAGAGTGGAACTGGGAGTAATAGACATGAATAGATACTCCTCACTCCCCAGAACTCCGGAAATAGGACTTCATCACCAGATTCATAAACAGCAAGACAAGAATAAACCTTTAGGAAACCTGTTACGATTCGTGTAGCCATTTTATGGCTGTAGTTGAAGGCATTTTTACAGTGGAAATTCTTTGTGGCATAAAGTTTGATTCTTTCTTGAAGCAGAAAGATGTAGTATCAGTTTTAATCCTTGTCTGTTGATCTGTCCTCAAAGTAGAAAGTTGTATCAGAGTTGTTCCTTTTGGTCATTCCTTTAAGCCGTCTTTCCAGCAAATAATTTTAAGACAATTTATCAACACCTTTAAATAGTAAATTAGATACATGTTTGCATGTTTTTGATTGGTTAATTCAGCTACTGCTGTTTTGGAACAGTCTATAAATATAAGCTGTGGTCTAATAGATATTTAATAAATAAAGTGGCCTAGCCAAAAAGAGGCAACAAATATATATATATATATATATATATATATATATATATATATATATATAAGAGATTTTGAAGGGATGTGACAATTATATGAGTTTCAAATCAAGGCAATTAATGCATATGACATTGTCATACCCTGGATTATCCTTTTCTGGGGTAAGGGGTTTTACTCCTCTGCAGGGGATATAACTGGTTAGAAAGCCTTCTTTCTTTTCCTACTTTATTTAAAGTTTACAATATATAAGGGGCTGATTTAGCTCAGTCGGATGAGCACCCACCTAGGTATTGCAAGGTTCCGGGTTTGATACCGGTCACTGCTAAATCAGTGCCCGAGTAGCCCAGATTGTGTAATCTAATCTGTGCGGAAAAGTAAGGAGGATTAATATGCTGTAAAATAAAACAACCAACCAACTGAATAGTGAGTTTGATACTGGCTGGTTGTCTCATTCTTGTGACCTTGTGTCACATCCTACCCGTAATGAATGGGTTAGGTAAATATCTACCTTTGTAGCTCACAGAAAGCTGCAGGTTAAGAGTTACACATTTTATAACAGACTGTAAAAGGATTGCTTAATAACTGCACTTATTGCAAAGTCAATGTAACCAAAACAAAATCACATTTTGTGATTTTTGTAGAAAAACACTTTTAATACATTAGTAATCTATACATATATAAAGGGCAGTTGTGTGTATGTATGTCCTAATGTAATCTATACATATATAAAGAGCAGTTGTGTGTATGTATGTCCGAATGTAATCTATACATATATAAAGAGCAGTTGTGTGTATGTATGTCCGAATGTACTCTATACATATATAAAGGGCAGTTGTGTGTATGTATGTAATGTAATCGGGCAGTGTGTGTATGTATGTCCGAATGTAATCTATACATATATAAAGGCAGTTGTGTGTATGTATCTCCAGATGTCTATACATATATAAAGGGCAGTTGTGTGTATGTATGTCCGAATGTAATCTATACATATATAAAGGGCAGTTGTGTGTATGTATGTCCTAATGTAATCTATACATATATAAAGAGCAGTTTGTGTATGTATGTTCGAATGTAATCTATACATGTTGTGTGTATGTATGTTCGAATGTAATCTATACATATATAAAGGGCAGTTGTGTGCATGTATGTCCGAATGTAATCTATACATATATAAAGGACAGTTGTGTGTATGTATGTCCGAATGTAATCTATACATATATAAAGGACAGTTGTGTGTATGTATGTCCTAATGTAATCTATACATATATAAAGAGCAGTTGTGTGTATGTATGTTCGAATGTAATCTATACATATATAAAGAGCAATTGTGTGTATGTATGTTCGAATGTAATCTATACATATATAAAGGGCAGTTGTGTGCATGTATGTCCGAATGTAATCTATACATATATAAGGACAGTTGTGTGTATGTATGTCCGAATGTAATCTATACATATATAAAGGACAGTTGTGTGTATGTATCCGAATGTAATCTATACATATATAAAGACAGTTGTGTGTATGTATGTTCGAATGTAATCTATTCATATATAAAGGGCAGTTGTGTGTATGTCCAAATGTAATCTATACATATATAAAAGGCAGTTGTGTGTATATGTATGTCCAGAGGAAACTTCAAAAATAAAACAATTAACGACAAAGTAAATATATATACACATTAGATATCACCAGGGATTGGTTTTTGAGCAAAAATAATAGAGATTTGATTTATATTCGTGAAGATAATTAAAAAATAAAATTTAAATGGTAACAGCATAGATTTTTTTTTCATTTAATATTTTAGATAGTAGACATTAACATTTCTTTTCAGAGTAGCTGGATCTATGCAAAGTCTATTTTTTTTTTTACATAAGGATTTAAATGGGGAATCCCACAAGGATTCAACTCATGATTCAGTAATAATGGATCAGCAGGACTAACTTAAAAAATACCCCTCTACCTAAGCGACGCCATAATATTAAAACTGGGCAATATTTTCATTATCGGCTGTTGCAGAAGAAAATATCGACTGCACCTCTGCAGAGAGGCAAAACCACTATCGACTGAGGCAGAAGAATACACCGATTGCAACTCTGGATGGAGCTACCTGTTGGTCGTGATCAGTGACCCGTGTGGCTTAAGGATGGAATCCTGGTGGCTGAGCAGTCCATAACTTGCGACACTCCACTTTGGCCCTTACTTAGGCTAGACGGATGGTCAGAGAGGGGTCCTCTCTGACCATCCGATCAATCCACTGGTCACATCAAGCCCTAGAACCTATATGATTGTCCCAGCTCTATTGCCCTTACGGTAAACCACCAACCCTTTTTATCATATATATGCTAGAAGACGGTGGCTGAGTGTCCTGAATATGGGGTTAAACTGCTTCTAATGGTGAAGTTCCCATTCTGGAGTCCTGGAGTTCTGGGGAGTATGGAGTACCCTTTCATCATCAATTTTTAAATCTAATTTATATTTATTCTAAATTCATTTTTTCTATTTAACCCTAACAGGTACTAGTACTCTGGGTCAGAGTGGACCTGGGAGTAATGGTGTTGAAGTGGTACTCCGTACTCTCTAGATCTCCAGAATTTGAACTTCAACATTAGATGCAGTTTAACATCATATCCAGGACACTGGGTTATGTATTGCATGTTAATTGTATTGCATACTGAGGTGGTTATATTATATGGTGTTAAGTTGATACCTGCCTTAGTAATATAGTATTATTGTTATAATGTACTTTTAAAACTAGGAAATATTTGTGTTATCAACATCTTGTAGTGAGTTATGTATTGTGAGTTAAATCGCATTATGTATGCCATAATGATTTATGTTATTTGATTATGATGTGATAATCTTATACTGCATTTATGTAATTACAATTTATGAAGGTATGTGGTGTACAATTCAAAGTACTTTTTAATGCACTGTGTATTGTGTACAATTCAAAATACTTTTTAATACTGTGTATTGTGTACAATTCAAAATACTTTTAATACTGTGTATTGTGTACAATTCAAAATACTTTTTAATACTGTGTATTGTGTACAATTCAAAATACTTTTTAATACTGTGTATTGTGTACAATTCAAAATACTTTTAATACTGTGTATTGTGAGTTAAATCCCATTATGTATGCCAGAAGAACTTCACTCATGAGTTCATCCTTGCTTCCCCAGCAGTGACCAGTGTGTCTGGTTCGTCTCATACAGATGGTTCTTGTGATATGGGGTAAATTTGCGTACAGCTTTTTTCTTGTGGGGTGTTGTTTCCCCGTCATAAAATATGTATATATTGTATAACTAAATTTATATATATATATATATATATATATATATATATATATATATATATATTAAGAAATTTGAAAAACGAAGTGTTCCAAAAATAAGATGAATTTATTTATCGAAACTTAAACGTTTCGGTTTATTTAAACCTTCATCAGGATAGATTATGGGGTGAAGAAATTGATGGATGTTTTATGTTAGTTGATTATGATTTGATAATCTTATACTCCATTTATGTAATTACAATTCATGAAGGTATGTGGTGTACAATTCAAAGTACTTTTTAATGCACTGTGTCTATTTATGTATGTAAATAGTACAATAATAATATCAAAGTACATCACAATATTGTATGTGCATATAATACACTGCATCATATTATTCTCTTCTACTATGGTGGAAATATTGTATTAATATATAGTGTTATGCTACATTGTATCAGGTTATAGGTATGAGTAGCACAGGGATCTGTGTGGTAAATTAAGGAGCTGATGGTAGGTGTGACGCTCCACCTCAGTTGCTAAAACAATCTCCTTGGTCTAGCGCTATTGAAAAGGGTATAGACTCCCTCGCTGACTGGCTGATACCGACTTTAGGCCACTCTGTTGACTTTTTTTTACTTTTATAGGTATATTCTATATAATGTAATTCACCATGTTGGGCATGTTACAGTGATGTGCCAAAATTGATATACGTAGTGAATGTTAAGTCACATTTCCAACAATCATGAAATTATTGTGGACATAATATCATTAATTAGTGAAGGTGCTTGCAGGTGCTTGTGAGGATTTGAAAGGGGAAAATAAATACTTACTGTTCAGCAGAGATACTATCACAGATATTGAACACTCTCCTAATAATAATGCATATATTGGCACACCACTGATTCACCAAGTGAAATAGTGATAACCATACCCAGTTATATATATATTATATATATATATATATATATGTGTGTGTGTGTGTGTGTGTGTGTGTGTGTGTGTATGTGTCAGGGTATGTGTGTGTGTTGGAGTTGAGGTAGGATCGAGTACGGGGTGTGGGTGGATGATGTGCATGGGTGGGGATGCATTGGGTATGTGGGTAAGGGTGTACAGGAAATCCAAAAGTACAAGAAAAAACATATAGTGAAACATCACTCTGATTTTACATATTATTGTCATTCTTTTTCATATATAATATATATATATATATATATATATATATATATATATATATGCATATATATATATTTATGTATATATATATGTATAAATCCTGTAATAAATGACATATGAGAGCCCAATTATATCCATTCATATACCCATTCCTATATACATACATCCTGTTAAGCAGGACATAAATGACATATGAGGGCCCAATTATATCTATTCATATGCCCATTCTCACACACATATACACACATACACACATACACACACACGCATTTATGTGTGTGTGTATGCATGTAAGTTATATGCATATATATATATATATATATATAATGTATATAAATAGCCCTATTATATATAGGTTGGTTGGTTGGTTGGTTGGTTGGTTGATTAGATTTTACAGCTTATGAATCCTTATTTTCTTTCTCTATTCAACCCATAAATGGAACCCTGACAAGTATCACCACTCAGAGTGGACCTGGGATTAATGGCAATGAAGTGGTACTCCTTACTTCCCAGAGATCCAGAATTGGAACCTTACCACTAGATGCAATTTAGCATCATATCCAGGACACTTCACAATAGGCTAAAGTGTTCAAAAATTGGTAAGTGTTCAACAGTGAACAACGAATTCATTGACAGAATCATGGCTAGCTGGCTGGTTGGCTGGTTGGTTGGGTGGTTGGTTGGTTTTTACGACTTGTCAACCTTTGTTGGTTTATTTTATGTCAAAGACATTTTGTTTTATTCATTCTACATGGATATTGAACATTTTTCTTTTTAACTCAATTTAAAAAAAAAACACATTTTTTAAAACTCATGTTTTTCTATTTAACCCATAGATGGGACCCTAACAAGTACTACCTCTCTGGGTCAGAGTAGACATGGGAGTAATGTTGATGAAGGGGTACTCCACAATCCCCAGATATCTAGAACTGGAACTTCACCACAAGATGCAGTCTAATGTCATACCCAGGACACTAAGACCCTCAGCCATTGCCTTCTAACACATATATGATAAAATGTGTTGGGAGTTTGCCAACCACGGCCAAAAGATGGTCCCATTGGGAGCTGGGGGTTTTACGCCTCTGCAGACGTACAGTCAGTGTCAATCTAAAGCCCGAATATACAGGGCTTACACAAAATCATGATTATTCAACTGATAATTAACACAACTCCTACCCCAGCTATGGTTAGCGGAATGAGAACAGGATACCTCCGTGGACTAAATAAAAGGTTAGGTTCAAAGTTCTGTGATGGCTCCCGATTACGACAAGAAAGTTCCCGAGTTCGAAAAGAAGGTTCCCGAGTCTGAGAAGGTTCCCGAGTCCGAGAAGGTTCCCGAGTCCGACAAGAAATACCTGAAGAAGGCCGGAGGGTATATCGACCGAAACGTTGTACAAATAACAATGAAGATGGGGACAATAGTCCGAATAACGCAGATAATACTAGGTCACATGACATTTAAATTGATTAAAGATCCAATTCCAATCCTGAGTCCGATAAGAAATACCTGAAGAAGGCCTGAGGGCATATCGGCCGAAACGTTGTACAAATAACAATGAAGATGGGGACAATAGTCCGAATAACGCAGATAATACTAATCTTCAAGCCTCATCTCAAACATTCAGAGAAATAGTATTCAACTGATGTTAGATATCACACAGAATTCTTGGTCTAGAATACATTTTATAAAAGTATATTGTGTGAATGTATCTGTTTTGGACATTTGTCCTGACTTGTAAAAAAAATACAAAGTTCCTTATCGTATTTACTTGAGTAGGGGACAAATTAATTTATCGTACATAAAGGTATGTAAGATAGAAGTAATAGCAGTTGACTGTTGACATTTTGTGTTTCTTATTCATTTTGTTTGATGTTTCTTTGTGTTTGGCTATTACACAACCTAAATGAAACTTTGTGAAAAGATAATTCTGTATTAGATCTACAGACCATGCAAGTCTCAGTGTTCTACACCTATGAATGTCTAAGATAAGTCTCTTTTGAACAGAGAAAAGATTAAATTACAGTTCCTAACAATGGCATAAAAAAGGATAAAAAAAAATAAAAGCGTTCTCTGTTTAGAACAAATACCAATGTTTACAAAAGTAACTCTGCGTATTTCTTAAAAAAAAAAAAACAAAAAAAAAAAAAAAAAAAAAACTATAGTGTTCAAACTCTTCCGAAACTTGCAGAACTGAATGAAAATTTAATTAGAAATAACCAAGTGAAGCTTTAGTTAGGTTGGTTGGTTTTACTGCATGTTAATTTTTGTTGATTTATATTATGCCAAAGCCAGTCTAAAACATTACACTCTCCAATGATATACAGTACAACATTTTGTTTCCAATAATTTTAAAAGGTAAATATATGTAACATAGTAGAATGAGGCTATGTTAAGGTTGTTGGTACTGGTATTTGGCCCCATATAAAAGCTTTGGTTCTTTGGTTCTTCTGGGCTGGTCAGTTGAAATGGAACTTACTAGCGAAATAAGACGAAAGAGGAAAGAAAAGGAAAGAGACAAAGGTAGAACGTGGTTTCATAACTCAGGCTTTATTGAACGGAAAATAGTCGTTGGTAGCGAGAGCACATGGCCCTAGATAGGAGACGAACTACCTCAGTTGCGGCCTTCCCTGGAAATGGCCGAGGGATTCTTTTTGGGGAAGGGAGTCAGTCCTTTTTGTCGAGCATGCCCAGATTGAATTTCCAGTGAAAGGCCCCATGGGAGTTTTATTCTTTTTATCTTATTTTTATTTTTGTATTTTTTAATCCCCACAGTAGCGATGTCAACATTTTAAAGCAATGCTTTAATAATTTTCACATTCATTTTAAACGTATACACACTTGCAATATATGTATTTACCAACCCACACATGAGCAGAATATGAAACAAGATTAATTTTTAAACAGGTTAAAATTCAGAGTTTTCATTTTCCTAGACTGGTTGTCAAACCAATCTTAAAGAACCAGTCTGATCTTCTATTTACCCATAGAATAGCATTTATACCTTTCCCAAGGGTATTTATGCTCTATGAAATGCAAACAGTTTCATCAAAGATTTGAAGTCGGTTTGGTGTGTCCATTCCATACAAAGATTATCATTGCACAACGAGCAGCTGATTTAGTGGCAATATCAATGTTTTAAGAAAGATTGGACCATATGACCATTAGGCACCCCTTTTGCGATCTCGTTTCATAAGGACATTTTTTTCATTTACACCGTCAACATCCGGTTGTTTGTTAACATAATGATTTTTAGATTTTTTTTAAATTATAAAACTCACCTTAACCCTAAACCTAACCCTAACCCTAACCATTAAAAAACAACCGAATGTTGACGGTGTAAATGAAAAAAAGGTCCTTATGAAACGAGATCGCAAAAGGGGCGCCTAAATGTCATATTGTCCGAAAGATTAATAAAGTTTAAAATCATTTTAAACAGTAAAAACACATCATACTTAGTAGCAAATATTTTAAGAGCCAATATATTAGTAATGTTCCAGATCATATTTACAGGGTGTTCGGGATAAATTTGACATGTTTATATTTGGTTATTTTTCTCCGTAGATTGTAGGTCTTGGCGCAAACTACACACCATTTAAAAGCTTGGAACCTTTTTCATTCATATACGTGATGGGAGATAGAATGGATGACTGGACCCCACCTGAATCATGGAAGAGAATAACTTGTATCATGATGATCTGCACCGGCCATCTAAGTAAGGAGATTATGGTTGCTGCCCAATGCTCCCTGAACACTTTAAAAACAACCAGGCATGAACTGGAGAATTGCAATAGAGACTACGAGGCTGTGGCTAGAAGAAAGCAACATAACAGACGATCTGATTGCATTTGTATAACAGAATTCCTCAAAAATCTTCGGAATAAAGTGTTGGAGAGCCCTGGCATTGGAATTCGGGCTTTGTCACGTGAATTGAATGTTTCAGCCTCTACCATGAAGCTTGTACTCAATGAATACCTTCGCTACTACTAACACAAGCGTTGCAGAGGTCAACTGCTCCCAGAAAATGCCAGTGAAAATCGTCTGACAAAGGTGAAGAAACCTCTGAGCAAAGTGAAATATCCTGCTGAACCACAAACAATCTGGTTCTTTTCTGATGAGAAAAACTTTTGCCAATATCAAAATCACAACACGCAGAATAACAGATAGCTTGCATACAGTCCAAAGGACACACCTTGTGTCATGCAGACTAAATTTCCCCAAACTGTGATGGTTTTCGGATGTGTGTCCTCTGAGGGTGATGTGATGCCTCCGCATTTTTTCAGAGAGGGTATCAGGTTGAATTCAGATGCCTATGTGGAGTTGCTAAACACTGTAGTTAAGCCCTGGATAACAAGGGTAGCCAATGGTAGGCCATATGTATGGCATCAGGATTCGGCTCCCTGTCATACCTCTGGGAAAAGTAAAAAATGGCTGTTGGCGAATTTTTACGACAACACCACACACAATGTTTGGCCTCCGAACTCTCCAGATCTTAAACCCATGGCTTATTATTATGTAAGGGCGCTGCTGAGAAAGACACCAATCGCCGTGCCAGTACTACAAAAGTCCCGTTAATCGACAGAATTAAGGTAGTTCTTGAGGCCCGTCCAAAGGAAACTGTAACATCAAATTGCTCCATGTTCCGGAGCAGGATTGAGGCAGTGATCGATGCTAATGGTGGTTATTTTGAGTGAAACTTGTTGATAGTAGTGTATTTTACGTGCCTGTTGAATTTCTTTACACTCTATTAAATTTTGTAGTTACCAAACACTTTTTCTCTTTCCTTATGAAGTTATAATATCATGGTTTTAAGCATTAATCTATTAAATATATTCCCAGTCATTTTAAACTATTAACCACTTCGTACTTAATTGCAATTCAATGTTTTAACAGACAATGTATAATGTTCCCAATCATATTAAACAGCTAAACACTTTATACTTAGTTGCAATTCAATGTTTTAAGAGCTAATGTGTTAACAATGTTCACAATCATTTTAAACAGCTAAACACCTTATACTTACTTGTAATTCAATGTTTTAAGAATCAATGTATTAATAATGTTCAATATCATTTTAAACAGATAAACACTTCATACTTATTTGCAATTTAATGTTTTAAGAGCCAATGTATTGACAATACTTCCAATCATTTTAAACAGATTAATATTTCATACTTGGTTGCAATATCAATCTGTTAAGTGCCAGTGTATTATTAATGTTCCCAATCATTTTAAACAGCTAAATGGTTCATACTTAGTTATGATACCAATGTTTTAAAAGGTAATGCATTATTAATAATCACAATCATTTTAAACCGTCAAACACGTCTACGTATTTGTAGTTCAATGTTTTAAGCACCAATATATCAAAGTAGTTCAAAATCAAAACCATATAAGACCATGCTATTTAATAGGCTGATGTTACTGAGAAGCCATCCACTACCAGTACGACTTCTTCTTCTCCTTCGCCTAACTCCATAATGCTATAATAATAATAAATGTAAATCACAGTGGATTCTTATATGTCATTAAACATAGTAGATAATAGATATTGAAGATTGAATAAGATTGATATATGAAGTTTTAATACTGGGGCCAGAAGCCATTTCTTCCTTTTGTATTTTGATTTAAAACTTCTTTCTTCTCAGCTCCTTCATTTTGGTAATCATTATCTCTCGCTCAATTATTAATTAATTACTTAATTATTCTTGGTAAATTGTTCCCAAACTTGGCTGTCGGCAATTTTGAAATACAAAGTCTGAAAATCGTGCTTGTATATAATCAATACTTGATTAATGAACAAGAAATGTTGTTGTTGTTTTAAATATTTATTTATATCAAATAATTGCTACTTTGGCAGATCAATAGATTTTTGAAAGCTTTAATAAGATCTATTATCAAGTGATGCTTGTAAAAAAAAGGGAGTTCATTTACAATTCAACTGACAATGTGTGCACAAATTTTAATAAGTACAAATCATATTGAAACATAATTATTATAAAATCAATAGTTTCTTACAAGTACATACAAAAAAAGGTTTTACTTATTCTCCAAATGATAATGTGTACAGAAATTCTAATAAGTATAAATTATACTGATTGAATGATTGATTTTAATGGCATGTCAACTCATCTGGTGTTATTTTATGCCAAGAGGTTAAGGAATTGCAGACATTGCACACTGTTCATTGTACATTGTATCTTGGAAGTGCGTGATGCAATGATTACTGTCGAGGGAAACGTATACGGTGACACGAGTTCAAATACTGGATGAAGCTGTTAGCATTTCTTATAGAATTTAAAATACTTGAAACCATATAACTATGAAAAAAAAATTTTATTAGATAGGAATGATTACTTTGTTGTTTGGCTGGTTGGTATTTAATGGCATATCAACACTTGTGGGTTATTTGAGACCGGATCTTATATATATATATATATATATATATATATATATATATATATATATATATATATATATATATGAATAATTACTTGAAACCATATAATAGCATATAGATAAATGATATTACAAATATCTACTTGAACTTCCACTTAAAATTGACCTTGTGTCACATCCTGCTCATGTAGACGGATTTGATACATACATATTCATAGTTAAGAGGGAGGAGTCATGTCTTTCCCAGAAGTATCTGTGTGAAAGAAAATCCAAACAGTAACAACTAGAATTTAATCTCAACAGTTTAATTTTTCGCAATGGTCCCTAGCACAATCCATGCACCACCCCGCGCAAATCAGTGCACATTATTTAGATTTATGCACATACTTTGACACTGGTGATACAACTGGGATACTTTCACATGGATTGACTTACCATCTATCTGATAATAGTGCCATAAAAAATCACATCAATCAACATAAAATGCAAGGGGACCCTCTAGCAAATAGCTTTTTAAAAATACGCATTGGTAATATAAACATACCATAAAATCATAAAACAAAAAATAAAAAAAGATTAAAAAATGCTTGAAACCGTAACTATGAGTGTTATTCAATAAATAAAGTGAATTTTACCAAAGAATTTAGCAATAGGACGAACATTCTACTATAAAAATGGTTGGAAATGATTTTACTATTAGGTTTCATTCTTACTTTCCTTCTCTTTCTCTGGCCCATACTTACTCTCCTTCTCATCTACCCTTTCTTTCCTTCTCTTTGTCTGTCCTATCCTTACTCTCCTTCCTATCTACCCATTCTCTCCCTGTTCTATTATCTCTCTCCTCTTTCCTTCTCTCTCTACTATTTCCTTCTCTCTCCCCTTTCTTTCCTTCTCTTTGTCTGACCCATCCTTACTCTCCTTCTCATCCATCCTCCCCCCTCATTTCCCTTCTCTCTCTCTCTCCTTTTTTCCCTTCTCTTTCTTACTCCCTTCCTTACTCTCCTTCTCATCCACCCTCTCTCTTTGCCCCCCACTCCTTCTCTATCTCTTTTTCTTTCCTCTCTTTATCTCTCCCTCTCTTTCTCTCCTTCTTGTTCCTCTTTTTCTCCCCATTCCATCTATCTTTCTCTCTCTCCTGTTTCTTTCTTCTCTTTCCAACCCTTACATTACTCATGAGGGTCATTCAATAAATAAGGCCATTTCCCAAGATCATAAAGTCATATATAAACAGCTTCATTCAGGATTTGAACTCAGGTTGCCAATTAACCATTATGCCATGCACACTTTATTGGGTACACAATCTAAACTCACAAATATTATTAAACTATTCTGCTACAAAATTAAGCTACATTTTATTACAGCAACTCATTACACATATGCTATACAGTCTACACCCATAAAAATGATTAACCACCCTGGGGCTGTAGAATATTCAAACAGCACCTCTGCAGAGAGATAAATCTCCCTAATGGGTTCACCTATTAGCTGTGGGTGGCAACCTGTGATGCTTAAGGACAGAATCTTTGTAGCTGAGCAGTCCATAATGTGCAACTCTACTTTGGCCATTACTTAGGAAAGATGGGTCAATCATCTGACCAAATCAAGTCCAAGCACCTATATGATTGTCCCAACCCTATTACCCCTACGGCAACCCCCTCAACACTTCTTATCCTATATGTGCTAGAAGGTGGTAACTGAGGGTCTTCATGTCCTGGGCATGATGTTAAACTGTATTTGCTGGGAAGTTTCAATTCTGGAACTCTGGGGAGTGTGGAGTACACATTCATCACCAAAAACTCTCAGGTACACTCTGACCCGGAGTGCTAGCACCTGTTAAGGAAAATAGGAATTTAAAAAAAATGTTATTTCTCTGAATGTTTGAGATGAGTCTTGATGATTCCAATAATGCAGATAATAGTAAAAAAAATTATTAAAAAAAAATTGAGTTTGAAAAAAAAAATGAATATCATCAAGAATGAATATAACAAAATCTCTTCGGCATAAAATAACCCAACAATAGTTGATATGCCTTAAAAACCAACCAACCAACCAACCAAAAAAATTATGAAACTTCTCTGCTATAATGTTAAGCTACATTTTATTACAGTAACTAATACGACTAATTTTCAAAGCACTCTAAACTTACAAACATTATTGAACATTTCAGCTATAATATTTAGTTACATTTTATTACAGTAACTTGTTACACTAATTTGCTACACACTCTAAACTCACAAAAATTATTAAACATTGTAAATATACTTACATATATTTAACATTGTGTTCATACAATGAGTGGTTAGCTTAATTTGAAATGAATCCTATTTACATCTTTCTCATCTCTTTCAACTTGTGTACAGATCAAAGGTCATGAGGTTTAATCTCTCCACCAATCAAATATTGATAGAAAATGTCTTCCTCCATATTTGTTTAAAACAAATATTTAGTTCATTAAAAATATTTGATGAAATCATTATTACAAAAATTGATGATTAAATGTGTGATTGAATGGTCATGACTGGGCCCACATATCTCTTATATATATATATATATATATATATATATATATATATATATATATATATATCTCACACACACACAGACACACAGACACACACATATACATATCTGTCATCCACAGACACGTGTTTCGAAGTTTACTTCTCATCAGTGCGGCTCGACTTTTTAACAGCTACCTCTAGCCGGGATCGAAACCTAACAGAATATTCGTCTGCCAAATTCCTTACTCTTGTGGCCCTCAGTGGCTGTCAGTCTGGGGTGATCAATTAATTGATGCATACTTACGGGGGTATGTTTTTACAATCACCAGAGAACTCAAGTCTGTAAACAGCAACAGGTGAGTAACGGCCTATGCTAAACGGTGAAATGTCAATTAATGTCCCCACCACAGTGCTCTACCATGGGAGTTGGGAGCATATATATCAGTCATCCACAGACACGTGTTTCGAAGTTTACTTCTCATCAGTGCGGCTTGACTTTTTAACATATATATATATATATGTTACACCTACCCTCAGCACCTCACTTTACCATACAGGGATCTGTATGGTAAAGTGAGGTGCTGAGGGTAGGTGTAGCGCTACGGCTCAGATGCTGAAACAACCTCCTTGGTTGATTGAAAAGGGGATAGGCTCCCTCACTGTCTGGCTGATACGACTTTAGGTCACCTCAAGGATTCTAACTTTACTTATATATATATATATATATATATATATATATATATATATATATATATATATATGTAGATTGTGTGTTTGTCTGTCTGTAACCGAAACTATATTACTACTCAAGTCACAATTCCCTTTGTTATGTACGTCACATTCTCAATGATTTTATTTTTATTTAAACCTCAATTATTGATAAAATTGTTTTACATCATTAATACTGTTAACCATATCTACATACTAACAACATGCAATTATATTTATATATACAACAAAATAGAGGTTTACAGTGTGAATGGGAAGGCCAATTTGCATATTGATATTAAAAATGTGATTTTAATAAATATGTGCTTAGTATTATTGATTTCTAACTGTTTGGTTTTATTTTAATGAATATAAACAAAAAATCTCTTCAATGAATCTTAAATGAAATCCATTAACAAGAAAAAATAATTGTCATTTTATTCTTTACTTCCTCTTTTAACTAAATACTTAAATTAGAAAAAATAAAAATGAAAAACGAGAGTGATGAAGGGTAAGTTTCAGTTGTTCTATTTTTCGATTAAAACCCCTCTGTTTCAAATCTTTTAATATGCATTTTTATTTAGTTTCATTAGCCTTTCTGATTTATTTTATTACATTAAAACTTAAATACTTGCACCCGGAGGGTGCATATATTTGCTAGTATCTATAAATAGTTTTCAATATTTAATCAAGGATTTTAACTTTACTTATATATATGTATATATCTTATTATAATGGAGATTGTGTGTTTTTCTGTCTGTAACCGAAACTATATTACTACTCAAGTCACAATTCCCTTAATTATTTACGTCGAATTCTCCATGATTTCATTCTTTTAAACCTTCAGTTATTAATAAAAATTGTTTGACATTATTAATACTGTTGACCATATCTACGTACTAATAACATGCAATTGTATTTATATATACAACAAAATAGCGGTTTACAGTTTGAACGAGAAGGCTAATTTGCATATTGATATTTAAAATGTTATTCTAATAAATATGTGCTTGGTATTATTGATTTCTAATTGTTTGGTTTTATCTTAACAAATATAAACAAAATCTCATGGATAAATCTTAAAAGAAATTTATTTACAAGAAGAAATAACTAATATGTTAAATTAGGAAAATTACCAATGAAAGAGGGGAGTAATGGAAATGGAATAGTTAGTTTCAAAGTTGTTCTATTTTTCGATTATACCCCTCTGTTGCAGATCTTTTTATCTGCATTCTTAGTCATTTCATTAGCCTTTCTAATTTAATATGATATTTTATTATATCAAAACTTAAATACTTGCACCCGAGGGTGCATATATTTGCTATATATATATATATATATATATATATATATATATATATAGTTTGCAGATTGGTCAATATTGGTGATATACATATGTTCATATACATATATAACTTACATGCATATATATATATATATATATATATATATATATACATATATATATATATATATATATATATATATATGAATGGTTATATGAATGGATATAATTGGGCACTCAGATGTCATTTATGTTGTACTTAACAGGATATATATGTGACCGGGTATATGAATGAGCATAAATGGGCCATCATATGTTATTTATGACAGAATATATATATATATATATATATATATATATATATATATATATATATCATTATTATTATTATTAAGAATGAAAGCACACACATACACAACAAAAAAGGAAAATATAGGGCTCTAAACGTCTGCTTGAAAAATTAACCTTATGTCACATCCTGCTTGCATGGAGATATTGGTAAATAAACACACACACACACACATACAACCCCCCATATATATATATATATATATATATATATATATATATATATATATATATATATTGAAGTAAATATTTTCATTGCAAATTGAAGGGGATAGGATTCCCTAAATATAACCACAAGACATTTCTTCTTTTTTTTCTCATGCTTCATTTTCAGCACCCTTTAATTTTTTCATCACTGTTTATTTTAGTAATCGCATTAGTTAAATATATAGCCGATGCCATTTTCAATGAAGATATATATATATATATATATACATATATATATATATATATATATATATATATATATACCTTCTGTGTGTAAGAGTATGCATCATTGTCTGTCATTTGTCTTATGCTTAAGTATTTTCTTGATAGATGAATACCTTTTACTTACTTTTATATAGGTTTTTATTTAACACAAACTTTCACAATGCTAGAATGTGATACAAGCTTGGTTTAATGTTAAGGGGAAGCCCAAAAAAACCCAGTGAGCCCAGGAGCAAGTCTGACTTTTATATAGATACATTTGTGTAAAGATTCGTTATGATGAGACCAGTTTAACTCTTTTCACTCCAACTATTTCACAATTTTCAATTTGCAAATAGCATCCGGTTGTTTCCCATCATATTAATGTAAAAATATCATTTAGAGAGAAAAGGAAAAATCATATGTCACAATTTCTTTCAAATTTATCATTTAATGAGAAAAAGAAATATATGTATATTTCTCATTATATATGATTTCTTAGTTGAAACCATAAAACCGTGTGCAAACAAATGAATATCATTAGATAAAAATAATTGCTTGAAACCATAGAATCATAAGTATTAGATAGGAATACTTAAAACCATACAACTGTGTGCTAATTATTTTTATTAGATAGAAATATTTGATATTGTAGGTTGACAAAAATAGTTGTCGATATTTACCACTTACCCCACGTTGTATGGGTTAGGCACAAGGCCCTATTGATGTTGGACCACTCACGAACTGAAGCTCATTGGAGGCAGGTGCAAAACATATGTTGATCTTGTCAACATTCCCTTTCATGGGTCGCCTCGGGCACCAAGCAATAAACACAGCTGTCCCTTTAAATCAAGGGGGCAGGTGTTGCCTGGGGAGATGACCCCCTGGGATCAATGATGTTAACTTATGCAGTCCAGGGCCAAAGCTACTGCCCCCCACCCCCGGTCGAAACCGGAGTTACAATCCCAGTGGAGACAAACATAATTGTCTCCACTGGGATTGTAGGCAGGGCTCCTCACATCACGTGTCAGTTGATTGTATGAGTTCAATCCCTTAACCCTTTATTTGTCAGCCTGCCTTTGGCTGTATAAGGGTTAAAAGGTCTGTATAATCTGCCTTAATTCCCCATACTTCTGGTATTGTACCACAAATTGCATTTTTGGCAAGGTAAAAGTTAAAAGGTCTTTACACTCTATCTGGGTACTCTATAATACAGGTCTTGTGCCACAATTTACAAATTTGGCCTTATACCACAATTTGGCAAGATAAAGGGTACAGGATCTTTATATTCCAACTGGGTGTCTCATACTTCAGGCCTTGTGCTACAACTTGCATGTTTGGTGTGGTAATGGCTAAAGTGTTTTTTTTCTGAGTACCCTACTTGTATGTTTAGCAGGGTAATAGTTAAAGGGTTTTTACATTCTTTAGGTACCCCCTGACCACTGGCCTTGTACCACAATTTAGCAAGATAAATAGTAAAGGGTGTTTATATTTCCACTGGGTGCTCCATTCTTCAGGCCTTGTGCCACAACTTACTCATTTGATAGGATAATGTTTAAAGGTTTTTTTACACTCTTTCTGGGTACCCCAGATCGCTGTCCTTGTATCAGAATTTGGCAACATAATGTGTAAAGGATATTTGTATTCCCATTGGGTGCCCCATACTTCTGGCTCTCTTTCACAACTTGCATGTTTGGTAAGGTAAAATTTAATAGAGATAATATAACATTTCTAATAGCCACAATAGTAATATCCTGTATGTTCTTTAAGTGTAAAAAGTCTCAATAGCCTGACTTGCCAGTAGGCTCCCAAAGGATCAACTTGAGTAGGAAGAGTAATTCTCTTGAACTGGACATAAACCACCTGCTTATACTGGTGATTCATGGACAGATATTCATTAAATTGTTCAGGTCACTTGGCAGACAGACTGCTGTTTGATTCTTGATCTTTTTAAAACAGGTAAAGATACAATGAAAGGATATTTATGACTGACCAATAGAAATTTAGGGTGAAAAAAAAGCAACAATATTTAAACCAAGAAAGAATTGTTTATCTTAGCCTCTTTCTCTCTGCCTTTTTTCCTCTCCGAACAGAGCCATGACACGAGCCCGAAAATAAAAGCTAAGCCCTTGTGACGATATATCTCACGAGTTGTACTTTTTTTATCGACAAGACGACCGCTGCGTAACAAATACCTTTTTAGTGTCGTGAATTTGGAGGCACGTTGACAAGACCCGCTATACAACATCGTTAAATAAATGAAATAAAAAAATTAATAACATGACTTTAGTTTGTTATTGCAAATCGTCGTCAAAATTTTCCGTTATAATTTTGACTACGATTTGAAAGTTTAGCCACTAAGTGTTACTACTGTCAACTCTCAGATACTTTACTGCACAAATTGAATTGACAAAACCGTGCTACTCCTGCACTGAATTGGTGAGGACTGGTATTGAACCTGGAATCTTGTGATTCCTAGGAGAATGTTCTACTGACTGAGCATAGGGATTGGTTTAGCTCATATGGTAAAGCATTTGCATAGTAATCCCTATGTTTGATATTGGTCCTCACCAACTCAGCAGATGAGTCCCTTACTGTTCAGCTGATACTGACAATAGGCCACTGCACAGACTTTAATACTACTACTACTACTACTACTACTACTATATAACCAGTGCTAAAAGTTCACTGGATAAGAAATCATTTTTTTCTCTTCATAGAAATACCTCACTCTCACTCCCTCTCTCTGTATAACTTATTTAAAGCATCACTCTCACTTATTCTTCCTGTATCCCATAAATTTGGTAATGAGCTCTTTAATTGGTAATTTAAATTAACTCTCACTACTAAGCAAATAAGCAATATCATTTCTCCGGAAATTTGATCTCTCAGTGATATACATAAACATTCCTATGTACTTAATAGTATACCAGCTGTCAGTGAGCGAGGGGATATATCGGACGACCATGCGGTCAGTCTGAGTTCGACCCTACCCAAGGATAGTTGTGTCTAGCCACACTGAAGAGGCGTGAAACGCCGAAACACGTGCCTCTGGATGGCTTATTAATATATATATGTATATATATTGCTCTCTTATTAAATGCAACACTCTCACACACTCATTCTATATAACTCACTCTCCTTATCTGAACCCCATAAGTATTTTGGTGCAGATAAACTCTGCAGTCAGTTCCCCAATCTGAGTCTGAAATTTTTATTTTATCAACAAAAGTAGATAAATCTTCTGTGTCAATGAATTTTCAAGTTCATATTAAAAGTTATATATTGATCAACGATTAATGAATAAGTAATATTTTTTTTTCTTTATTTTATTGAATCTTCTTTAATCCATGTCTGTGTGGAGTTATCTCCCTTTCCAAATTGCTTTCTTATCTTCAATTCACTCATATTATTCGCTAATTCATTCTAAATTTTCCATTTTATTTCAAATGTTTTCAGTGCTGATACTTTCCCTTCCACTTTAATTCCTTCCGGAGACCAACTTCTGGTTTTATATTAGGAAATATTAAATAAATTATTATAAGATGATCTTTGAACCCGTAAGCTTTTAAAAACATAACTAACACCATTTTTAGCCCTGTTAGCTGAGACTTTAGAATACTCTGGATGCACCTCTGCAGAGGGGTTAGACTCCCTCAATGAGGCCACCTGTTGGCTCTGGGTGGTGACACATGATGCTTAATGATGGAACCCTGGTGGCTGAGCAGTCCATGACATGCAACACCTCACTTTGGCCCTTACATAGGCTAGATGGACAGTTGGAGAGACTCCCTCTGATCAATCTGGTCATATCAATCCATAGCAACTATATAAACCCCATCCCTTTTTATCATATATGTGCTTGAAGGTGGTGTCCTGTGAATGATGTTAAACTCTATCTGATGCTGAAATTCCCATTCTGAACCTCAGGGGAATGTGGAGTACCCTTTCATCACCATTAATCGCGGGTCCACTCTGACCCGGAGTGGTAGTACCTGTTAGGATCCCACATAAGGGTTTAATAAAAAAATGAGTTTGAAAAAAGTGCTTAAAAAAATTGAATACCCATGAAGACTGAATTAAACAAAATGTCTTTGGCATAAAATAACTCAACAAGGGTGTACATGGCATAAAATCCAACCAACCAACTAACCAACCAACCAACCAACCAACCAACCAACCAGCAAACCAATAACATTTTTGTTTGTAGACAGGTTTATTTGTTGTAAATATCACTTGCAAATGAATTGATTTGATTTTATCTATCTATTTATCTATCTATTTCAGTGTATTCCTGTTTATCTATCTATCTATCTATCTATCTATCAATTATCAAGTCATGCAGAAAGCACCATTTTCGCTAGATCACTGAAGTTTAGCAGTTCTTGCCTGTTCAATACTTAATTGAGCAACCACTTAAGCAACAGCGAGTAGTGTAACAATCTGAGTCTTTTGTTTTCAAAATTACTCTTATTCATTAAATGACTCAAAAAGGGTTGATGTGTTGTAAAACAAAACAACGTAATAAGTTAACAGTAAATTTTTAAAAAATATGTGCATCATACACACTCCTCTCTTTTAACACACCATCCTAATTAAACTCTCTTTCTCTTTTCGCACACATACTCATTTAATCAATCTCTCTCTGTTTATATCTATCTATATATCTATCTATCTATCTATCTAAGTTTATTCCTCTCTATCTATCATTATTATTTTTATTTCCCGAGACCCAACATTTCAACGCTTGAAGAAGAATTCAGAGGATTTCATTTTTGGTTTCCAGCTCAGAAGAGCACCTTTATTCAACTCAGAGAGTTTCTCACCAATTTGAGTCACCTAACATTCTATAAATCAGGATATCATGCTACAAGTCAATCAGGGGTCAATGTCTGCCTATCATACCAATCTGAACCAAATGTAACTTTCTATGGGTTCTTCAAAATAAAATGTTAACTTTTTTAATTTAAATATTCTACACTACATTGCAAAATGAATAGGTTACCCATACATTATATAACACCTTGAAGGATGGAAGTAAGTAATGTTTAACATTTCCCCTTGTGTGACCAGCTTCCAGTGGGGTGCCCATATTTAACCAACATTGAGTCAAATGCCATATATAATCATTTCCAATCCCCTTGTATTTTGTGCATCTTAAATGGAGTGGAGGTGAGTGGTGCAGTGGTTTGGGAAATGGACTTGTTGATCCAAGTTCAAATCCTGGATGAGGCTGTTTGCATTTCCTGTAGTGCTAATACCCCTGGGAAAGGTATGAATCCAACTACTCTCCCTCCAGCTATGAGTAAAACGTAGCACAGACTGGGCTCTAACCTTGGCTAGGTAACCATTCTAGGAGAAGGAAAACTCTGAATTCAAACCTGTTAAACTCTGCCCAAGAAATTAACCTTGTGTCACATCGGAGGAGTTGGTAAATTTATATATATATATATATATATATATATATATATATATATATATATATATATATATAGAGAGAGAGATAAAAGGGTATGAAAACACACAATATTGTTAAAATGGATATATTTTTGTATCATTTTCATAGCTAATATTGAACAATATTTTGATTTATGAAAAATCATCATCAGAGCATAATGATAATTAGGTCCGTTTTTAGATGTTAATGTTTTTAATCTGGACTCATCGAGAGAGAAGCAGAAAATAATTTAAATTCAAATCGGAAGCATTGTTTTTCCAAAAAGAGTGTAAGCTGTGCGATCGCTTCGTCTTTGTACATCCGCTGCGTGTTTCGCTAACGTCATGTACATGTCGCTACATTGTATTTCTTCAATGTAACAGTTTTTGAAAGAAAAAGAAATACTTCAAATTCAAAAATAGAAAAATTCTCTTTTTCAAAAAAGAAGAGATTTAACCCATTCATGGTCAGTTAGTAACGGATTTTTTCAGAAAAGAAATGTTTATTTAATTATTCAAAAAATTACTTTTATGTAAAATATGAATGGTGTAAGGGTGTATTCGGATAATGTGAAATGTAAATTTGTTAGGAAGTGTATGTCTTAAATGGTTATGTGAAAGGGATTTTATGATTTCTGGGTACAAGTGTCGCTAAATAAGGAGATATATTAAAAAAGCCTTGTCTTTGAGGGATGGTTTGATGTGTGAGAATAACGCAAGATTCCATAATTCTACATAGTGTTCTATTGTGTATGTGAGTTAATATTTTGGCACATTTAAAATCAAAGGTATGGTTATTGTCTAAAATATGTTTAGCTAGGGTGTTGTTTAGAAAACCTTGTTTAATATGATATCTATGTTCAGAGACCCATTTAGTCAAAGATATATATATATATATATATATATATATATATATATAGTCATCCACAGACACGTGTTTTGACTTATCAAATCTCTTCAGTGTGGCTAGACATTTGTAAGCTACCTACAGCCAGGATTGAAATCCGATCAGTTTAGGATCACTCGGACAGCTTAACCACTAGGCTATCCTCACCTACAGAATGCGAAGGGGATTCTAACTGTTTTAATACACACATTCGTATATATATATATATATATATATATATATATATATATATATATTATATATATATATATTGGGAGAATATGTGCTTAATTGGAGTCGTACCTAATTTTGAAAATTAATGAATTAATAATTAATTAATTAGGCGGGCATACCTATTCAAATGTAAGGCAAAACAAATCGAGAAAAATCAATCACTGTGTGTACATTTCGGCCTATTAGGCCTCATCAGCAGAGCTAATGTACATACAGATATTGATTTTTCTCGATTTTCAACATTAGGTACGATTCAATTAACCACATATTCTCCCAAAAATTGTCTGCTAAAAAAGCCATATCAAAACACATCGTTTATTTTACTTCTCATTATATATATATATATATATAATATATATATATATATATATATATATATATATGCAGCTTTCTCATATTCTTTTTATTCTTCTAATTTATCATTATTTTCAAAATGTTGATCAACTTTCTTTAATTATGAAAATCCTGTCCCTTAAATGTTATCTGTTTTTGGCTTTGTCGAGATTCAATTTCTAAAACCACGGGTGAATTTTTGGACATTGAAGACACCCTGTAGTTGGTCACCATTGTCTAATAGGCCAGAATCTTTTCAAGACCAATTGGCAAACGTCTTTTGCTCGAGGTGATTAGAGAAAACTAATTGTCTCGTGCGTCAGAATCTTTGTCTCACATTTGTAGAGTTGCCAGTTAATTACAACAGCCCTTCGATATAACGAACCTTACAAGTGCAAAATGAGACCAGCTTTTAGACGTTTTCCTTGCAGGTGTTTAAGTAATTGAATATCATATAAAACTGTTAATTTGATTAAAACCTTGTTTAATTCTCTTGAGAGTAAAATGCATTCCCTAGCTGTTTCCATATTGTGCTCAAGCGACTCGGTAATTCTCAGGTGTGTCTGCAGATTCCCCATTTTATATTTAAATAATTTAACACAGATATGAGATTAATCAGATTTGAGGTTCTCACCAAGTTGTGCTGGTAAGATTTCCTGGAATAGATTCTTTGAGAATGAAAGATGTCTATTAATAAGGCTTGTGAAGTTGTTGATGGGACCAATATGTGCAGGAAGTATTTTAGAGGCTTAGTTGTTGCCTTTTCCCATACAAGAAAGTTATACTTGTCAAACGAAAGACATAAATGATACAGACTACTGTCAGTCATATGGCACTAATACTAGAATAATACTAGAAATTTACCTACACGCCCCCACATATATTATATATTATCTCAACAGAACAATCTAGAAGGGTCTTTTTCTCGAATAATCCATCTCTTCATAGAAGGAAAAGAATGTTCGATTCATTCTAACCATTCGATTTCTTCTACGGTCACGTTCGGATCAAAGAGCAATTAACAGTCAAGAAGACTGGATTTTCGTTAAAAACCCGCCTTTATGTCTCCAAAAATCTCGTTTATGTTTTTATTTCGTTTCGGGCCGATTCTTCAAAGAGACCACCCGGTAAGGTCTGAGAATCATACTACATCTATTAAGCTTTCTTTCTGTTTGACACAAGGCCACAAATATGGTGTTCTCAAGTAAGGCCCGACCATTATGCTACATTGGTTTTTACTGCGTAACAACGCCTGCTGCAAATTAGAGTTAAGATCCATGTTTTGATGAGTGACGAGGAGTTCAAAAACAGGGAAAATTTTGGCTGAATTTTTGTCCAGTTGGAAACATTGTGCTACAGATAAATTAAAATTAATTTTAAAAAAATTGAAATACATCACTAAGTAGGCCTGAGCCTATTCTAGTTCTGACCAGCCCAAGAAGAGATTTAAGAGGTTTGAATTCAGAGTTTTCCTTCTCCTAGACTTCTTGCTTAACCAAGGTTAAAGAGCCCAGTCTTCCCTACTATTTACCCATAGCTGGAGAGAGAATAGTTGGATTAATACTTTTCCCAAGGGTATTAGTGCTATGTAAACTGTGGCTTCATCCAGGATTTGAACTCGGGTCGATGAGTCCATTTCCTATGACTCCAATCAGTACACCACCACGTTCTCCTGATATAAGTTAATAGTTCTAAGTGACATTCATCTCTAGTTCTCACCAATTTTATTGGTTTGTAAGATTCACTGAAATACAGAATCTTCAAGAATGGAAAAATGTGTATTAGTAAGTCTTGTAAAGTTTTTAATAGGTCCAGAGCCATCTAATATGCGCAGATGGTATTTTAGGTGTTTATTTGTTGTCCAGATAAAGATGAGACAATCTGGCCAATGAGAAGACTCAACAGAAGTGACAGAAATAGAAGCAGAAGGGACAGATAAGAAACCCAATGTTACTTTTATGTATCAACAATTTCAATGTTAGAAAATAATCTTGCCTTGAAATAAACTTTCAAATCAGAATAATATTTGAAATTGGAGAAAATATATTTGCAAAAATTGAGTACAGAGGAAAAAAAAAAGAAAAAAAAG
This sequence comes from Doryteuthis pealeii, assembly GCA_023376005.1. NCBI lineage: Eukaryota > Metazoa > Mollusca > Cephalopoda > Myopsida > Loliginidae > Doryteuthis > Doryteuthis pealeii. Next base: position 112,597,932 of record CM042150.1, on the reverse strand, counting down.
GGGTGGTATTTGGTGAGGCTATTTTACAGCATACTAGACAGGTATGAGCTTAATCTGATTTGAAGTTATCAACAATTTGGTTGTTTTGTAAGATTCACTGGAATACAAAATCTTGGAGAATGGAAACTGTCTATTAGTTGTTGATGAGATCAGGGTCATCTGATATGTGCAGATAGTATTTTAGGGGTTTGAGTCGTTGCCTAATATTGTTTTTGATGATTGGTTAGGCATTCAAGAACAGGGAAAATTTTATCCTAAAGATTATTAGTATATGTAAAAGAACTGTTATTTTGTACAAGGAAATTACTGAAATGGGTTAAAAATATATCAGATCATTATCTTTTGATTTGATTCTTACAGAACCTTTTTGTTTCTCTTCTAATCCACCTGAGAAATGTACAGCAATAAGTATACATATTTATATCCCTATATGTGTATATATATATATATATATATATATATATATATATATGAGGTAAAATAAGGAATGAAAGAACAAAACTCAGACAAAAATGTGTAGTATATTTTGCTTGAATGTTAAGTTCCGCTTCCTCAAGTCTTCAATAAAGCCTTGAGGAAGCAGAACTTAACATTCCAGTGAAATATACTACACATTTTTGTCTGAGTTTTGTTCTTTCATTCCTTATTTTACCTCATTCTGTTGGATTCATTCCAATCACTTGCTTACTGATAGTTTGTAACTTATGACATTCTTAAACCAAGTGATTGGGATGGTATTTTATACAGAGGTTTAGGCCCTGTAGGGTGGGGAAAGAGTTTCATTTAATGGTTCAAAGGAGGTAGAGGTGCTGTATTTATAGCACTGCTTATTGCATCTTTTGGTTTATCATGAGATTAAGAAAGAATTGTACTTTGTGTTCAATTATCTACTGTGGTTTAGGCTCTGTATATATATATATATATATATACATTTACCAACCCCTCCACATGAGCAGGATCCGACACAAGGTCAATTTCTTAAGCGGAGTTTAACAGGTTTGAATTCAGTTTTCCCTCTCCTAGACCGGTTGCCTAACCAAGGTTAAAGAGCTCAGTCTGCCCTACTATTTACCCATAGCTGGAGGGAGAGTAGGATTCATACCTTTCCCAAGGGCATTAGCGCTAAGTGAAATGCAATTATAACGTCCAGGATTTGAACTCGTGGCGACAAGTCCATTTCCCATGACTTTAACCATTACACCACGCGCTTCCTTCTGTATATATATATATAATATATATATATATATATATATATATATATATTGTGTGTGTGTGTGTGTGTGTGTGTGTGTGTGTGTGTGGTTAGAAAGTTAGAAAATCATGAAGTATTCTAAAAGATGAGTTTATTCTTATAATATTTTGGTTTATGCAAACTTCATCAGGACATGGTGAAATGTTGTGTGGAGATGGAGGATGATTTGCAAAATAATGTTAGTTATAATTTATTATATATATATATATATATATAATATATATATATATATATAAAAATATATAAAATAAGAAGAATATTCAGATTATGTATTCATTTATAAATGATGATATGCCAACTTTTAGCATTTTGTTCTTTTTTATCAAATTGTGCTGTATTATTCTTGTAATGCCTTCGCACAAATTTTAGCGAGGGAGTCTATCCCCTTTTCAATAGCGCTAGACCAAGGAGATTGTTTTTGGCGTCTGAGGTGGAGCGCCACACCTACCATCAGCTCCTTACTTTACCGCACAGATCCCTGTGCTACTCATATGCTGAGTTGGCGAGGACCGGGATCGAACTAGGAACCTTGTGGTTTCTAGTTGAACACTCTACCGACTGAGCTAACCCGGCCAGTTGTGAGTGTCTTTTTGTCTGTCTATCTGTGCACACATCTTGAGAATGTATATGCAAGTCTAGAGTAG
>CM042150.1:112553536-112591036 GCA_023376005.1 Doryteuthis pealeii | reverse complement strand
CACATATATATATATATGTATGTTTAATTGAAGGCATACCTAATTTTGAAAATTAATTAGTTAATAATTAATGTTTAGCCTTACATTTGAACATATATGCCCGCCTAAATTCATTAATTATTAACTAATTAATTTTCAAAGTTAGGTATGACTTCAATTAAGCACATATTCTCCAAAAATTGTCGGCTAAAAAAGGCCATATCAAAAATAAACACATTGTTTGTTTACTTACTTTCATATATATATATATATATATATATATATATATATATATATATATATATATATATAGCTTGTGAATGTCATTCTTACCCCTGAAGAAAAAAATTTAGATCATTTGAGTGAGAACGGAGCATATTATTAAATTAAGAAATGCTGTCAAATTTCATAAATATGTTTGCTATGTATGAATTCGATTTTTGAAAACTCAGAAAAGTTTCATTGCATTAATAATTCTTATTTCACATACATTTCATATTGAATGTGGGCAATTCCATGTCAAATCATTCAGAATAAAGTAAAATTGTCACCCACCCCTTGAATTTTTCTGAAATTTTGTACAGGTGTGGACTGTGTTAAAGTTATACATTCCCCAAAATTTGAATTTCCAATTCCAAAAATTGGTCGAGTTATATTGATTTTTAGCTCTCAAAATTTGGTGAGGTTCACGAAAAATGGCGACTTTTTGTAATTTATTTTTGTCTGTAAAATGAGTTCTAGTGCTTCCCTACTCCTAAAATTTAGTATATAAGAGCATTTGACAAAGGAATCAAGAAATGCTATAAGAAAGTCTTAAACTCAACGAATTCTAAGTTATTGATGATTTCTGATTTTTTCATAGATCAATATCCCGATGTGGCACTAAATCTAAGACAAATTTTTTTCCATTATTATTTCATTATAATTAGTATATTATTATTGCTCTTTGGCCTTCTTCAGGTGTTTCTTGTCAAAATCAGGAACCTTCTCTGACTCTGAAACCTTCTCTTCAAACCCAGGAACCTTCTTGTCAAACTCGGGAGCCTTTACAGAACTTTGAACCGAACCCTTTATTCAATCCACAGCGGGTAGACTGTTCTCATTCCATCAACCATGACTGGGTACAAGTGATAAGCTGTTTAAAGTATACTATATTATTATTGTACTTGACTGGTGTTGAACGTGCAAGCTACAAATGATTGTCACTTCGAACTATATTAACTCAACCCTTATATCCATTGCGCCATGGATATTGGCCAAAACATTGTGTAGCTAACAATAAAGCTGAGGACAATAGTCCGAATAATCCAAATAATACAAATTATCAAGAGTCATCTCATAAATTCAGAGAAATATTTTAAATTTTGTTGGTTGTATTTTATGACATGTCAACCCTTGGGTTATTTTATGCCAAAGCTTTTTTTTTATTCACTCTTGTTAGGTATTCAATTTTTTAAAACCCATTTTTTTAAATACATTTAAAAAAAAACAACTCAATTCTTTATCTATTTAGCCCATGGAGTAATGGGACTCTAACAGGTACTATCACTCTGGATCAGAGTAGACCTGGGAGTAATGGCGATGAAGGGGTACTCCACACTCATCGGAGATCCAGCATTGTAACTTCACCACTAGATTCAGTTTAACGTCATACTCAAGACACTAAGACCCTCAGCCACCACTTTCTATCACGTATATGATAAAAGGGTTAGGAATTTGCTTGAAGTGCTATAGGGCAGGGACAATCATATAGGTGCTTGATGTGACAAGCCGATTGGAGGGGACCTCTCTGACCATCCATCTAGCCCAAGTAAGAAATAAAGTGGAGTTTTACATCACATGGACTGCTCAGCCACCAGGAATCCATCCTTAAGCATCATGGGTTGCCACCCATGACCAATTGGTGGAGGGGTGTGGTCAGCATATTCTCCAGCCGTAGCCAACAGGGGGGTCAAAATTTTGTGGTTTTGTTATTTGTCAGTATGGTTGAAATGATGTGCTGGAACTGGGAATGTTATTAAAAGTGCTTGCTGGCATGCTGTAAATAATGAGAAGCCAGAAGGTACGAGATGTACTTTTTCATAGGAGAGTGCAATGCATTATGGGTAAATGGGTTGGGATAAATGACATCAGCTTACCTGAAGTCACTCAGTGACCTGACATCAGTGAGAGAAGGAAGCAAAGTAAAAAAAAGAACAAGGGAAGAGAAAGGAATGTAGGAGAAGGGTGTGAAAGGAAAGTAGTAGTAGGAGGAGGCAGAAGGAAAAAAGTAGGAGGAAGAGAAAGAAAAGAAGGAGGAGTGGGTGAAAGGAAAGTAGGAGGAGGGGACAGAAGGAAGAAAGTAGGAGGAAGAGAAGAAAAGCAGGAAGAGGGGGTGAAAGGAAAGTAGGAGGAGGGGGCAGAAGGAAAGAAGTAGGAGGAAGAGAAAGAAAAGCAGGAGGAGGGGTGAAAGGAAAGTAGGAGGAGGGGCAGAAGGAAAGAAGTAGGAGGAAGAGAAAGAAAAGGGAGGAGGGGTAAAAGGAAAGTAGGAGGAGGGGACAGAAGGAAAGAAGTAGGAGGAAGATAAAGAAAAGCAGGAGGAGGGGGTAAAAGGAAAGTAGGAGGAGGGGACAGAAGGAAGAAGTAGGAGGAAGATAAAGAAAGCAGGAGGAGGGGGTGAAAGGAAAGTAGGAGGAGGGGGCAGAAGGAAAGAAGTAGGAGGAAGAGAAAGAAAAGCAGGAGGAGGGGTGAAAGGAAGTAGGAGGAGGGGGCAGAAGGAAAGAAGTAGGAGGAAGAGAAAGAAAAGCAGGAGGAGGGGGTAAAAGGAAAGTAGGAGGAGGGGACAGAAGAAAGAAGTAGGAGGAAGATAAGAAAAAGCAGGAGGGGGGTGAAAGGAAAGTAGGAGGAGGGGGCAGAAGGAAAGAAGTAGGAGAAGGAGAAAGAAAAGCAGGAGGAGGGGGTGAAGGGAAAACAGGAAGAGTAGAAAGAAGGGAAATACCCTACAGTATGACCAGAAGAATTGTTTTTCAAAAACAAATTTGTTGACCAGTGTAGACCAAGTTTTTTTTTTTTTGCTAAATCAGAAGAGTGACACCCCAGAAAAAGATCTTGGAAACCATAGTGAGGTTATATTTATTTTTGTTAGGTATATTTGTAATTAATTCACCATTAGTAATCGGGGGGGGGGTCTTACCCCTCTACAGAGATGCAGTCAGCATATTCTAAAACCCTAGCTGTTACATAATTATTAGATTCCTAATACTTATGTACAGTAGAGTAGAAACCAAAATGGCTGTTATAAGTTGCAGCCCACGGCCTTGAAGGATTAAATGACAAGGCTTGACCTCATCATGATCCTTCCGGTGGATACCGTGAGAATCGGTGGAGAAGACCCTCTTCCGGTTTAGATTAGAGAGAGTTTTAGTCAGATCGGCCAAAACCACGACGGTGGTAAGTCGTGTTATGCAAGCAGCCGACTCAATCTGCGCAGGTAGTCTGGTGGGGATTTCAGAATAAAATATGATCTAAGTTAAATCGAAGTCTTGTGTTATTATCTAAAAACTACCAATGACACAGGGCTTCTGATAAAGAGAAATCCCCAATGGAAGACCAGACACGAAGTCCCCAAGACGAAATCCAGACGCTAGTAGAGACGCTAGAAGAGACGCTGGAAGAAGAATAATAGAAGTAAGAAAGTAAGGAAAGAGAGTATACAACATAGCCCACAGGGTGGTAAAAATTTGGTGGTTTTGTTATTTGTAAGGTTATATTTATTTTTGTTAGGCACATTTGTTGTTATTAATTCATCAAATTTCAAATAGAAATCAACAACGATTTATCTGAGAATGTTGTTTATAGCTTACGTTCATGCATTATTATGTATTCATTCTGTGGCATCGGTTAGCTTTCATCCTGCTTTGCTGAGACTATTGGGAAATATTTTACCAATGAGATAATTCCTCGAGCTTTCCATGATTAGAATATTTGTGATATACACTGTTAATAAATTCTCAACATTGTTTCTAATTGGCTGAAAATGTTTTGAAGTTTGCTTTAAGACAAACGAAATAGTGTTGAAGAATGATAATTGGTTGAGTATCATTTTTCACACACAGAATAAATGTGAGAACAATTTACAACTATGTGATAACAAGGATATTTTGTTGCCTGGGAAAACATAACAGAAAAGAAGACAAACAAGACTTGTTACATAATTTGTGGGTAGCCTAGGAATTATGTTTGTAAGTGTAGTTAGATTTTGAATTAAAATTTGTTGAAATTCAAAATGAGGTACCTACTCTAAACAAATCATAAAATCTAAGAAGTTCGTTTAGTGTAGAGGTTATGGGATCGGCCTGTCAGCTTGGCAGTCCGGTTTCAAATCACGCACAGGGCGGTCTTCCGATCTATAGCTCTGCTGATGAGGCCTAATAGGCCGAAATGTACATACAGAGATTGATTTTTCTCGATTTGTTTAGCCATACATTTAATAGGTATTCCCGCCTAATTCATTATTAATTAATTAATTTTCAAAATTAGGTACGACTCCAATTAAGCACTTATTCTCCCAAAAATTATCGGCAAAAAGCCATTCAAAAACAAAGTGTTTACAATATATATATATATATAATATATATATATATATATATATATATATATAATACCAAGCGTGTTGGTAAATCCTTGCAGTGAGAAAAAAACCAGCAAATAGTTTGATTGTAAAAATATACTACCAAACATCAACCGGGGAGAAAAAATATTTGAAAAAGAAAAGACCAACATAGTCGTACCAACAAAAAATAATCTATTGGTACAGTATTTGGCCAAAAGAAAAAACAATCTATATGTATATATATGTATATAATATATATATATATTCATATAACCGCTAGGAGAATAGCTAATAAGTAAAAAGTGCTCAATACCTAAGTAGAGTAAATAATAAAGATAAATCTAATGAGTCAGACAAACCTACTATTAGTTTCGCTTATCAGCTCTTGTGGGTTAATTTAATGCCAAATCTTGTTTTGTTTATATATATATATATATATATATATATATATATATATATATATATATATATCCAAATCTTGTTTTTATATATATATATATATATATATATATATATATATAAACAAGATTTGACATTAAATTACCCACAAGAGCTGATATGCATTTAAACCAAACTACCAAACTAAACCAGATTTATATGTGAAATTCAACCATCCTCGACAAGGATTTGAACTCATCTCGCTATGTCCATTTCTTACAATGATAATCATTATGCCACCCACCTCCATATAGATGTTGAGGGTCAGACATCAGTATTTATTAATGCAAATGAAGATAACGAAAATTATTCATTAAACAAATCATATATATATATATATATATAAACAAAAACAAGATTTAGCATTCAATTACCCACAAGAGTTGATGTGCCTTTAAATCAAACAACCAACCCAAACAAAACTAGTCTTCTTACATGACTTAGCTGAGTTTATCAAACATCTGTACAGTCAGAAAATACAAGGATTGTGTAGTGAGAGGGGAGACCTACATCGTGCAACACGGTGTGACAGAGAGAGTGGCGGGCGTGAAGACTTGCCGTATTCTCGAAGGAAGCGGACTAGGCTTTGCCTGGCGTGCAGGACCGACCTAGAGTCGAACCCGCGTCCTTCAGAATGTGAGCGCTGTGGACGAGCAGTGAAATAGGAAATAGCAGAGTGGCCGTAGGTGGTCGCGCCGTAAGGATTGACGTGTACTTGCAGTGTTGACGAGTGTCGCACGTGATGCACGGACAATTCTGAGTGAGGAGACCGGGTGTGGTGAGATTGAGGTATATTTAAAGGACTTACCCTCGCAGACGAGGGAGAGAAAAACTGCTGTAGTATTTTGTTGTCGAGACGAGCGGGACAAAGAAATAATTTTGGAGATTGGATTTTGGAGCGTGATACAGTTGGGAGGGTTTAGACTGTCGATTGGAACCTTGCGTCAGACTTGACTGTGACCTCCCCCCCCCCACGGATTAGAGATTGTTTTACCCTATATAAATACAGGAACTGTATACACTTAAGATTATCCATTATTTTTTTGCCTCTGTTGATAAGTAATATAAATTCAAAAACAGATTTGCTTTCTGTTTTTCTTTTTAGAAAAAGACTCTGCTTAGAAAGGGCACCCAATCTTTCTTTTTTTATCTACAAGTATGGATTTTCCTTTTTCCCTTCCTTGATGGCAGGACCACTACCAGGGTCTTATGCCACCCTCCCTCTGAATCTATGATACAGGACCCTTACTTCATGACATGTCAATTTTCATAAAGTAGTATTCATAGAAAATATATGAACACCAACTACATGTCAATTTTCATCTTGAACCAATCTTGGGGCCACAAAAAATAGCTGTACAGCCATTAGCCTCCTTTCTTATAAACCATCCGAAAAAGATTTTGGAGCTCCAAACCAGTTGAGAGGTTTTGGGTGTAGTAAGGCCCAGCCTTATTTGAAGGATACTTCAGTGAATGTGCTATTTTTCTTTAGGTCTCAAGTGAATTATTACATTATGACAAAACTAATTAATTTTTCTCTATCCCTGACAATGACTTGCCTATTAATTTCACTTGTGTCACTACTTCTATTAATAATGGAGATTTGCTTCCAGTTTTTGTCTGTAACAAAAACTACGTCACTGCTTACGTCACATTACCCAAAATCGTCATAACATAGAACAAATACACTCAAAATTTGAACATGCAACATTAGACAGTTCTCATTGTTTTTTTTAAAACAAGTTTTAATAAATACATGACTGGTATTATATATCTATATATAGTTTGTTTTATTTTAATACATATTTAAAGTTTACATTTCAAATTGTTTTATTTTTAAATCCTTTAATGAATTTTGATGATTTTACTTACTTAGGGTACAAACTCGCTGACATTTTTTACTCCCACCCCTCAGGCAATATGTTTCAAAAATCTATTTTTACATCGCCCAGAGGGCATTTTTATTTTGTACTAGTTTTTTTATAATAACAATAAATCATAAATATAATTAATTTTACAATACTACATATGTTCTGTTCCTTGAACTAGGTTATTTTTCCTTGCTTTGATTACTAAAATAAAGCTAATGTTAATAGGGATGTAATCTAATAGTCACAACGTTTAAAATGTGGAGTCTGAAGCTTTGAAATATAAACAGTAATGCATTTGCTATTGTTTTTAATGTTTTAAAAATTTAATATAAATTATTAATTTTATTATATATATATATAAATGTTTGTGTTCCTAAAAAGTACGACTGTTATCATCCTGCAACACCCTCTGATTAAAGAGAAGACCATCTAAATCATCCAAGATGAAGTGCAAAAATGTAAATACTGATTATCCGCTGTTGCTTATCCGCCTAATTCTTATTCTTTATGAGTGTTGTCACCTCAGCTAAATAATGGACCATTCCGTTTTTATCATGAAGAAAGAAAGGGAAGAAAAAGAACATGATACACAGACAAATATAATAAGAAAGAAAGGGAAGAAAAAGAACATGATACACAGACAAATATATATAAAGAAAGAGAGTAGGGAAAAGATAGAGAGAGGGGGTGAGCGTATGGAAGTGATAATGCTAATTATGTGTTGTGAGGTGTGGTTTCGTATTCTTTGTTGTAGTAGTAGCAGTAATTATTCGAGCGTAATTGTAGCTCTAGGTCTTAGCTTCTCGTAGCTAATTCACCTCAGTCCTCTAAACTGTCTCTATATATCCCCTGCTGTAATACACATATGTAAATGAGATAACACGCCATTGGCTATCTCCCTACATTATGATTCAATCAAACATAATGAAAAGATGGAAAGGAAAGAAAGAAAGAAAAGAGTTAGAGAGAGTTAAATCAAGATTATTACACTTTTTACATATTGAACATTTTCGCAATAGCTCTTAAGTAAACATATCAAACATTTTAGTCATTGAATTATCATATTGTGGTATATCCACAGGTTCTGCTAGTTAATTTTATTATTTAAACTTTATATTGAAATGATAAATTAACTCTTGTAAAGCCAACTCTTTTAGGATGTGATAATTAATTTGGTTTTCTTGTCATAGCATACTTTTGTCCGCTTTTGTAACTTGAATGTTCACTAATAATGACTTAATAGCATTGCCTCTTGGAAAATTATTCCAACTATTGGTGACATTATCGCTATTTACTTAAATGACATAGAAGACTTTTGATCTCTAAGATCTAAGCTACAATGGATGAATTTCTACATCCAGACATAACCTGTCTGAAACAATTTATATTTGGCTAAGTTCGGCCTGATATTTTGCCTAGCAAAACTTTTGAAATATCTCAGAATATCAATCATAATGTTGTGGTATAATGGTTATTGTCATAGGAAATGGATGTAGCGATCCAAGTTCAAGTCCTGGATAAGGTGATTTGTACTTTATATTGCAAAAGATTGATCAGTGTTGAGTATCTGACCGTCATCTTTGGTTCCAGATGTAGTAAATAAGTAAGCAAGCCAATAAGAATCCGGTGTTATAGTATTCTTTGTAAGTCCAACGTCCAAGATAATCCAAATAGCAATGAGCCAAGGTTAAGAATCAGACCTCTATAAATACACCAACAGCAGCAGCAGCACTGCCAGTGATTGGACAGTAGGAATCTTTCTCAGGTCATGTGATAGCCAACGAGTCTATATTTAGAAGTAGGCATCTGTCACACGCCTTATATCCAAAATATTCCAACCTTTGAGATATCTTAGAATATCACTTATAATTTTGAGATGTAATGGTTAATGAGGTGGAATGTCATAGGAAATCTGAATACTGGATGAGGCTGCATTTTGCATAGCGCTAATACCCTTGAGACTATTCTATCTTCAGGTTTGGGTAAACAGTAAGGCAGATTGCGCTCTTTAACTTTGGTATGGCAATCAGTCAAGGAGAAGGAAAACTCTGAATTTAAACATATTGAACTCCACTTAAAAATTGACTTAGCTTAAAATTTTAACTTGTCTCACATCTTCCTCATGAAGAGGGATTAGATAAATATATACACACCTTTTTGACTAAGTACATGGCGATCATAACCAATACATGACTTTTTGAGACCCTCATTGTGTAAAAGTTGTCGTAGGAAATGAACATGGCAATCTGAGTTCAAATCCTGGACAAGACTGTTTGCATTTCACAACATGCTAATACCCCCGGTAAAGGTATGTATCCAACTATTCTCCTAGCTATGGATAAATAGTAGGGCAGACTTGGCTCTCAGCAAAAGTATCTGGTGCTGGTATAAGAACGAAAACTCTGAATTCAAACCTTTTGAACTCCACTTAAGAATTGACCTTGTGTTGCATCTTCCTTGTGGCAGAGGCGTTAGGTGATCTGTATATTATATATATTTCCTGCTAACTGAATCTTTTTCTCTCTCTCCCATTTCCCTTTCACCCTCTTTCTCTCTATCTCTCTATATAGATATAATAATAACAAGGATTAATTTTAACAAGGATTTTAACTTGGTATTTTAATTGGCTAGTACATAAAATAATCATGTGAACACAGAATTTTTTTCTGATTTTGAAAATGGAAATACTGTTACCATCTTATTTTTTTAATAGAAATATTTTTTATGGTTTCAACTAGATTATACTTGCATGAGTATAATTTTGCAATATCGAAGTACATGCTAGTTTACTCTGCAGATATCCCATTCCCAAGGAAAAACCAAGCTGGGGAAGGTACCTGCTGTGGTTGGTAATACCATGGTAGTTGGTACACTGACACGTTGTACATTGTTTCAATACGTAAGTGATTTAAAATCTGTACAGATGAATGTGCAACATAGTGTAATTCAGGAACTTATGATTTATGAGTTCGAACAGCACAAAAGTAACCAAAACCATTTGTTATATGAAAGGTGAAGCCGCAGTTGATCACAGTACAGTAACCAGGTGGTTTAAGAAATTCCTTTTAGATTGCAAAGAATCTCAACAATCAAGCAAGGTTATGTAGGGTTCCATTGTCATACTACAAGGGCAGTAGAAACAAATCTGGAGAATAAAAGTCAGGAAATCAAAGACAAGTGGGATTTTTTACCTTCATGAACTCGGCAAATGTATCTAGAGTTGCCAAATTGTGCCTCACATTATCAAAATATTGCAACAAATTTGAATTATCCTCGTATTTAAAACATCTTTATTTTCTATTCTGTTTGTTAAATTTTCTCTAATTCAGATAACTCCAATTTCAAATATTTCAGAATACATGACATTTTTCTATTGTCTTCAATTGTGAAATGATTTTTTTTATTCCATTGTAATTTATGAATTAATTCAATTATTCTGACATTTTGAAAATGACATTAGATGATATCATTTTCAGTATTTCGGCCACTTTGTCAAAAGGTTTATCTTGACAATGTTTTGTTTGAAATATCAGCAAAATCAGTTATTGGGGAAGACCCTGTGGCATAGTGGCTAATGTGCTAGACTACAACTAAGTAATAAGCAAGTTCAAACTCTAGTCATGCTATTAACGTTCCCTTTCAAACTAATAGGCTGGGGTTAAGGGTATGAACCCCATAGTCTTTCTAGCTATGGGATAAATAGTACCAATCCATGACATGCAACACCCCACTTTGGCCCTTACTTAGGCTATAGGAGCAGTCGGAGAGGCTCATTCCGATCAATTGGCTAGTCGTTGTAACAGTTTTGACCACTAGTTACAGTTAACCACATTAAGCCCGAAACATTCTAGTAGGGTTTGTTTACTTCCGCTTAGCCTCACTCTGAGACTCTAGAAGGTTGCTTGTTATTCACGTGAATAACAAGAAAACGTATATCTGTGTGAATACACTTATTTCAGTCATGTCAAACCCTAGCATTTATATGATTGTCCGACCCTATTGCCCTTCTTTACCTTATATGAGTTAGAAGGCAGTGACTGAGGGTCTTAATGTCCTGGTTATAACATTAAACAGCATCTAGTGGTGAAGTTTCAATTCTGGAGCTCTGGAGCATCTACAAGGCTTTGGTGTCAAATAAACATTAAAAGTTGATATGCTATTAAACAAAGAAACGAAACGAAAATCAGTGATCAAAACTTAAAATTATTCGCTCAGTATTTCTTGAAACTTTCAAACTTGTTTTATTTTTTAAAAATTGATCCGAAACTTAATTTGGAATTTAATTAAAAATGACAAATACTATAATAACTTCCTTTTTAAATACTTTAACAGTTTGGGGAAAAAAAGAAGTAATTTAAAGAAAATCAAATATTTCTTGCCATCTTTTTCTTTCCTCTATTACACACACATATCTCTCCGGTTATCTTTACTTCCATTTTCGTTCTCTCTCTCTCTCTCTCTCTCTCTCTCTCTCTCTCTCTCTCTCTCTCCCTTAACACACACACACATATATATATATACATACATATATATATATATATATATATATATATATATATATATATATATATATAATATTCAAATTCAAACTAAGGCTAAGGTAGAGGTGTTCTAATTTACATACAGACACGCACACACACACATATATATATGATCAGGTGAATACACACACACATACATATATATATTTCCTGCTAACTGAATATTTTTCTCTCTTCCATTTCCCTTTTACCCTCTTTCTCTCTATCTCTCTATATAGATATAATAGTGTAAGATTCATAGTCAATACACGAACATACAACTCCGACACGTGGTGTTGGACATACATTTTATATAATAAACAGCACATTTATACGACAAGATACAGTAACAATGAAATACATGTACATGAACATACAACAGTAGAGATTAAAGGACTGGAGAGTCCATACATTAAAAATCACTTACTAGTGATGAGGGGGCCAAAGCCCCCAGGAGAGTTGCATAGCGTTGGGGGCAGAAGCCCCCACCGAGAAGTGTGTGACAATGTGTCTAACCCATGTGGGTACCTACGAGAAGAGGTAGCAAAGAGACAGGGTTTCAAAACCCGCGCTTAAACAGACCTCCTGGTGGTCGCCACGGAAACCCAGCGGGAAGATAACTCTTCCAGTCAAAGGGAAGATAATCCCAACAATAGTAACAAGGATTAATTTTAACAAGGATTTTATCTTTGTATTTTAATTGGTGTTGGCGTTTCTTGACCAAAACTGAATATATGGATAAAACCGGTTTTGGTTGCCAGAGCGTTTCGTAACTGGTTCCCGTTTTAATCGAGGTTGCGTTTTAAAAAAAATATTTTTTAACCTAAACAGGCATAACAGTTGCATTGTAAGTTAAAGATACGACCAGCTAACTATATATAAAGAAAATTGATATAAAACGAAAACGATATAAATAGGAAAAATAGAAAAAAATCTACATAAATTAATATAAACAAAATTAAAGTGTAAAATTAGTAAGAGGAAAGGATGCTTTTGAAATGTCTGCTTACCTTAGTGTTGCAAACACTTAATCCATATGCAAGAAAAAAGTACCAAAACGTACCGCGCATTTGATTGGTTATTTGCAACAACCAATCAGGAGCGCGGTAGAAAGGTAGACACTCATCAAATATCAATAAGAGCCCAACATTTCTCTAGCGTTCAAAGAGGGTGGATCAGAGTTCCATCTCCTCTAATAGGGTACGCCTGGTGAGAGGAGTCTGATGTTGTAAGACCCGAAACTCCCCGAGGAATCAAGATTTGACATAACTGACGACGCCCTCTAAAACGTAATAAAGTGCGTACATATTTAATGACTAAACTTTAGTAAAGTATTTCCTTCAAGTCTACTATTATATATAAGTACCGAGCCAATCTCTGTGTGGCTGTTACGTATCCCTGGGATAATATATAAAAAAATTATAATCTATTCGTAAAATACACAGAGCGAATCTGGAAAGGAGGCGGCCTAATAACATGCCGGGTCTACCGGTGGAACAGATATAATGTTGCGAAATCCTAAATCTGTAAGGATACTGGTGTAACATCACCAATTGTCCTCCTTTTATGCATCTCGGCGATGTTTTACAAGGATATATGTTTTTAAATGCATCCAAGCTCGATTTAACATTTACATAAATATAGCTGTTGAAATAACTGTATATTTCTCTTTCCCCGCCATCTCTCCATATATATATATATATATATATATATATATATGTGTGTGTGTGTGTGTGTGTGTGGTGTGTGTGAAAGCTAGAGAGAGAAAGGGATCTCAAAGTTTCATTAAAATTATATACAAAGTTATTTTAACATTTTTTTTCTTGATTTTTCATGTCTTATAAGATCTCTAAAGTTTAGTTCAATTTTCTGAAAGAAATTTGTTCCAAATCTTCTCCCTGATTACTTTCTACTAGCACATAATTTAATAATTGAAACTTTTGGTTTTAATATCTGACATACTTTCTGTCTAGAGTCAAGGGAGAGTTTGAATAGCTTCTAATTTTGTTTTTGTTTTTATATCTTTATATCTTTTTTATATAGCTTATTAGTTCTTAAACAAATGATTATTAATAATATTGAAAATATTGAAACCTTATAATTGCATGTAAAAAGATTAACATTGGCATTAAAATGTCCAACAAAAGTTGACATACTGCAAAACCAACCAACCAACCAACCAACCAAACTGACAAATGAATCAAAATTTAACATTAACTAATCCATATAGGTGTAATATTCTGTTAAATCAATAAACCAAACCTTAAATTCTGTATTGAAGCTATAATTGCTTTTTTAAAGACTATTAGTTTGTTGAAACCACATAACTATTTGACAACCAATGACAATTATTACATAGAAATAATTACATGAAATCATATAACTGTGTGCAAACAAATGATTATGATTATTATCTAATAGAAATAACTGTGTGTAAATTATTGGTGTTAGATAGGAATACTTGAAACCACATAACTGTATGCGAACAAATGATTTTTAAATAGGAATAAAACTTGATACTTGCAAAGAATTATCATCATTAAAATAGGAATACTTACTTGAATCCATATAATTGCATATCAGATATTAGTATGAGATAGAAATGTTGCATAGCATATTCATCTTGCATTGCATCTTACACACAGTGCAGTATATTAGAGTACACCTGCATATCCGTGGTTGAACATAAGTGTACTTGTCTTCTTTATTTAGATATTTACATTCTGTTTCTTTAATCTTAACTTGTATTTATTCTATCTCTGGGCTGGTGGCTTTAGCTGGATCTTCTGTTATTCGGGATCTGTCTGTCTTTGGATTTGGTAGATATTCTGTACCTGTGTTGTTTATTTGTTCTTAGTATCAACACAAGGCTTTTTTAGAGCTCATATATATTTCATTTTCTTAAGATCCCAGATCCCAAACACGCATGTGAGAATGTGGCTAATTGAATGAGAGTCACCATTGCAGCCCATCCCACCAAGTTGACCAAGGACTGATTTTAGAGACATATTTCTTTCGGTTTACTCTCAGGAACTTGAAGAGTAGATCAAACACAAGTCAGAAAGTGTCAATCACATTACCTCCAGTGTTTTTTCATTAACCGTTATTTTAAAATCTATGCTACTGTACATGATTAAGAGGCTAACCATCCATAAGATATAGTATGTTATTACTTAGTTATTTAATAGTTTAAAAAGGATAGAAAATGACCATTATTCCTTTCAAACTTTGCTTTTCTATCCTGGGTAACACTAGATATGACAAAGTTTTTTCATGGATAATATGTATTATTTCTTAATTGTATATGTTGTAAAAGTATAGAAATTAGCCATTATCCCCTTCAAACCTTGTTTTCTGCCCTGGATAACATTATGTAAGATAGATTTTGCTGCTAGATAGTATGTGGTATTTCTTAATTGCTTATGTTGTAAAAGTATAGAAATTGGTCATTATTTCCTTCAAACTTAACAGTTAAAAAAAAAGTATCGAAAATGGCCATTATTCCATTCAAACATTGCTTTTCTGCCATAATACTTGATACAATATAACCGTGTTTAAATTCTTTGTATCAATCTTTGCTATTAAGGAGCTGATAAGATATTTAAAAAAACAAAACAAAAAACGAATCGAAACAAACCTTTGGGGGGGGGGGATAATGTTGCTAAAAATAAAGAAACAGCAAAAGATCAAGGAATTATGATTTTTTTTAAAGTCTTATAAAAATATTTCATGTTTTAGAATTTGACTTTAAGGAATTGGTTTTATAGAGGGATGATTTTCCTTTTTAAGATGATTTTTCCCCTTTGAAGATGATGAATTGATCTTATTAGAGATGACACAAGAAAAAATGCATGGGATTTTAAGCATTCAACTGCTGACGATAAAATAAAAGTAAAAATTTGTAAAAATCAAGGCTAATTTTCTGCTTTTGCAAAATATTTTAGAAATAATTTGAAACAGAACAAACAGGCCAGATTTTCTTTAATAGAGAGAGAAAAGTTTTATGTCTGAAAAAAAAAAAAAAATTAAAAATAGGGCAATTCGCGGAGTATTCCAGAAAATAGTCACTCTACATTTGATTTAGTGTTTTTAAAATGAAACAACTTGAAATGATTTAAATGGATTTGTTTTGAGAAAGTGTCATAAAGGATATACAAAAGAAAACAAGTTTGTGTTTAAATCACACACACACACACACACACACACCACATATATATATATATATATATATATATATATATATATGGGAGTAAAATGGGGAAATCAATCCGACAGTATATGGAATAAAATACAGAAAAACACGAAATGTTCTAAAGTATGAATATTCATTCTTAATGGTAATATTGAAGCTATAAAGTTTTTGATTTTGCAACCTTCTTCAGGACAAGTGATCATAAGATCTCCACACAAGATTTCACCACGTGTCCTGAAGAAGATTGCAAAAACTGAAACATTATAGCATCAACATTACAAGAATAAATATTCATTCTTTGGAACACTTCGTATTTTTCTATATTTTAACACACACACACACACACACGCGTGCGCGCGCGCACACACACACATACACACGCACGTGCGCATAAATACACACCCACGCACACACACACACATATATATATATGTGTGTTTGTGTGTGTGTGTGTGTGTGTGTGTGTTTATATATATTATTAGGCAGCTGCTATTAAACACCAGGGAATATTTCTTCTTTATGATCTTCAGTTGTAGACGTTCAAGTTATCTAGCAGTTTTTCGCAGATTGGGATCCAGATTTTAAAAAATGTTCCCTAGTTTTTACCCAATCACTTTCCACCATTTCGCTGATCATCCCCAGGGGATTATTGGTTGTAGTGTTTGTAGTTTTTGTTTGGATTTAATAATTTGAATTTATTTATTTATTTTTTGTTTATTTAATTAGGAGAGTCTCTTTTGGATGATTGATAAGGTTAGTGTGTCAGTTATTGAAGATCTTTAGTATATTGCTGCCATCAACAATTATAAATCATGTGAAAACAAATTTGTGGATACAAGCAAAAGCTTGTGAGCCTTAGTTTGCGATGTTAAAAGGCTCAACTCCACACTCGAATAAAGTATCCACAAATTTCTTTTCACATGATTTATAATTAATGAACTAGTTGAGCCCCATTGATGGTTTGATTAAAATTGTAACTTATTCTTTTGTTGGGTGTTATCCAAATGATAGAAAAAGTGCCACCGAACTGAATATACCTTGCATCATTAAAAACAACGAACAGCAAAAAATAATACCCCTGAAAATGACCATGGACGTGATTGAAAGCGCCTGGGAAAAATATAGGGCAACTTCTCTATTATTTGGACCCTTGATATAAGAAAATTTATACTAGGAATATAAGTAATTGAGGATCATCAAGAAGAAATATTCTGTGGCATTCAACAAAACCTATTTAAATATTAACTTGCTGCAGATGATATATATATATATATATATATATATATATATATTATATATATATATAGTGGGTATATGATTAAGCTTAGAAATTTAGGAAATTCAAAGATTTTTTAAATATATTATTAGCACCATTTTTTAAAAAGATATCTTTGTAAAATTTGTTGTTCTCTAGAATTCTCCGATTTCCTGTAAATTAAATCCGATTCCGTTTTATATTCTTTGCATTCAATGTATCAAATTCTTATCTTCATTTATGCAAGAATTTTCATCTCAATTGTCAACATTGTTTCATATCATGCATATTAATAATACAACGGTTCTTTCTATTAGACTAGCATCCTCATCTTGATTGTTTATTGTTTTAACCCTTCCATCATATCATGCATATTAATTCATAGACTCATTGAAATTATCATTAATCTATGCATTGTTCAGAATTAGTATAATACAACGGTTCTTTCTATTAGACTAGCATCCTCATCTTGATTGTTTATTGTTTTAACCCTTCCATATATCATGCATATTAATTCATAGACTCATTGAATTATCATTATCTATGCATTGTTCAGATTAGTATAATACAACGGTTCTTTCTATTAGACTAGCATCCTCATCTTGATTGTTTATTGTTTTAAAACCCTTCCATAATATCATGCATATTAATTCATAGACTCATTGAAATTATCATTAACTATGCATTGTTCAGATTAGTATATATACAACGGTTCTTTTCTATTAGACTAGCATCCTCATCTTGATTGTTTTATTGTTTTAACCCTTCCATCATATCATGCATATTAATTCATAGACTCAAGACGCCAGATTCAAGATCTCTCTTTTCTCCTTCTTCTAAGACCGGACAACATGGGTTAGACATTTGTGTCTACACCCCATCCTCGCGGGGCCTCTACTCCCCACGTACGGACTAAGTCAGTAAGTGACTTTAACCTTATGGACTATCCATAACTCTATCTATATCTTTTATATGTACATATAGGTAACTATTGTTTATGTTCTTATTGTACCTTGTGCCTTACACGTATTTCTTGTATATGTGATAAATGTCTCCATGTGCTTTTATTAAAGTCCATTATTTTATGTTCAACACTCGTGTTGGAGTTGTTTGTTTCAACCAGTTATAATATATATATAACCTTGAACCTTACAATAGTTCAGTGCTTCCTGTAGAAAGGCCCATTTTTACTCTACATAGGAAATAAAAGTTTGTAATACTTTCTAATCAACAGAGACATTTCTTGAAGCAATGTATTTCATTTTCAAATCTTTTGCTCTCATCTTTAGGCATTAACTCCAAGACAAACCGGATATCTCATCAGAAGTTCCACGCCAATATTCATTGATTGCATGGCAAACTTTTTCAAGATTTTTCTTCTTTTAACTTGCTGAAGTTTGGCGTAATTATGGTCGGTCTTTGAGTGACTGGAATTTTACTCTTGTCTGCTACTCATACACATGTGTTTTATCTAAATATTTTATCTGAAAAACTTTCTCGAAGAATTACAATAGTTTTATCTGTAGTATTTCCTTTAAGAAAACAAAACTTCCTCCACACTATCATTGAAAACAAAAAAGAAAAAAAGCCAGAGGAAACAAATCCGTCTGTCATGTGATGCGGCAGACTGACTCAGAATAGTGATGGATCGTGACACCTATAGGTAAAACGTGCACCTATATACCTTTTGCATGTAACATACAAATTATGCTTCTTATATCTTATTGTTTTTATTGTTCTATTTGGTGATGTAGATGAATGATAGTATCATTTCCTCATACAGAATAAACGTGAGAACAATTCACGATGAAGTGATACCAAGGATATTTTATTGTCTGAACAAAACATAACAGAATAAAATACAAACATGACGTTAAATACAAGGAATAACTAAATGATAATGAAAATAGTCTTTTAGTAGATAAAGTCCTGGGGTTGCTAAGAAAAGAGGAAAGTATAATAAACACTAAGATATTGAGCATGTTTTCGTGTGTCTTCTACAAGGATGACTTAGGCACTAAATAACCTACAAAAATTAATATGCCATTAAAAAACAAAAAAGAAAATCACACCAAACAAATTATCAGAGACAAAGGTATTGTCAATGGTCAGGAATTAATATAAGCATTACAGACTGAATGGGACTCTTTCATGTATAATCTACCAATGCATGATTTTTAAACTAATTTTTAATTTTCAACTTTTTTATGCTACTAAGATTAAATAAAAGTAAAAAGTAAACTTTGTGGCATGGGCTATTGTCAGTATCAACTAGACAGTGAGGACGCCTATTCCCCTTTTGCTAGTGCTAGACCAGGAAAATTGCTTTTGCAGAGGTGGAGCGCAAAACCTACCGTCAGCTCCCCACTTTACCACACTGTATTGTAGGGAAAATAATATTACCTAAACAGTTACCTACCTTTGACCATTGACAAACATAGGGACCAGGGTCCTTTAGCCATCACCTGATGAGAAACCTCGTGCGATTGGCTGAGGGCATTTGTCAGCGACCAATCAGAGCACATGTTACTAGGCTCAGTTTGGCCGCCAAATTCCGAGGGTTGATTCCATCAATCTTCCTCTTTCGCTGCGACGTCGAAGAACGACGTGCTCCTTTTCCACAGCAATAGACGTCGAAGAACGACGTGCTTTGAAGCCAGTTTACGGAAGAACCGTTGACGCGTAACGTCAAACAAACGAAGCTAGCAAGATATTCCCACCAGAAACAGATAAATCACGCAAGCATTATTTTGCAACCCAAACCATACCATTACACCCTACACTATTCAATTGTAACACATTTGTAAACACACACATGTGTATCACAAGTTACATATTGTATTGTATATTGTATGTTACATGTTCTTGTTGTCTGATAAATGCATTTCGTTTTATAAGATTTGTTGTGTTCGTTACCTGTTATCTTTACCTTTATCCTGTCTTGGTATTAGCACGTCTTTTTCTATAGAGTGGACTAAAGAGTTTATGGCAATGAAGGGGGACACCATACTCCCTAGGTCTCCAAAATAGGGGCCTCACCATCAGGTATGAACCTCGCATTCACCAAGTATTGATTTTCTTCTTTAAGGATGGTCCCATTCTTCCCAGATCTCTATAATAGGGGCCTCACCATCAGGTATAAACCTGGCATCCGCCAACTAATATCAGTTATAAACTTATTTGGAGCTTCTTTTTTTTAGTGATGGGGGTTACTTTGTTTTCTTTTCTATCGACTTTTTACAAAAAATAATCTTCATCTCCATATTGGAAACTTTAAAACTTTTGCACCTGTAATGATGCACTTGCTGTGGTTTATAAAATAAACTTCCAAAAGCAAATTCAGTTATTAGTTCACTTCTTGTGATGGTCTTACATTGGAGTCTGAATGACAGCAAGTTGGGACAGATAAGTCACGCAAGCATTATTTTGCAATCCAAACCATACCATTACACCCTACACTATTCAATTATAACACATTTGTAAACACACACATTTGTATCACAAGTTACATATTGTATTGTATATTGTATGTTACATATTCTTGTTGTCTGATAAATGAATTTCGTTTTATAAGATTTGTTGTGTTCGTTACCTGTTATCTTTACCTTTATCCTGGTATTAGCACGTCTTTTTCTACAATTGGTGGAGATCAGTATTGAACCAGGAACCTTGTGATTCCTAGGCGGGTGCTCTACCAACTGAGCTAAACCGGCCATTTGCATTAAGATTAAATTGGATATTTGAATAATGTCCAATCCTAAAATTTCTGAAAAAAACTTAAACATTAAGAAAATATATTAATGCGTTATTTTTCTTTTCTATAAAAGGATCTTTTTGATTCAGCTATTTCTATTGCCCAGTGGGAATTTTAAAATCTCAATCCAGCCGATAATTTACACTGACTCAATCGTAATTGTATATAATTTGAAATTCTCATTTGCTGAATAAGATAATTGTCATTATCTTAAGGCAACAGACATCACACGACTTCATAACTTTAACCGTTTGAGTTACAAAACACACACAAAAAACATCTTTCTACTTTCTAACCTAAAATTAATAATTATTGCAACAGAAACATTATTACAAGTTGTTTTTAGTCGAACCTTTCAAAGAAGCAAAATTTAATTTTCTAAATGATGAGTCCATAGGTTGTGTGTTTCTATTCAATTAATGATTTGATTTTAAAAGTATATTATTCATATTTCTTTTTTTTAAATGTTAGCATCACTTTCTTGAGTCGGCCAACTCTGAACCATGCCTGGAAGATCTTCACTTTTTAAGATGATATGTTAAAGTAATCATTAAAATAGCATTTTCACTAGGGAATACTCACCCCCCTACCCGTACTTTGTCACCCCCCCCTCCGTGTTATCTTATCCTCATTAATTGTCTCCCTTTATTCATCATAACTATTATCTCGATTGCTAGAGGAACTTGTAACATCTCGTTTTATCAATGAAACCTTTTTGAACAGCTTCGCAGGAATTCAATCAAATTCTTTGCTTGTTTTATCGTTTAAAAACAAATTTAACTTCTTCCTTGAAAGATAATTTGTTCCACTCCTCTTCTGACACATTTATGGCTCTTGTTTTTTTTTTTTTTTTTTTGCAATTTTCTGATATTTCCCATTATTATAGGAGTTGAAGAAGAGTGTAATGTCGATAGAAGTATGTTGGGGTTATCTGCCCTTGATACCAGGCGATTCCTTTTGAGTGTTTAAAAGAAAAAAAGAACACAACTTTAATCTTAATCCTTTTTAAACACACCTTGCATATACAAGAGAAAGTAAAAAAGGTAATCCGAATATTAGCTACATAAATGAGAGTAACCTCCCCTCGTTTCTTTCATTTTGAGGAAGCCGTCTGTTTTGGTCGGCCATTTTCATTTTACTGTAATCAATACAACTGTATGTTTTAACACGAAAATATAATAAAATGAGTTCTTAATAACCATTAAGTTCATTTCAAATAATGCTCAAGCACAATTAAGAACACATTTTATGATATTTTCGTTTTAAAACATTCAGTTGTATTGATTCGAACAAATTCGTATTTTCAGTGTAGATTCCTCAAAGTAAAAGAAACAAGGGGAGGTTACTCTCATTTATGTAGCTAATGTTCAGATTACCGTAAAAATTAAATGGATATTCACTATAACATATCTTTATTATTGTCACATTGCGTTCTGCGCATGCAAGCTTATAGTTAGCTCTGTTGTGGCCACATGATCGAAGTTAACCTTGGTTAGGCAACCAGCCTAAGAGAAGGAAAACCCAGAATTCATTAATGTTGAATACAAGGATTATTATAGTGGAGAACCATGCACAAACCGAGGCTCATGCGTGGCTTGTAGATTTGGGGGTAGTATGCGTCACCCCTGGCACTTTAGCCTTTACCCAAACAGTGTCAGGAAATGATATCACAAAGAGCAAGGAGAAAAAGTTTTCTTTTAACTTTCCAACAAAAGGTTAATACGATGAATGTATAACTGTCAATGTTTGATTTAGAAATAAATATTAGATTGAATTAATTTCTGTTTT
Organism: Doryteuthis pealeii; assembly: GCA_023376005.1. Lineage (NCBI taxonomy): Eukaryota > Metazoa > Mollusca > Cephalopoda > Myopsida > Loliginidae > Doryteuthis > Doryteuthis pealeii. The sequence continues at coordinate 112,568,648 of CM042150.1, read as the reverse complement.
TTTGTAATGTTTAGTTAATGGAACATCTTAATAGTCAGCAACTACCTTTTCTTTTCTGCTAAAGTAGATTTTGTCTTCAAATGTCATAAGATTATCATTTCAAAACAAAATACAATCGAGTATTACAGCAAACCAAAAAAGAGGAACAAACAAAGGAACATTAATTTCTTGGAATAAAATTTCCTTTTAGAAACAAAAAAAAAACAAAAAAAAAAAATTACAAAAAGTCAGCGTTAAAAACGAAAGCAATTGAAGTAAAGATTTAATCGGACGCAAATTGTGTTTGAAAAAAAAATAGCAATTGTGAAAATATAAAAGAAGTCAAATAATTTATCAGTTTATCAACTGCAACAATGTGCAGTATTGTGCAGCATTGTGGTTGATTGCATTGGCACTGGAACTGATTTGTTTTTCTTGGCAATGTTGTCTGTTTTGACACTAGAATTCATGAAAGATGCATTTGAAAGACACAGGAATAATGAAAGGCATTACGCCAAACAAGTACAAGGGTAGAAAAATATGCAAACAATACAGAAATGGTGTGGAATTTTCATAATTTCGACACAGGAATCATTAGTGAAGAAATTAAAAGACAATTTGAAAATTAACTATTGCCAGGATTTCATTAAAAAGGTAAAAAACAAAATAAAAAAAACAAAAAAAAAACAAGTTAAATGGTTTATTATATGAATCAATCCAATCCAATCAACTTGATAATTTTTCTTCTTTTTTATTTTCAGAAAATATTTTTACATTGATTGAAACAGTTAAAAGAAATAATAATAATAATTCTTTTTAGCTTTACAAGAGTGAGTCAAAATTTTACAATATTTTGGTAACGTGAGGCACAATTCGAAAGTTCAGGTCCTGGACGAGGATAGTTGAATTAGCAAATAGTAGGACAGACTGGGCTCTTTAATCTTGGTAGGGCAACTTGTCTAGGAGAAAGAAAACTCTGAATTTAAAGCAAAGGGGCTATCTTCCCGTTAGTCAAAAGATACTTTGAGTGCTCCTCCTCCTCCCTCCCCACTATCCTATGTCATATTGGTCCAAGTGAGACACAATTCAGCAGCTCCGATCACGAAGTCTTAAAGGTGATTAATCCCACTGGGCTGTGTTGTAGAGGTGTCGATGGTGTAACGATTATTGTCGTTGGAAAAGGACATGTCGAAAAATTTCAAATCCTAGACAAGGTTGATTGAATTTCCCATTGCACAAATAAACCTTTACAATTCTATGAATTAATTCAATACAATTAATTTGATAATTATAGTTCTTTTTCATTTTTCAGAAAATATTTTTACATTGCTTGAAATATTTAAAAGAAATAATAATAATAATAATAATAATAATAATAATAATATGGACGCTTCAAACGACAAATAGAAGAGGTTGCACATGAAACGACTTAGACATGGTTAAGAAAGGGAAACCTCAAAAGAGAAACAGAATCACTTATAATTGCTGCACAAAATAATGCCATAAGGACAAACTACATCAAAGCGAAAATTGATAAGACCCAACAAAATAGTAAATGTAGACTTTGCGGTAATAGAGATGAGACTGTAACCATATACTCTGCGAATGTAGCAAACTAGCACAACTAGAATACAAAACTAGACACGACTGGGTTGGGAAGGTGATCCACTGGGAATTATGCAAAAAATTAAATTTTGACCACACAACAAAATGGTATATGCATAAACCAGAATCTGTTCTTGAGAACGAAACGCATAAAATTCTCTGGGACTTTGAAATAAAAACGGATCACCTTATCCCAGCAAGAAGACCAGACCTAGTGTTGATAAACAAAAAAGAAAGAACTTGTCAATTGGTGGATTTTGCAGTGCCAGCAGAACACAGGGTAAAGCTAAAGGAAAATGAAAAAATGGACAAATATCTGAACCTTGCCAGTGAACTGAAAAAGTTATTGAACATGAAAGTGAAAGTGATACCAATTGTGGTTGGTGCACTTGGAACAGTCCCAAAAGGATTAGAAAATGGTTTGGAAAGTTTGGATATCAAAGGAAGGATTGAAGCCATTCAGAACACTGCACTGCTGCAATTTGCCAGAATATTCAGAAGAGTCCTGGAGACCTGAGGAGACTTGCTGTCACTCAGACTCCAGTGAAAGACCATCAGCTAATGCTGATGTGAAAACTCAAAAGGAAATAATAATAATAATAATAATAATAATAATAATAATAATAATAATAATAATAATAATAATAATAATAATAATAATAATGTTTTATTTTACCAGAGTGTGACAGAAGTTTTATAATTGTTTGGTAACAATTAAAAATGGATATGGTGACACAAGTTCAGGTCCTGAATTTCACATAGCACAAATATTCTTCAGAAAGGTATAAATCCAACTATCCTCCCTCCAGCTATGGGTAAATAGTAGAACAGACTTGGTATTTTTACCTAGTACGCCAACTGGTCTAGGAGAAGAGAAACTCTAAATTCTAACCTGGTCATCTCCCCTTAAAAAGAATAAGAGACCACTTCACTTTATAAGGGTGAGTCAGAAGTTTTACAATATTTTGTGGAGGCGTGTGGTGTAATGGTTACCATTGTTGGAAATGGAGATGGTAAGACGAATTAAAATCTTGGACGTGGCTGCTTGTATTTCGCATAGTGTTACTACCATTGGGAAAGGTACGAATCCAAATATTTTCCCTCTAGCTATGGGCAAATGCTTGGGCAGACTGGGCTCTTTAATCTTGGTATGGCAACTAGTCTAGGAGAAGGAAAATTCTGAATTTAATGCAAAAGGGCCTCTATTCTAGTTAGACAAAAAATATTTTGAGCAGTCCTCCTCCATCCCGCCTCTTATCCTGCAGCTCCAATTGTGAAGTGATAAAGGTGATGTGTAGTGAAGGTGCCCATGGTGATTATTGTCATAGGAAAATGACATGGTGACACAAGTTCAAATCCTGGACGAGGTTAGTTGAATTTAACATAGTGCTAATACCCTTCGGAAAGGTGTGAATCTAACTATTCTTCCTCCAGCCATAGGTAAATGGTTGGGCAGACTGGACACTTTAACCTAGTACGACAACTGTCCTAAGAGAAGGAAAAACTCTGTATTCTAACCTGGTAAACTCCCCTAAAAAATCGACCATGAGTCACATTCTACTTGTGTGAAGTAGTTGGTAAATACATACACTGGACTATGACAAGCCGAGCTGACCTGATACTCTCTCTTGGAGAATGGCCAAAGAATCTATGCTTGTACGCCTACCTGACCTTACAAACTGAATAGAATGTCTTGAACCGTCTGGTGATTGTATTATTATCAACCGTGCCTTCACCTTTCATGCAACAAATGTTTTTGGTTGGTTCTGCAGAATTATTGCCCAGTTCGTAAACTATAATTTCCCATTATAATTAGTATAATCATAACACAACCATAAATACATAGATAAAAATAAAACAAAAAAGAATATATAAAGAATGAAAGATAATAAAACTAATATAAAGAAAAAAATATTTGATCAATCTATATATAAATATACAAACATATTTACCAATCCCTCCGATACAAGTTTAAGCGGAGTTTAAAAGGTTTGAATTCAGAATTTTCTTTCTCCTAGATTGATTGCCTATCCAATGATAAACAGCCCAGTCTCACATACTATTTACCTATAGGTAGAGGGAGAATAGTTGGATTCATACCTTTCCGAAGGATATTAACACTATGTGAAATATAAACAGCTTTGTTCAGGAAATCTTTATCTATGAGGTTTTCAAATCGCACACAGTGTTAAGCAATGCCTCTTGCTGCCCACCCTAGGCTATACAGCAATGATTCGGCTTGTGCAGCTGTATTTTCAAAAAGTGCTTGTATATCTGCATAGTCCACATCTGTAATAGTTTCTGCATGATATCACCTGATCCTTGCCTTCTTTATTCTTTTTATTCAAAAATTTTTTTGCAAGATTAATATAACCAAATATATTCACAACATCTTATACTGATAAGATTGGAGGCGCGTGGTGTAATGGTTAGGAAATGGAGACAACGAGATGAGTTCAAGTCCTAGACAAGGCTTCTTGACTTGAATTGCATCATCTTTGTGCAGAGGGGCTGGATACATGCATTCATTCTTTTCTGAATAGGTACATGGCGATCATAACCAATACATACCTTTTTGAGGCGCTCAGTGAGAATGGTTATTATTATAAGAAATGGACATGGCGACCTGAGTTTAAATCCTGTACAAGGCTGTTTGCATATCACATGGCGCTAATACCCCTGGGAAAGGTATGCATCCAACTACTCTCTCTTCAGCTATGGGTAAATAGTAGGGCAGACTGGGCTCTTTAACCCTGGCCTGGCAATCAGTCTAGGAGAAGGAAAACTCTGAATTCAAACCTGCTAAACTCCGCTTAAGAAATTGACCTTGTGTCCCATCCTGGGGTTGGTATATATATATATACTGATGAGATAGAACACGAAAAGTACAGGCAGGATTTACGTCCTACTTTCTAAAGTATCTCTTGTGTGGTGCAAGCAAACTTAGGCAAGTGGTAATAGTAGCTCCGTCAAGATCTTTTTGTTCAGATATTAAAACCAAGGCTTGGACCAGTGTTTAAAAGTTTTTTTAAGACTCGTGGATCTGTAATTGCAACTTTAAATGTTAATTTCTTTTTACGTATGATTGCTATCATTTTGATGTAATATGAAATGAGCACAAAAATATATCTGTATAGATGTTGTTCCCGCTCATTTTAGAGAGTTAAATACTTTATACGTCATTGCAATGTTAATGTTTTGAAATTGACTGTATGAATAATGTTAACAGTCAACCTGATAAACAGTCCATACCTAATTGCAATACCAATGTTCACATTCAAATAGTTCTTAATCAATCAGGTAACGATTATAACACGGGTACCTCTATATATGAATATAGTTAAGAGATTAATTTTCAACTTTTTACATCCCAGACAATTCCAGGTAGCTTTGCTAGTATGATATAAATTAAGGATGGTATGAAAAGAATATTTTTATAAGGCATCGTGCATCTGATTTTCTAAGCCTAGGATTGATATGCCATTAAATACAAAGCAAGTACCATTTACATTGTGTCGCACATATATCACATACCTACAGGCATTTTTTTTCATTAAATCTATTCACAGTTTTAAAAACTTCTTTCAATTATAAATTTCAAAAGAAATAATTAAAAGCTTTATTCTTGTAAATTAACTAACACGCATTTCTTTTCTATTTTAGAGCATTTGTTGTACTCTTATCTTTTGTTTTCAAATGCTAAAGAACTTTTGTAATAAGACAATTCTTAACAGCTCGGTGAACTTATAAGCATTGTGAACAGATCTCGAAGGCATTTAAATATAAGAATACAAATTTCATTTCATTTGGTCAGTTTCAATAATCTTGAAGCTTTCTTTGCCTTTGGCTCGATACCCTTTTCTAGAGAAACAAAAGAATTACTTTGGGGCTTTTTTCTTATATGCTTGTCTGGTTTATGCATTTTACTGAAGAACTCTACAATTCTTCTTTCCATATGCATTTAATGATTTATTTTTGTTCAGTATTTACTATGGGGAGTCAAAAATTTTGCAGCATTGTTGTACATGCTAGTTTGAAGCACATAGGTATTTGTAAAGAGCTACCTCCCCTATTTTCTGATTACCTCCCATTTGGAGAACTCTCTAGTGAATGCTAGTTGATATAAACACTCAATAAGTGTAACAATTTTTCTAAGTAGAATAAAGCTTTCCAAAGTCTATCGGTGTTATCGTTTGTCATTACAGTATTTGTCCTTCTTGTGGCGAAAGGGTTGGGTAAATATCTACGCACTACAAACTAGCATGTAAATATTTATTTTTCAGATACGCTTTTGTTAAGTTCACTAAAACCATTTCAATTTCCAACTTTATTGTGCCAAAGAAGAATATTTATAAGAAATGAACATGAAAACAGATTACAGCACATAATTCATTACATTCTATTTCATATTTTATACAATTCAGTGATATTTATCTTATTAAAAAAAGACATTATAAAAACATTAGGAGTGGGGCTAGAATGGGTTAATAATTATTCGGTTTATTTCACTGGGGAAAATTGATTTGATAAACGAGGAAATTTAGTTACGAGTGGAACGAATTAAACTCGTAAGTCAAAGTACTACTGTCTATAAACACGAGGATGAAAAAAATCACCATGTTGAAATTACCACTGGTCTGATAGGGTTAATCAGGGTAACAACAAAAACAAGATAAATTAATGAATTATTGAGCATATATGTTCAACATTCAGTAATGGAGGCGCATGGTGTAATGGTTATCGTTGTAAAAAATGGACACAACGAGACAAGTTCAAACCCTGGACAAGGCTGCTTGACTTTCATCGCATCCTCTTTGTGCTGAGGGGTTGGATAAATACATACATGCCTTGCTACTAGGTATATGGGAATCATAACCAATACATGGATTTTTTAGTTGCTCAGTGTGTAATGGTTATTGTCGTAGGAAATTGACATTGTGACCTGCGTTCAAATCCTGGACGAGGCTGTTTGCATTTCTTATCGTGCTAATACCCTTGGGAAAGATATGCATCCAAGTATTCTCACTCCAGCTATAGGTAAATGGGTAAATAATTTGACAGACTGGGCTCTTTGACATTGGTTAGGTAACCAGTCTAGGAGAAGAAAAACTCTGAATACAAGCCTGTTGAAGTCCACTTAAGAAATTGACTTTGTGTCATCTTCTACTCACGTGGAGAGGTCAGATAAATGTGTATATTTATATATATAGACAACTAAAGTTATTTATATATATATATTTGTAAAACAAAACCTATTTTTCTATATATTTGTAAAACAAATATATAGAAAAATAATGTTTGTACTCTGACTTCAGGTGAACTGACCATTGCTTTTGTGTATTTGTGAAGACCATAAGCTATAAGTCTTTACTACATCTTTCCTCTGTGTATCAAGTCAAATGTCTTGGAGAAATTTTAATAGTAGTGTTGCCTAGAGATATTTTGCTTGAATCCCTTTCTATAATCAAACGGATGGACAGAATTGAATTGTGGATCGATTTCTATGAAAAACAAGAACGAGCTTACAAGTGATGTTCTCCTATTAGACTCTACACATGGATACACCAGTATGGTCTTCCAGCATAAAACTACATCGATCAGGTCTATGCAGATACTGGATGCTGTGCAGAGGACCTAATAGAGACGGGTGGCAAGGAGGAATCATTGAGACCTTTGCTATCAGCACAACTTGATGACGATGAGTAGGTATCCACCCAAGTACTATCAGCTTGGATTCTAAGAATTAAGCGCTACTAAATATCCATTTGTATTCAGGTTTAAATTATCCCAACCGTATTGTTCTTGTGGCAAACACTCAAGCTTTTTTATCCTACATGTACCAGAAGGCAGTAGCTGAGGGTCTTGGGTATGTTGCTAAACTGCATCTAGCGGTGAAATTCCAATTCTGGGACTCTGAAGTGTGTGGAGTACCCCTTCATTGCCATTACTGCCAAGTCCACTCTGACTCTGAGTGATAGTACTTGTTAGGATCCCATCTATAGGTTAAATAGATAAAAAATATGAGTTTTAAAAAGTATATTAAAAATGAATTAAAAAATAATTGAACACCCAACAATAATGAATTAAGCAAAAACGTCTTCGTTATAAGATAGCCCCACAGAGTTGACATGCTGTAAGTCCATCAACAACCAACCAACTAACCAACCTACCTACCAACCTCATGCTTAGATAGTTTCAATTTGCAGCCTCAACTTGTTTTTTCTATTTTTTATGTTCTACTAAATTATGTATGTTATGTTTGTGAAACTTGTTTTTTTTTGTTTCTGAAATGAAACGCATGTGTTATCAAATTTAAATGTATATAGAGATTACTGAAATGTTCATAAAATGTCAAAAAATAAACCAAAAAAAGTATCTATAAATTTATCTTGTATGACTTGAAGGAAATTAAACTAATATATTTTAATCTTCTTTTAAACAGTTCATAAATATTTTAATAATACATAATTGTAATGCTGTCATATGTAAATAGCAGATTGTAATAGAATAAAATATCACCATTTTACCCCCACCCTATTCCATTCCTTATGAGTAGAGTGTAGACACAAGGTTGTAATATTTTACCCCCCCCCCCACAAAACAAATGAAAAACTTTTGGCAACTGTTGTAAGAGTTGTTCTTCAGGTGCATAATCTATTGTACTTTTTGGTGAGGGTCGGTATTGATTGAATCTGGAATATTGTGGTTCCTAAGAAGATGCTCTACGGAATGAGCTAAATAATTTGTTTCATCTAATGAATTTGGAAACTTAAATGTTTTTAGTGAACTTATTGACATAAACGTAGGTATTTACCCAATACATTCGTCACGGCTCGGATGTAACACAAGGTTGCAAGTATGGGGCATCCAGCATGGATCAGATTCACTATTCAGTAGTTGTGGATTTGTGAGACTAGCTTGCTAATCCTTACACCACAATGGAACTTCCTTTTGCCACAAATAGAATGTGACAAGGTTGCAAGTATTGAGCATCTAGTGAGGATTGAATTCGCTATTCAGTATTACTGTATCTGGGAGACAAGTTTGCTACACATTACATCACAATGAGACATCCTTCTTACCTAAACCCATTCGCCATGGGTAGAATGTCACACAAGGCTGCAAATATGGGGCATCCAGGAAGGATCAAACTCACTATTCAGTATTAATGGCTCTGCAATATTAGCTTTCTAGCTATTCTACCACGATGAGACGCCTTTCTTATTTAATTGACCTGCATAGGATATGACACAAGATCGAAAGTATAGATATAGAGCGAGGATTACATTCATTATTCAATAGGTTTTGTAGGTTTTATGGGATATCAACCTTTGTGTATACACCTAGAAGAACAGTAGTGGTATTATTCAACCCATAGCTGGTATGAGGTCATTTGTACCTTTCCCAAAAGTATTAGTCTGAAATTGAATGTAATAGCACGACTGGAGTTCGTACTTGCTTATTACAAAGTCGCAGTCCAACATATTAGCCACTATTCCACAGGGACTCCACTTATCAGACAGAGAAAACCGAAACACAATACCTAAATAAATTCATAAAACGTACAATGATATTCAATGATTTATGCTTTAAAAGTTTGAAAAAAGTTTAGATTAAGATACATTAACCCTTTCACAATATATATATATATATATATATATATATATATAAAAGATATGAAAGAACCCCACAAAATAAGTGAAACATTTTATAACTTCGCTGATATTGAACATATTTCGATTTTATGAAATCGTCATCAGAACTTGTTTATACTCCGTGTTGTTAAGAGGGCGGAGACAATATATATATATTCATACCGTCGGATTCATTTCAAGCAAACAGAATGTGACACAAGGTCAATTTATTAAGTGGAGTTTAGCAGGTTTGAATTCAGAGTTTTTCTTCTCTTAGACTGGTTGCCCAACCAAGGTTAAAGAGCCAGTCTGCCTTACAATTTGTCATTATCTAGAGGGAGAATACTTGGATTAATACCTTTTCCAATAGTATTAGCGCTAACCTACCACAGTATAATTAAATTCTATGATCATTCCTGTAATGATGTTAATTATCCACAGAAAAATAGAATTGATACTGGGTTGATGAGGATTAGCATGATGTTTTGAAATCATTGCACCAGATCGAGAGTTCTTTTTTCCGTAGAATAAATCTACTTTCTGCAATTAACATTTTTGAGTATATAAATCCAATTTTAGCAGCAAAAGGTTTTAATAATTTTGAGATCAGTTATTCTCATTCCGTTTTTGTTTGGATAACTAAATTGATGCTCTTATAAATGTAAAATAATGAGACGTAGAAATGTGAAAGAAACCAAAAATTAATTTATATGGTTAGGTTAATTTGAAAATGAACTAGATTAAGGATGACGTGTGAATGGCTGACTTGTTGGCTTCTGATTGGATAAAAAGTGCCAATAGGGCAAGGAATGAAATGGAGAGAGAGAGAGAGAGAGAGAGAGAGAGAGAGAGAGAGAGAGAGAGAGAGAGAGAGAGAGAGAGAGAGAGAGAGAGAGAGTTGGTTCGAAGTTTTCGAAGTGGATGGACGTAAGAAACTGTCTGAGGGTTTTAGATGAGACGCATTGCAATGGAAGTGTGACCTTTCAACTTGGGATAAAATTAATGAGCTCTAAAACAAGAACGTCTTGTGTTCGTTATTAAAACTTTCAGCGGCGCAAGACAAGACAAGACACCCTCCCCAAAGAACCTAAATTGTTTCAGACTTGAAGAACGGAGATAAGCCAGCCAAATAACAGATGTAGAATACCGGCTGCTGCGATCTAGAATAGAAGATATGAACAATAGAAGATACTACAGATCCAGATAAGTATAGGAATTATATACTCCTTCAATTAGACGCCGCATCATATATACAATTTGATTCCTAATGATCTTTTACAATCTACAACTCCTTAAATGATCCCGCTATATAACACAAATTAATTGGATGTTTTGAACGGGTTGTATTATGCAAGGTGTATAATATCTGGCAAATTGTCTCCATGATCCAGTGATTTTTGTTATCTTGTTTATAAAGGGATTTATAAAACTTGTAAATTCAGTCATTGTGGACTCCTATGTTTTAATTTACCCTATTTTTCTATATGATATTCTGCATGTTAATATATATTCATCTCCATCTGTTTCCATCTCTCTCTCTCTCTCTCTCTCTCTCTCTCTCTCTCTAATATATATATATATATATATATATATATATATATATATCCTGTTTCATCTATCTCAGTCAGTTTAAAGTGAGTGAGAGAGAGAGAGAGAGAGAGAGAGAGAGAGAGAGAGAGAGAGAGAGAGAGAGAGAGAGAGAATAAAGCATAATCACACAGCTTATATACAGTTTTGTTCATGATATCATGTGATATCCTTTCTTCTTGTGTCACCCAGTAAGTAAAACGATATCATTAGTGCGAACTGTAGTGGACTCTGCTTTGGTACGAATCAATAAAAACTTCTAAGAATTTAAAAGTATCATTAACTTCAATTTCATATCACGTGAGTTCACCTTGTAAAGGTGAAAAAAGTACAGAGTACGCTAAGGCTGCTCAGTCAGTAGTGATGTGCCTCTGAGATACTCTAGTTATTCAGAAGTATTGTAGAGACGCTACATAGGGATATATCTTAGCACAATGAACATTTAGTATCTGTCTGTAACCGAAAGTACCTCACTGCCTACGTCACAATACCCCCAGGAATTGCGTAAGTTTATCAATGAGCATTTAATTTATAGTCAAAATCATTAATTTATTAATAGTGTAGATGATACTGCAATATGGAGATATTTATACCAATAGCCCATGCTATGAGGGTATTTACCCACATGCACATACAAACCGAAGCTCATGGGGTGGTGGGCACAAAAAAAGGCGTTGATCCCGTCTGCATTCCTCCTCAAGGGGACGCCACATGCACTGGACAATAAACTCAGCCCTGCTTCTTTAAATCAAGGGGGCAGGTATTGCCTGGGGGGATGGCCCACTAGGATTACGCCGTTAATTCAATGCTAATGGTCCAGTGGCTAAAACCACCGGACCCCTGCCCGAATACCGGGTTATTAGTGCATTTAAATCCTGCAAGGTGTGTTATGTATCACTAAAAATAATGGTTTACATAATATATGGTATGGTTCATTTGCACACTGGTTTTAGGAAAACAGTGTTTATTAAATAATTACTTGGTGTTATTGATCTTTGATATTATTGTTTTATTTTCCAACGTATTAAAATCAATCCTATTAATGATTTTATACAGAAATCAAATATAATTAAAATAAGTGTAATCTTTTTATATGCGTTCTTATTTAGTTTCGTTAGTCTTCTAATTCAATACATTTCATTATATCAAGACATAAATACTTACGCCCAGAAGGCACATATTCTTGATAGTTTACTGAATATACTAATTCTACCAAGTTCTTGCTAGTTATAATAAAATAATTTTCTCCATATTAATTCCTCTTTGCATCTGCTCCTGTGTCTTGGAATTATCCATTGCATTGAACTTGGAATTATCCATTGCATTGAACTTGGAATACTTAGTATTTATAATTAATTTCATTGTTCATTCATTTTATTGCCAAGTTTCATCTGATAATTGTTTCCTTGTTGATAAATAAAACGTTTAGTTTGGAGACTGTTATAATAAGAGGAGATTTTAATCTTATTCTGCAACAGAGGCAGCATTTGAGCCCTTTTTGATTATATATATATATATATATTATATATATATATATATATAGAGAGAGAGAGAGAGAGAGAGCAAAGAAAGCAGCAGTAAATATATATATATATATTTACCAACCCCTCCGCACGAGCAGGATGCGACACAAGGTCAATTTCTTAAGCAGGGTTTAACAGGTTTGAATTCAGAGTTTTCCTTCTCCTAGACTGGTTGCCTAATCAAGGTTAAAGAGTCCAGTCTGCCCTACTATTTATCCATAGCTGGAGGGAGAGTAGGATTCATACCTTTCCCAAGGGTATTAGCGCTATGTGAAATGCCAACAGCTTCGTCCAGGAATTGAACTCGCGTTGACGAGTCCATTTCCTACGACTCTAACCATTAGACCACGCGCCTCCGTAGTAATATAGCAGTAATATAAGCAGTTATAAATCCCCCCAATATATATATTTAATTTCGTTAATTTTTCTAACACACACACACACACACACACATATATATATATATATATTTATATATATATATATATATGTGTGTGTGTGTGTGTGTGTGTGTGTATCAAAGAAACAGGCTTATATACCGGTCATATTAGCAGTTATACATTTATTTCCGCCAACATAAATAATATATATTTCATTCCGTTAGCTTTCTAATTTCATTATATTAAAACCTCAATACTTACGCCTGGAGGGTGTATATTTTTGCTAGTATTTATAATATAGATTCATGAAAATCATATTTTGCTTTCTGTTGATGACAACTTATTTATCTGCATTCATAAGAGTTCCTTGTTTTCATTTAAGGAAGGAATAGTAACTACAATGAAAAAAAAGGGAATGTACAGTGGCTCCCTCTATCAAAAATATGGGTAAGGCTTCAGATTTAATCGTTAAAGAAGTGATTTTCAAATGTATTTGTAGGTTAACGATTAAACATTCGTCAACATTGCTTTTCTTACCGCTGATAGAATCAGAATTTTCTACGATTTTGTTTTGAGTTTATCTAATCAATGTTTGCTTTCTGAAAGTTTCTTTGAAGTAGTGAAAAATGTTAACTTTTTTATTTGATTTATCAGTGTTTCGGCAGATGTCTAAATAATATAATGATTTCTATGCATCATATGCGAATGCCTTTCTCAAAAGAACAAACATATTGATTGTGTCTTTAGTGCAAGTACTGATATATATATATATATATATATATATATATATATTATATATATTGATATATATATATATATATATATATATATATATATTGAGTATATATATATATATATATATATATATATATATATATTATATATTATATATATATATATATATATAGTGTATGTATGTAATATATATATATATATATATATATATATATATATATATATATATGAAGTATGGATTCCATGTTTGCTCTAGTACTTACAAAAGATATAATGATGGCAATAAATTAAATAACATAAATGAAGAATATATATATATATATATATATATATATATATATATTATATATTATTAAAGTATGGATTCCACATATGCTTTTTGTATATAGAATGACAATCACATTGCCTATGAATTAAACTAAAAATAATGAAGAAAATGTGAAAAAAAAAACACAATTAAAATTTATTTAGTATGAAAGGCCGTGAAGTGTATTCTGAAAAAAAAAAAACTGAGAAGTATATCGATTTTATTTCAGAGAGAATTTCACCCTTTCATCTGCAAATATTATATATTTATATATATTATATATATATATATATTATAATATATATGGTACTTTGCAGAATCTTGTTATATTTCTTTACTTTTATTGTTTTGTTTTACTTCTAAATAATATTATGTAACAAAGAAAATGCGGAATTAACCAAGTGACAGATTTTGCATTGATTGCAAACATTTTTAAATATCAATCACGCTTCTTTGTTGGGTTTTATTTTACGGCATGTCAACCCTTGGGTTATTTAAGCCGTAGACGTTTTGTTTTATTCCTTTTTGGTGATAATCACATCTTTTAAAACTCGTTAGCCTTAAAAATATTTTTTTAAACCAGATTTAAAAATCTATTTAGCCCATAGATGGGACTCTAAAAGTTATTACCACTTCGGTCAGAGTGGACTGGGAGTAATGGTGATGAAGGCATACTCCAAACTCCCAAAGCTCCAGAAATGGAATTCGCCATTAGATACAGGTTAACGCCATACCAGAACACTAGTCCCTCATCACCGCCTTCTAGCACATATTATTAAAAAGGTTGTGGGTTAGCCAAAGGGGCATTTATCGGGACAATCATATAGGTGCTCGGGCTGATGTGACCAGCCGATTGATGAGAAGGACCTCTCGACCACTTGTCTAGCCTAAGCAAAGACTAAAGTGGAGTTGGATGTCCTTGGACTGCTCAACCACGGGATTCTGTCCTTAACATCACAAGTCGCCACTCACAGCCAGCGCCAACCATGAAAATGAAATTTTCTAATTGCTCATTCAGCAAATATGAGGTATGTTCAAAAAGTTTCAAAACCAGAGTTGTATTACAAAGACACAAAGGAAACACGAAAAGAAATGTTTAAGAAGGTCAAGGTCAATCACTTATCTATTGTTCCATGATTCATAAATTACCATTATTTTATATTCCCACACTAATACATAATTCAATATGCAACCTATCAATATGTAAACAATGTTAATATTCTTCAAAATAATCCCCTTGGTATTAACACACACTATTCCAATGAGTTTTCTATTGGTTGAAGCACCCCTGAAAATCCTCTTGGTGAAGATGGGTTTCTGAGATTTTCTTCATTTATCTATCACTATCTTTTCACATCTCAT
>CM042150.1:112535202-112553436 GCA_023376005.1 Doryteuthis pealeii | reverse complement strand
CCTTTGCCTGTTCCCTTCTCTCACTGATGTCAGGTTCACTGAGTGACTTCAGAGTAAAGCTGATGTTCATTTATCCCAACCATTTACCCATAAATGCATTTGCACTCTCGCTATAAAAGGGTACTCTCCTACCCTTCATGGCTTCCTCATTACTTTACAGCATGTCAGCAAGCACTTTTTTAATAACCATTCAGTCCCAGCCGCTCATTCAACCATACTAGACCAAATACAAAAACCACAAAATTTTTTTACCCCTGTTGGCATATTTCTCTTTGTCAAGGAGAATAATGCTGACCACACCCTGCAGAGAGCATAAGAACCCTCCACCAATTGGTCATGCTGCCTGCGGTGGCAACCCATGATGCTTAAGGTAGGATGTCCCTGTGGCTGTAGCAGCTTCCATGAGATGTAACCACTCCACTTTTTCCTTCTTGGGCTTAGATGATGGCCAGAGATGGTCCCCACCCAATCGGGCTTGTCACATCAAGCACCTATTGATTGTCCCTGCCCTATTAGCACTTCAAGCAAATTTCCTAACCCTTTTATCATGTACGTTGATAGAAAAGTTGGTGTCCTGAGTGATTAGGTCTTGAGTATGAGCGTTAAACTGGATTCTCAGTGGTGAAGTTACAATGCTGGATCTTCTGATGTTGTAGAGTACCCCTTTCATTTCGCCATTACTCCCATCTACTCTGATCCCAGACTTGATAGTACCAATTACTTCATGGGCTAAATCAGATAAAGAATTTGAGTTTTTTAAAAAAATGCTATTTAAAAAAATCGGGTTTTTAAAAAAAATGCAATACCTAACAAAGAGTAAATCAACAAAAAAAGTTTTGGCATAAAATAACCCTAGAGGGTTGACATGTCCATAAAATATAACCAACGAAATTTTTTAAATATTTCTCTGAATTTATGAGCATGACTCTTTGATTAATTTGGTATTTATTTGATTATTCGGACTATTATCCTCAGCTTATTGTTAGCTACACAACGTTTTGGCAAATATCCATGGGCCGCAATGAGATATACAGGGTTGACTAATATGTAGATGCTAAGTGACAAAGTTCATTTTTAGCTTCATGTCAAACACCGGCAAGACAATAATACTATAGTATACTTTAAAACAGCTTATCACTTGTACCCAGTTCATGGTTGATGGAATCAAGAACAGGGACTACCGCTATGATTGAAATAAAGGTTCGTTCAATTCTGTAAAAGGCTCCAAGTTTGACAAAAAGGTTCCCTGAGTTTGAAGAGAAGGGTTTCAGAGTCAGAGAAGGGTTCCATGATTTTGACAAGAAACACAGACTGAAGAAGCGCCAAAGAGCAATAAATAATATACTAATTTATAATGAAATAATAATGGAAAAAAATTTTGTCTTAGATTTAGTGCCACATCGGGATATGTCTTGCTATGAAAAAATCGAAAATCATCAATAAACTTAAAATTGCCTTGAGTTTAAGACTTCTTATAGCAATTTCTTTGATTCCCTTTATCAAAAAATGTTCCTTATATACTAAATTTTAGGAGTAGGAAGCACTAGAAACCTCATTTTACAGACAAAAATTAAATTACAAAAAGTCGCATTTTCGGTGGAAAACCCTCACCAAATTTTGGAGAGCTAACAAATCAATATACACCGACAATTATTGCGAATTGAAGTTCAAATTTTTGGGGAACTGTTATAACTGTAACACATCCACCCTGCCTACAAAATTTCAGAAAAAGTTCAAGGGGGGTGGGTGACAAATTTCTACTTCTATTCTGAATGATTTGACATTGGAATTGCCCACATTTCAATATGAAATGTATGTGAAATCAAGAATTATTAATGCAATGAAACTTTTTTCTGAGTTTCTTCAAAAATCAAATTCATCACATAGCCAAACATATTTTTGAAATTTGACCAGCATTTCTTAATTTGATAATATTGCCCGTTCCTCACTCAAATGATTTTAAACTTTATTTTCTTCAGGGGAAGATGACAATCCACATAACTCATATATATAGTATAATATATTATCATATATATAGTATATAAGTATATATAATTATTATATATGAAAGTAGAGCCTAAACCAAACAATGTGGTTTATTTTGCTATGGCCTTTTACCGACAATTTTTTGAGAAATATGTGCTTAATTTGAAGTTCATACCTAAAACTTGAAAATAATTACGTTAATAATTAATGAATTTAGGCGGGCATATATGTTAAATGTAAGGCTAACATTAATTATTAACTAGATAATTTTCACGAATTAAGGTATATTGCCTCAAAAACATACACATAATATATATATATAGACTGTGTGTGTGTGTGTGTGTTTGTGTGCTGTGTGTGTAAATTTCAATGTATTTCTGTATTGAAGAAAAAGCATATTTAAGCATTACAGTTTTATGATCAAATGGAATCGGGAAATTCAAATTGTTTCCAAGCACTTATTACTATTTCCCCTTGGAATTGCACTAATCCACTCTCTTCTCCCATTGGATAAATAAACTAGTAAGAAAGATGTGTTGTCCCTTTAGTCTTTCTAGGCTAAGAACCTAATTCTAGCGAGAAGGAAAAAAATTTCAGAAATCAAAACAGCTGCATGCAACTTAAAAAAAAGTTTGACTTGTGTTAGATACTATGTTATGGTAGAGGGGTTGGGTAAATACACACAAGAAAGAAAAGTTGAATGAAAAATTAAAGATTTGGGTTTTGTATGATCAGTACCTACTGTCGGGAGGGAAGGGATATGCTCATGGTGTACATGGCTAACATGATGGACTTTAACAATGTAGTAAGGCAAGTTTTGAACTCCGGTTTGCACACTGTGTCACTTTCAAAACTATACCTGTCACAGGGCAACATTGTTCTTGATTGATAAGTATCCAAATACCACTGGTTGAAACCAATGTAACATTGCACTTTAAATATTATTGCATCTATAACAAATTAAACCACAGACACAAACACGACACCACACATAGGGTCTGTATTAGCTCAGCCGGTTAGGAGCGTTCGGCTAGAAACCACCAAGTGTTCCTAGTTCGATTACCGCGTCCTCGCCGACTCAGCGTACTGCAGTAGTTACAGGGATCTGTGCAGTAACAGTAAGGAGCTGATGGTAGGATGTTGAGCCGCATCACCTCAGATGCTAAGATAATTTCGCTTGGCTCAGCGCTAGTTGAAAAGGAAATAGACTCCCTCTACTGATTGTGGCGATACCGGACCACTAGGCCGCCTCGACGACTTTCTTTACTTATATACTATATATATATATTAATATATATATAGATTATATATATTTTATATATATATATATAGCGTATTTCTATGAACATTAGTCCTATATCAAGCATTCTGCCCAGATGCGTAAAACCACCTTACACCAGCCTTTTAAAAAAGAAGAATCTGCAAGAAAATCGTTTTTAAAACATTATTGTTTGTTTGTTTGTTTTTTTTTGGTTTGTGTTTTAAGTTTTGTATTTTACCTGGGATTGAACACTAGTGAGAAAATGATGTCTTCTTTCAGAAATGAAAACAGGCCAAAATAAAACCAGGTAAAATATTCATTTTTCATCTGTTTTTCACTAAGAATAATGAAAGTATGGTGTTATGTACATTGAAACTGACACGGCAAACAAGTATGAATAAATGATTTCTACTAAACTATTCAATTTTTTATTCTTTTCTACCATAACGATTTAAGATAGAAAAGCAGCATGAGAGTTTATCAAAAGTATTATAATTTTTCATAAACTGTGTTACCAAAACTTATTTCCTCCACAAATCTAAAGAATAGAGATATAAACTTTGTTTCTATAGAATTAGAAGATATAGGAAACTTAATAGTAAGAAGTGAGTTCTTAATTAATTCTAGTTGTTATTATATGTATATAAATATAATGTAACATATCATTATACTATATATATATATATATATATATATATATATATATATATATACATGGACAAAATATGAAATAAATCCGATCGAATATGGAGGAAAACAGATAATCAAAGTATTCCAAAAGGATAAGTTTATTTTGATGATGAGTTAACATTATAAAACGTTTTGGTTTTCACATAACCTTTATCAGGACTTTAAGATGAAAGAATGTTGTCTAGACAGGGTATGAAATTTATATATATATATACATATATAGTCACATACTTTCATATCAGTGAGAAAACTCAACAGACTGTCATTAGGCTATAATTAAATTTATTTTAACCTGGTAGCTCTATAAATGAGCACCAATTGTCAAATTGCCATCACCCAAAAATCTTTATAATGTAATGTAGATTGTTGATGACTATCTGATAAAAACACCAGTCTGGATGGTCTGATTTCCTCTAATTTTCAATTCTTCGCCAACATTTTTTCCAACCCTAGGGCTGTTTCAATGGGGCAACTACTAAAATTGCTATCCCTTTCACCCTATGTTGCCCATATTTTTCTGTTTTCTGGGCAAAGCTCCATATATTTGTTTATCTTTTCACTTCTTTCACTTTCACTCTGTGGTCCACTGGGGTGGAGTGAAAGCAGTCTTCTCATGTCTCCAGGACTCTTCCGAGTATTCTAGCCAATCTTAACAATGCTGTACTTTGGATGTCTCGATTTTCTGTTCACCTAGACTCTTATCCAGACTTTACGACCATTCAAGGGCACTAGTTATAATTGGTGTGACATTTACCTTCATGTTCCCACAGTTTTCTTAGTTCTCTGCAAGTCAAAGTATTTGTCTATCTTTTTGCTTTCTTTCACTTTCACTCTGTGGATCTGCTAGGACTGCAAATTCCATGAGATGACAAGTTTTCTTCTTCTTGTAAATTAACATCTAGGTTTGGTCTCCTGGCTGGGATGAGGTGATCTGTCTGTATCTCAAAGTTCAAAAGAATTTTATGGCATTTCATTCTCCAGGACACTCAGACTTGTGCATATACCATTTAGTTACATGGTGAAAATTATTATTATTATTATATTATTATTATTTATTTATTATTATTGATTGATTTATTTGTTTGCTTGTTTATCTATTTACTTATTTGGTTTTGTGTGTTTTCTTACTTAATTTCTAAAACTAATATTCTAAATAATATAAATTTTACCCCCTATAGAAATAATTATAAAGGCTTAGCCAACTGAAAAATCAGAAATTTGGTGAAACTATTTCATATTTTCTAATCATATTGAAATCCAAATGAATTTCTCTTATATTTTTCTTTTTCTATTCTAAATATTTTCATACTTTTATTAAGAAAGTTTTTATATTGTTTTATTCCTCTTTTGTTTTTGGTATCTTCTCTACTTTGAGCCGATTCTTAAAAAGAAAAAGACTTCAGGCATTTCTTTGATTCTGTCTGCAAGACTCTCTTCCAATTCCTTTCTGCTAATCTTGTTAATTAATTAGTTACACACTGTTAGATTATATTAGAAATTTGCTTTTTACATTGTTAGCTGGGCAGAACACATTGAATAAGTTGATTTTATTGCATTATCTGCCATAAGGAGACACAGGTGGCACAGGTGGCCGTAATGGTTATCTAAATGGACTTGACAATCCAGATTATGGTAAAGTCACACAGAAAAACACCAATCCTACTTGATCAGAAAAAAGGAGATAGATTCCCTTTCAGTTTGGCTGATACAACAATAGGCCACTCACTGACTATTATATATATATGTATATTGTGAAGAGAAAAAATGGAAGTGAACCGACGCTATGTAAAATAGTGAACATTTTTTTGAAAAAAAACACAGGTTCAAATAAATTGAGTGATATTTTATCAGCTAACGCTGCAGTGTTTCAATCTGTTCTAGGTAGATCTTCTTCAGGGCTTTTGTTTTTATATAAGGTAAAGTAAAATTTATCACAGAATAATAAGACTGTGATAGTTTCTATCTCTTCCCCCACTCGCTCTCTCTTCTCTCTCTCTCTCTCTCACACCACACACACACACACACACATACGCACACACACAATGTGAGAGAATGTTCAACGTCATCCTTCAAAACCGTTTATCCCAGCGTTTCATTAATTTTCAAATTATTCTAAGAGCGCTAATTTTCCATTCAAAACATTTTAAACAAACTGATCAACAAAAACTATCACAGTCTCCTATTATTCTTTGATAAATTTTCCTTTTCCTTATAAATCAACAAAAGCCCTGAAGAAGATCTGCTAAAAAGATTGAAACACTGCAGTGTTAGCTGAATAAATATTCACTCAATTTATTTGAACCTGGTGTTTTTTTCATCAAAAATTTTCACTATTTTACATACAATATATTATATATTGTGTGTGTGTATGTGCGTGTGCGGGCGCGCGCGCGTGTGTGTGTGTGTAGGCAGATTTCTAGTATTATTCTAGTATTAGTATTGACTTGACAGTAGTCTGATATCATTTATGTCTTTCATTGCGACAGTATAACTTTCTTGCGAGGGAAAAATCTTCGCTTACCACAGTAGTTTTTAAGTAATTTTTTTACCTCTTTTAGCAAGTCTTAAGTTCAGGATTCTTTCACTGAATTTTTCTGTGGTTGAAAATTCAACTATCAATTGCTCTGTGTATATTCCTAATCTCAAAGAATTGAATATTGGTAAAGAGGATCCTCACCCATTTCAGCGAACTCTTTAAAAATAAGTCAGAAAAAGAACAACCATTCATCAGAAAAATACATTGAATGTCATATCCTAAGCAGTGAATGGATCTTGGAGGAGGCAAATGTAAAATCAATTTTCAATCTAAAAGTGTCTCTAAAACAGGCAGACTTTCAAAATTCTGCCACCTACTCTAGACTGGCAATATACATTCTCAAGATGTGTGCACAGATAGACATGGACAAAAAGACACTCACAAACTGGCCGGGTTAGCTCAGTCGTAGAGTGTTCAACTAGAAACCACAAGGTTCCTAGTTCGATCCCAGTCCTCGCCAACTCAGCGTATGAGTAGCACAGGGATCTGTGCGGTAAAGTAAGGAGCCGAGGTAGCGTGTGACGCTCCACCTCAGACGCCCAAAAACAATCTCCTTGGCTCTAGCGCTATGAAAAGGGGATAGACTCCCTCGCTAAAATTTGTGCGAAGGCAATTACCAAGAATAATACAGCACAAATTTGATAAAAAAGAACAAAATGCTAAAAAGTTGGCATATTATCCATTTTGTAAAATGAATACATAATCTGAATATTCTTCTTATTTTATATATTTTTATAATATATATATATATATATATATATATATATAAAATTATAACTAACATTATTTTGCAAATCATCCTCCATCT
Organism: Doryteuthis pealeii; assembly: GCA_023376005.1. Taxonomy (NCBI): domain Eukaryota; kingdom Metazoa; phylum Mollusca; class Cephalopoda; order Myopsida; family Loliginidae; genus Doryteuthis; species Doryteuthis pealeii. The sequence continues at coordinate 112,546,155 of CM042150.1, read as the reverse complement.
CCATACAACATTTCACCATGTCCTGATGAAGTTTGCATAAACGAAAATATTATAAGAATAAACTTCATCTTTTGGAATACTTTCATGATTTTCTAACTTTCTACACACACACACACACACACACACACACACACACACACACACACATATTATATATATAATAATATATAATAATATATTATATATATTATAAATTATATATTATATATATATATATATTATATATTATATAAATATATATATTATATATATATATATAATATATAGTATATATATATATATATATAATATATATACTATATATATATATATATATATATATATATTATATATATATATTATATAGAAGGAAGCCGCGTGCGTGTAATTTGTTAAAGTCATGGGAAATTGGACTTGTCGCCCGAGTTCCAAATCCTGAACGTTGTAATTTGCAATTTCACTTAGCGCTAATACCCTTGGGAAGGTATGAATCTACTCTCCCTCCAGCTTATGGGTAAATAAGGTAGGGCAGACTGAGCTTCTTTAACCTTGTAGGCAACGGTCTAGGAGAGGAGACAAACTCTTGAATCAACCTGTTAAACTCGCATTAAAGAATATGACCTTTGTGTCGGATCCTGCTCCATGCGGAGCGGGTGGTAGTATATATACTATATATGTATATATATATATACTATATATATATACAGGGGCCATTAAACCCACCAGTAGATAATGGAACACAAAGTAGAATTCTTTCCTTAATCTCATTGATAAACCAAAGAGCAAATAAGGCAAGGCTATAAATACAGCACCTCTACCTCCTTTGAACCATGAAAATGAAAACTTCTTCCCCACCCCTACAGGGCCTAAACCTCTGTATAAAATAACCATCCCAATCACTTGGTTGAGAATGTCAGTAGCTATAAAGACTATTCAGTAAGCAAGTGCCGTTACAATATCCACACTTACCCTTAACTTATATATATATATGAGGAAAAATGGATTTGGAATGAATCGACAGAATGAGGTAAAATAAGGAATGAAAGAACAAACTCAGACAAAAATCGTTTACGATATATTCGCTGGAATATTAAGTTCCATTCCTCAAGCCTTCATATTCATTGGCCAGATTGTCTTCATCTTTAACTGGACCCAATAACTCAAACAGCTAAAATACCACTCTGCACATATTAGATGCCTGATGGATCTATAAACAACGCTAACGAAGACTACTAATACATCAGTTTTCCATTCTTGAAGATTCTGATTTCAGTTGAATCCTACCAATACCAATTAACAATTGTTCGAGAACTAGAGATGGAATGTCACTTAGAACTATTAAGCCTTATATCAGCGGGAGAACGCTGTGGTATGTGACCTGATTTGGAAGTTCAGTAGGAACATGGACTCATCGACCGAGTTCAAATCCTGGGATGCAAGCCACAGTTCACACTAGCACTAAATAACTCTTGGGGAAAAGTATGTATATTTCCAACTTATTCTCTCTCCAGCTATGCGGTAAATAGTTAGGGAAGACTGGGCTCTTTAACTTGTTAGAGCAAGAAGTCTTATGGAGAAGGAAAAACTCTGAATCCGAAACCTCTTAAATCTCCTTCTTGGGCTGCGTCAGAACTAGAATCAGGCTCAGAGCCTACTACGTGATGATATTTCAAATTTTTTGTTAAATTTAATTTCTAATTTATCTGTTAGCACAATCGTTTCCAACTGGTACAAAAATCGCCAAAATTTTCCCTGTTTTGAGCATCCTCGTCACTCATCAAAATCATGGATCCTGTAATCTCTAATTTGCAGCGGGCGTTGTTACGCAGAAAAACAATGTAGCATAATGGTCGGCCTTACTGGGAACACATATTTGTGGCCTTGTGTCAAACCAGAAAAGGAAGGCTTAATAGATGTTAGGTATGGATTCTCAGACCTTACCGGTGTCTCTTTGAAGATTCGGCCCGAAAACGAAAATAAAAACATAAACGAGATTCTTTTGAGACATAAAGGCGGGGTTTTAACGAAAATCCAGTCTTCCTTGACTGTTGAACTTGCTCTTTGATACGAACAGTGACCGTAGAAGAAAAAGTCGAATGGTTAGAAATGAATCGAACATTCTTTCCTTCTAATGAAGAGACTGGATATGTGATTCGCGAGAAAAAGACCCTTCTAGATTGTTCGTGTGAGATAATAATATATATATGTGAGGGCGTGTAGGGCTAGATTCTAGTACTTATTCTAGCTATTAGTGCTATATGACTGACCAGTAATCTTGTTTATCATTCTCATGTACTTTCGTTTGAACAAGTATAAGCTTTTTTGTATTGGAAAACAAAGCAAAACAATAAGCCCTAAAAATACTTCCTGCAACATATTGGTACCCATCAAACAAAACCTTCACCAAGCCTTATTAATAGACATCTTTCATTCTCAAAGAATCTATTCAGGGAAATTCTTACAGCACACACTTGGTTGAGAACTCAAATACTGATTTCAATCTTCATATCTGTGTTAAAATTATTTAAATACTAAAATGGGGAATCTGCAGACACACCTGGAGAATTACCCGAGTCGCTTCGAGCGCCACAGTACTGGAAACAGCTAGAGAATGCATTTTACTCTCAAGAGAATTAACAGGTTTTAATCAAATAAACAGTTTTATATGATATTTCAATTACTAAACACCCCTGCAAGGAAAAACGTCTAAAAAGCTGGTTCCTCATTTTGCACTTGTAAGGTTCGTTATATCGAAGGGCTGTTGTAATTTAACTGGCAACTCTATAAATGTGAACAAAGATTCTGACGCACGAGAAGCATTAGTTTCTCTAATCACCTCGAGCAAAAGACGTTTCGCCAATTGGTCTTTTGAAAAGGATTCATGGCCTAATTAGACAATGGTGACCACTACAGCGTGTCTTCAAGTGTCCGCAAAATTCACCCTGGTTTAGAAATGAGATCTCGACAAAGCCAAAAACAGATTAACATTTGAGGGACCAGGATTTTCATAAATTAAAGAAATTGGATCAATACCCTTTTTGAAATATAATTGACTAATAATTAGCTGATCCAAGAACTAAAAAGAATATGAGAACATAGCTTGCATACATATATATAATATATACTATACTATATACCTATAATATATATATATATATATATTATATATATATATGAGAAGTAAAATAAACGATGTGTTCTTGATATGGACTTGTTTTAGCAGACAATTTTTTTGGAGAATATGGTGCTTTAATTGAAGTTGCGTACTAATTTTTGCAAAACTCACAAGACCGAAAAAAATCAATATCTGTATGCTACATTAGCTCTTGCTTGATGAGGCCTAAGGGCCGAAATGTACACACAGTGATTATTTTTCCTTCGATTTGTTTTTGCCTTACATTTGAAATAGGTTATGCCCGCCTAATTAATTAATTATTAATTCCATTAATTTCAAAATTAGGTACGACTTCATTAAAGCACATATTCTTTCCCAATATATATATATATATATCATAAATATATATATATATATTATATATATCATTAGTATATATACGGATGTGTGTATCTAAAACAGTTAGAATCCCCTTTCACATCTCTGTAGGTGATATAGCCTTTGGTAAGCTGTCAACTTTGATGCTACAACTTGATCAGATTTAATCCTGGCTGATAGGTTAGCTTACAAATGTCTAGCACACTGAAGAGATCTTGGTTCGATTAAGTCAAAACACGTGTCCGTGATGACCTATAATATATTATAAATATATACTCATACTCTTTGACTAAATTGGGTCTCTGAACCGATAGATATCCATATTAAACGAAGGTTTTTTCTCTAAACAACACCCTAGACTAAACATATTTCTTAGACAAATAAAACCATACCTTTGATTTTACACATGTCGCAAAATATTGAACCCTCACATACACAAATATGAAACACTACTGTAGGAACTATTATGTAAATCTTTGCGTTATTCCCACACATCACGAACACCCGATCCCTCAAAGACAAGGCTTTTTAAGTATTTCTTCTTATTTAGCGCATGCACTTGTACCAGATAATTACATAATAATAACCGCTTTGCACATTTAAGACATACCCACTTCCTAAAGGAGAAATTTACACATTTCACCATTATTTCGCCAATACACCCATTACACCATTCATATTTTTACATAAAAAGTATTTGTTTTTTAAACTAATTAAATAAACATTCTTTTCTGAACAAAAACATCCGTTTACTAACCGATCCATGAATGAGTTAAATCTCTTCTTTATGAAAAGAGAATTTTTCTATTTTTGAATTTGAAAGTATTCTTTCTTCTTCAGAAAAACCTGTCAATACCTGAAGACAAATCAATGTCAGGCGACATGTACATGACGTTAGGCGAAAACACGCACGGAGGTGACAAAGACTGAGCGATTTCACAGCCTTTCCACCCCACTCCCTTTTCGCGACAACAACCCACATGCCTTCCGCGTCCGAAGTTTAAATAGTTTTCTGCTTCTCGTCTCGCATGACGTCCAGATTAAACAACTACTTCTTATCATCTCTAAAAACGGACTAAACTTCATCATGTATGCTTCGATGATCGAATTTTGTAATTGAATACACCATCACGACATACTATTTAGTTCATAAGTATAACGCCTACATGACAATGGACTACAAACAATATCCATCGCCCAATTCGTAACAACTATTGTCGCCCACGCACATAAATGTGTTTTCATAACCACTTTTCTCTCTCTCTCCTCTCTCTCTTCTCTCTACTAGTATATATAATATATATATATACTATATATAGTATATATATAATATATATATATATATATCATATAAATTTACCAACTGCTCCGACCTGCGCTGAACCCCAAGGTAACTTTCCTTGGCGCGCCACGACCCGGTCTTAACAGGTTGAACTCTCCCACCCGAGTTTTTCCTTCTCCTACGAGATCGCTTACGCCCTAGCCAAAAGTTAGAGCCCCAGTCTGTGCCGTACTTATTATCATAGCTGGACGTCTGAGAGTAGTATGGTTGCATAACCGTTTCCCAGGGGTATTACACTACATGAAATGCAAATACAGCCTCATTCCAGGATTTGAACTTGAATTCAACCAAGTCCATTTCCCAAACCACTCCATCCACTCCACCTCACCACCCATTTAAGACTGCACAAAAATACAAAGGGGATTGCGACTAAGAATATATATATGGCCATTTTTGACTCGAATGTTGGTTAAATCATGGGCACCCACTGGACAGCTGTCCCACCACAGGGAAATGTTAAACATTTACTTACTTCCATCTTCAAGGTGTTTATATATGTGTCTAATGCGAGCTAACCTATATCATTTGCACATGCTAGTTGCATAGCAAGAATATTAATTAAAACACGTTTATAGCCATCTTGTATATTTTGAAGGAAACCACATAGAAAGTTACATTTGGTTCACGCTATTGGTATTGATTAGGCCAGCGCAGCAGTCTGACCCCTGATAGACTGTGCTAGGCCCATGGATATCCTACGATATTATTAGAATGTACGATCTTGTGACTCAAATTGGTGAGAAACCTCTCTCGCAGCTCTGCAGAATCAGGTGGACTCCTTCTGAGCTGCGCAAACCCAAACAATGACAACCTCCCTCTGCAACTTCTTCTTCCAAGTGGTGTGAAAATGTTCGGCGTCTCGTGGACAAAAAAATAAATAATATAGCATCAGAGGCGGAATAACATTAGACTCAGAGATCCAGACTATCAGAGCACAGAGACGAACTGACTAATACTGAGTATGTGTGCGAGAGAGATAACGAGAGTTATAATATAGATGGTGTCGCTTTTAAAAGAAGACGGAGTGTGTCATGGATGCCACATATTTTTTTTAATTTACTTGTAACTTGTTACGTTTGTTTTTTTTACAACACATCACAACCCTTTTTGAGTTCGATTGTATGAATAAGAGCTAATTTTGAAAACTAAAAGACTCAGATTGTTACACTTTTACTCGCTGTGCTTAAGTTGGCGCTCAATTAAGTACTTGAACAGGCAAGAACGCTCAAACTCTTCAGTGATCTAGGCGAAATAACTTGGTGCTTTTCTGCATGACCTTGATAATTGGAAGTATAGATTAGATAGACACGGAATACACTGGAAAATAGTTAGCATAACCGATAGATAGATCTAGAACCTCAAATCAATGTCATTTGCCAAGTGACATTTACGAACAAATAAACACTGTCTGAAAACAAAAATGTTATGGTTGCTGGTTGGTTGGTTGGTTGGTGGCTTGGATTTTATGCCATGTAACAACCCTTGTTGGGTTAATTTTAGCCAAAACATTTTGTTTAATTCCAGTCTTTCACGGGTATATCAATTTTAAGCACTTTTCTCAAACTCATTTCTTTTTATTAGAACCCTTACTGTGGGATCCTAACAGCGTACTCCACTCCGGGTCAGGGTGGACCCGCGATAATGGGATGAAAGGGTACTCTCATTTCCCTCAGGAGTTCCCAGAATGGGAATTTCAGCATCAGGATAGAGTTTAACATCATCGCACATGGGAACACACCTTCTCAAGCCACCATATATGATAAAAAGGGATGTGCGGTTTATAATTTAGGTTGCTATGGATTGATATTTGACCCAGATTGATCAAGAGGAGGCCTATCCAACTGCCCATCAGCCTAAGTAAGGGCCAAAGTGAAGGTGTTGCATGTCATGGACTGCTCATCCACCAGCGGTTCCATCATTAAGCATCATGTGATCACCCACCCAGAGCCCAACAGGGGCCTCATTGAGGGGTTTCTAACACCCTCTGCAGAGGTGCATCTCAGAGGTTCTCAAAGCCCAGCTAACAGGGCTAAAAAGGTATGAGTGTAGTATTCATGTTTTTACAAAAGCTCCCCACAGCGAATCACAAGATCATCTTATAATAATGTATTGTAACCACTTTCACTAATAAAGCCAGAAGTCTATTTTTCTGGAAAGAATTAAAAGATGGAAGGGTAAAGTATCAGACACTTGAAAACATTTGAAACAAAATGGAAATTTAGAAAGAAATGCAGAATAATATGAGCTGAATTTTCGAGATAAGAAAGCAATTTGGAAAGGGAGATAACTCCACACAGACATGCGGATTAAAGAAGATTCAATAAAATAAAGGAAAAAAAATATCTACTCTCAGTTCATTAATGTGATTAATCTAATAACTTTTAATATGAACTTGAAAATTCATTGACGCAGAATATTTTTTTTCCTTTATTTTTATTGAATCTTCTTAATCCATGTCTGTGTGGAGTTATCCCTTTCCAAATTGCTTTCTTATCTTCAATTCACTCATATTATTCGCTAATTCTTTCTAAATTTTCCATTTTGTTTCAAATGTTTTCAGTGCTGATACTTTCCCTTCCACTTTAATTCCTTCCAGAAAATAACTTCTGGCTTTTATATTAGGAAATGTTAAATACATTATTATAAGATGATCTTTGAACCTGTGAGCTTTTAAAAACATAACTAACACCATTTTTAGCCCTGTTAGCTGGGGCTTTAGAACACTCTGAATGCACCTCTGCAGAGGGGTTAGACCCCCTCAATGAGGCCACCTGTTGGCTCTGGGTGGTGACACATGATGCTTAATGATGGAACCGTGGTGGATGAGCAGTCCATGACATGCAACACCTCACTTTGGCCCTTACTTAGGCTAGATGGGCAGTTGGATAGGCTCCCTCTGATCAATCTGGTCATATCAATCCATAGCAACTATATAAACCCCATCCCTTTTTATCATATATGTGCTTGAAGGTGGTGTCCTGTGAATGATGTTAAACTCTATCTGATGCTGAAATTCCCATTCTGGAACTCTGGGGAATGAGGAGTACCCTTTCATCACCATTAATCGCGGGTCCACCCTGACCCGGAGTGGTAGTACCTGTTAGGATCCCACATAAGGGTTTAATAAAAAAAATGAGTTTGAAAAAAAGTGCTTAAAAATTGAATACCCGTGAAAGACTGAATTAAACAAAATGTCTTTGGCATAAAATAACCCAACAAGGGTTTACATGGCATAAAATCCAACCAACCAACCAACCAACCAACCAGCAAACCAATAACATTTTTGTTTTCAGACATGTTTATTTGTTGTAAATGTCACTTGCAAATGAATTGATTTGATTCTATCTATCTATTTATCTATCTATTTCAGTGTATTCCTGTCTATCTATCTATCTATCAATTATCAAGTCATGCAGAAAGCACCATTTTCGCTAGATCACTGAAGTTTAGCAGTTCTTGCCTGTTCAATACTTAATTGAGCAACCACTTAAGCAACAGCGAGTAGTGTAACAATCTGAGTCTTTTGTTTTCAAAATTACTCTTATTCATTAAATGACTCAAAAAGGGTTGATGTGTTGTAAAACAAAACAACGTAACAAGTTAACAGTAAATTTAAAAAAAAATATGTGCATCATACACACTCCTCTCTTTTAACACACCATCCTAATTAAACTCTCTTTCTCTCTCGCACACATACTCATTTAATCAATCTCTCTCTGTTTATATCTATCTATCTAAGTTTATTCCCCTCTATCTATCATTATTATTTTTATTTCCCGAGACCCAACATTTCAACACTTGAAGAAGAATTCAGAGGATTTCATTTTTGGTTTCCAGCTCAGAAGAGCACCTTGATTCAACTCAGAGAGTTTCTCACCAATTTGAGTCACCTAACATTCTATAAATCAGGATATCATGCTACAAGTCAATCAGGGTCAATGTCTGCCTATCATACCAATCTGAACCAAATGTAACTTTCTATGGGTTCTTCAAAATAAAATGTTAACTTTTTTAATTTAAATATTCTACACTACATTGCAAAATGAATAGGTTACCCATACATTATATAACACCTTGAAGGATGGAAGTAAGTAATGTTTAACATTTCCCCTTGTGTGACCAGCTTCCAGTGGGGTGCCCATATTTAACCAACATTGAGTCAAATGCCATATATAATCATTTCCAATCCCCTTGTATTTTGTGCATCTTAAATGGAGTGGAGGTGAGTGGTGCAGTGGTTTGGGAAATGGACTTGTTGATTCAAGTTCAAATCCTGGATGAGGCTGTTTGCATTTCATGTAGTGCTAATACCCCTGGGAAAGGTATGAATCCAACTACTCTCCCTCCAGCTATGAGTAAAAAGTAGCACAGACTGGGCTCTAACTTTGGCTAGGTAACCATTCTAGGAGAAGGAAAACTCTGAATTCAAACCTGTTAAACTCTGCCCAAGAAATTAACCTTGTGTCACATCGGAGCAGTTGGTAAATTTATATATATATATATATATATATATATATATATATATATATTATATATATATATATATATATAGATAGAGAGAGAGAGAGAGAGAGAGAGAGAAAAGGGTATGAAAACACACAATATTGTTAAAATGGATATATTTTTGTATCATTTTCATAGCTTATATTGAACAATATTTTGATTTATAAAAATCATCATCAGAGCATAATGATAATTAGGTCCGTTTTTAGATGTAAATGTTTTTAATCTGGACTCATCGAGAGAGAAGCAGAAAATAATTTAAATTCAAACCGGAAGCATTGTTTTTCCAAAAAGAGTGTAAGCTGTGAAATCGCTTCGTCTTTGTACATCCGCTGCGTGTTTCGCTAACGTCATGTACATGTCGCTACATTGTATTTCTTCAGTGTAACAGTTTTTGAAAGAAAAAGAAATACTTCAAATTCAAAAATAGAAAAATTCTCTTTTTCAAAAAAGAAGAGATTTAACTCATTCATGGTCGGTTAGTAACGGATTTTTTTCAGAAAAGAAATGTTTATTTAATTATTTAAAAAAAATACTTTTTATGTAAAATATGAATGGTGTAAGGGTGTATTGGGATAATGTGAAATGTAAATTTCTTAGGAAGTGTATGTCTTAAATGTGAAAGGGATTTTATGATTTCTGGGTACAAGTGTCGCTAAATAAGGAGATATATTAAAAAGCCTTGTCTTTGAGGGATGGTTTGATGTGTGAGAATAACGCAAGATTCCATAATTCTACATAGTGTTCTATTGTGTATGTGAGTTAATATTTTGGCACATTTAAAATCAAAGGTATGGTTATTGTCTAAAATATGTTTAGCTAGGGTGTTGTTTAGAAAACCTTGTTTAATATGATATCTATGTTCAGAGACCCATTTAGTCAAAGATATATATATATATATATATATATATAGTCATCCACGGACACGTGTTTTGACTTATCAAATCTCTTCAGTGTGGCTAGACATTTGTAAGCTACCTACAGCCAGGATTGAAATCTGATCAGTTTAGCATCAGTTGGACAGCTTAACCACAAGGCTATCATCACCTACAGAATGTGAAGGGATTCTAACTGTTTTAATACACACATCCGTATATATATATATATATATATATAATATATAATATATATATATATATATATATATATATTGGGAGAATATGTGCTTAATTGAAGTCGTACCTAATTTTGAAAATTAATGAATTAATAATTAATTAATTAGGCGGGCATACCTATTCAAATGTAAGGCAAAACAAATCGAGAAAAATCAATCACTGTGTGTACATTTCGGCCCATTAGGCCTCATCAGCAGAGCTAATGTACATACAGATATTGATTTTTCTCGATTTTCAAAATTAGGTACGACTTCAATTAAGCACATATTCTCCAAAAAATTGTCTGCTAAAAAATCCATATCAAAACACATCGTTTATTTTACTTCTCATATTATAATATATATATATATATATATATATATATATATATATATATATATATATATGTATGCAGCTTTCTCATATTCTTTTTATTCTTCTAATTTATCATTATTTTCAAAATATTGATCAACTTTCTTTAATTATGAAAATCCTGTCCCTCAAATGTTATCTGTTTTTGGCTTTGTCGAGATTCAATTTCT
>CM042150.1:112490202-112530202 GCA_023376005.1 Doryteuthis pealeii | reverse complement strand
AATAAATAAATAATAATAATAATAATAATAATAATAATAATTTTCACCATGTAACTAAATGGTATATGCACAAGTCTGAGTGTCCTGGAGAATGAAATGCATAAAATTCTTTTGAACTTTGAGATACAGACAGATCACCTCATCCCAGCCAGGAGACCAAACCTAGAGTTAATTTACAAGAAGAAGAAAACTTGTCATCTCATGGAATTTGCAGTCCTAGCAGATCACAGAGTGAAAGTGAAAGAAAGCAAAAAGATAGACAAATACTTTGACCTTGCCAGAGAACTAAGAAAACTGTGGAACATGAAGGTAAATGTCACACCAATTATAACTAGTGCCCTTGAATGGTCCGTAAGAGTCTGGATAAGAGTCTAGGTGAACAGAAAATCGAGACCATCCAAAGTACAGCATTGTTAAGATTGGCTAGAATACTCGGAAGAGTCCTGGAGACCTGAGAAGACTTGCTTTCACTCCAACTCCAGTGGACCACAGAGTGAAAGTGAAAGTAAGTGAAAAGATAAACAAATATATGGAGCTTGCCAGAAAACAGAAAAATATGGGCAACATAGGGGTGAAAGGGATAGCAATTTTAGTAGTTGCCCTTGAAACAGCCCCTAAGGGTTTGGAAAAATGTTGGGAAGAATTGGAAATTAGAGGAAGAATCAGACCATCCAGACTGGTTTTATCAGATAGTCATCACACAAAATCTACATTACATTATAAAGATTTTGGGTGATGGCAATTTGACAAATTGGTCTCATTTATAGAGCTACCAGTTGAAATAAATTTATTATAGCCTAATGACAGTCTGTTGAGTTTTCTCACTGATATGAAAGTATGTATATATATGTATATATATATATAATTATCCATCCCTGTCTAGACAACATTCTTTCCATCTTAAAGTCCTGATAAAGGGTTATTGAAAACCAAAACGTTATAATGTTAACTTCATCATCAAAAATAAACTTATCCTTTTGGAATACTTTGATTATCTGTTTTCTACATATTATCGGATTTATTTCCATATTTTGTCCCATGTATATATATATATATATATATATATATATATATATATATATATATATGATATGTTACATTATATTATATATACATATATAAACTAGAATTAATTAAGATCTCAACTTCTTACTATAAGTTTCCTATATCTTCTATTCTATAGAAAACAAAGTTTATATCTTCTATTCTTTAGATTTGTGGAGGAAATAAGTTTTGGTAACACAGTTTATGAAAAATTATAATACTTATGATAAACTCTCATGCTGGCTTTTCTATCTAAATCGTTATGGTAGAAAAGATAAAATTGATAGTTTAGTAGAATCATTTATCATACTTGTTTGCCGTGTCAGTTTCAATGTACATAACACCATACTTTCATTATTCTTAGTGAAAAACAGATGAAAAATGAATATTTTACTGGTTTTATTTGGCCTGTTTTCATTTCTGAAAGAGACATCATTTCTCACTAGTGTTCAATCCCAGGTAAAAATAACAAAAACTTAAAAAAAACAAACAAAAAAAAAACAAACAAACAAACAATAATGCTTTTAAAAACGGATTTTCTTGGCAGATTCTTCTTTTCTAAAAGGCTGGTGTAAGTGTTTTACCATCTGGCATGATGCTTGATAAGACTATGTTCATAGAAATAGCTATATATATATATATATATATATATATATATATATATATATATATATATATATAAGTAAAGTAAAGTCGTCGAGCGGCCTAGTGTCGGTATCGGCCAATCAGTGAGGGAGTCTATTTCCTTTTCACTAGCGCTAGACCAAGGAAATTATCTTAGCATCTGAGGTGGAGCGCCACACCTACCATCAGCTCCTTACTTTACTGCACAGATCCCTGTACTACTCATACGCTGAGTCGGCGAGGACCGGTATCGAACTAGGAACCTTGTGGTTTCTAGCCGAACGCTCTACCGACTGAGCTAATACAGCCCTATGTGTGTGTCTGTTTGTGTCTGTGTTTATTTGTTATAGAATGCAATATATTTAAAGTGCAATTGTTACCATTGGTTTCAAACCAGTGTATTGGATACTTATCATCAAGACAATGTGCCTGTGAACAGGTATCAGTTTGAAAGTGAACACAGTAGTGCAACCGGAGTTCAAACTTGCTTACTACATTGTTAAAGTCCATCATGTTAGCCATTACACCATGAGCATTCTCCTCTCCCCCCAAAAGTGAGGTACTTCATAAAACCAAATCTTTAATTTTTCAATTCAACTTTTCTTCTTGTGTGTATTTACCCAACCCCTCTACCATACATAGTATCTAACACAAGGTCAACTTTTTTAAGTTGCATGCAGCTGTTTTGATTTCTGAATTTTCCTTCTCCTAGATTGGTTCTTTTAGCCTTAGAAAGACTAAAGGACACAATCTTTCTTACTATTTATTTATCCAATGGGAGAAGAGATGGATTAGTGCAATTCCCAAGGGAAATAGTAATAAGTGCTATGGAAACAATTTGAATTTCAGATTCCATTTGTCTAAAACTGTAATGCTTAATATGCCTTTTTTCTTATACCATGAAATACATTGAATTTACACACACACACACAAACACACACACACACACACATCTATATATATATATATGTGTATGTTTAATTGAAGGCATACCTAATTTTGAAAATTAATTAGTTAATAATTAATGTTTAGCCTTACATTTGAACATATATGCCCGCCTAAATTCATTAATTATTAACTAATTAATTTTCAAAGTTAGGTATGACTTCAATTAAGCACATATTCTCCAAAAATTGTCGGCTAAAAAAGGCCATATCAAAAATAAACACATTGTTTGTTTACTTACTTTCATATATATATATATATATATATATATATATATATATATATATATATATATAGTTTGTGAATGTCATTCTTCCCCCTGAAGAAAAAAATTTAAATCATTTGAGTGAGAACGGAGCATATTATTAAATTAAGAAATGCTGTCAAATTTCATAAATATGTTTGCTATGTATGAATTTGATTTTTGAAAACTCAGAAAAGTTTCATTGCATTAATAATTCTTATTTCACATACATTTCATATTGAATGTGGGCAATTCCATGTCAAATCATTCAGAATAAAGTAAAATTGTCACCCACCCCCTTGAATTTTTCTGAAATTTTGTACAGGTGTGGACTGTGTTAAAGTTATACATTCCCCAAAATTTGAACTTCCAATTCCAAAAATTGGTCGAGTTATATTGATTTTTAGCTCTCAAAATTTGGTGAGGTTCACGAAAAATGGCGACTTTTTGTAATTTATTTTTGTCTGTAAAATGAGTTCTAGTGCTTCCCTACTCCTAAAATTTAGTATATAAGAGCATTTTTGATAAAGGAATCAAGAAATGCTATAAGAAAGTCTTAAACTCAACCAATTTTAAGTTATTGATGATTTCTGATTTTTTCATAGCAAGATCAATATCCCGATGTGGCACTAAATCTAAGACAAATTTTTTTCCATTATTATTTCATTATAATTAGTATATTATTATTGCTCTTTGGCCTTCTTCAGGTGTTTCTTGTCAAAATCAGGAACCTTCTCTGACTCTGAAACCTTCTCTTCAAACTCAGGAACCTTTTTGTCAAACTTGGGAGCCTTTACAGAACTTTGAACCGAACCCTTTATTCAATCCATAGCGGGTAGTCTGTTCTTATTCCATCAACCATGACTGGGTACAAGTGATAAGCTGTTTTAAGTATACTATAGTATTATTGTACTTGACCGGTGTTGAACATGCAAGCTACAAATGATTGTCACTTAGAACTATATTAGCTCAACCCTTATATTCATTGCGCCATGGATATTGGCCAAAACGTTGTGTAGCTAACAATAAAGCTGAGGATAATAGTCCGAATAATCCAAATAATACAAATTATCAAGAGTCATCTCATAAATTCAGAGAAATATTTAAAAATTTCGTTGGTTATATTTTATGACATGTCAACCCTTGGGTTATTTTATGCCAAAACTTTTTTTTTATTTACTCTTGTTAGGTATTCAATTTTTTAAAACCCATTTTTTTAAATACATTTTTTTAAAAAACTCAATTCTTTATCTATTTAGCCCATGAAGTAATGGTACTATCACTCTGGATCAGAGTAGACCTGGGAGTAATGGCGATGAAGGGGTACTCTACACATCAGAGATCCAGCATTGTAACTTCACCACTAGATTCAGTTTAACGTCATACTCAAGACACTAATACACTCAGCCACCACTTTCTATCACGTACATGATAAAAGGGTTAGGAATTTGCTTGAAGTGCTATAGGGCAGGGACAATCAAATAGGTGCTTGATGTGACAAGCCGATTGGTGGGGACCTCTCTGGCCATCCATCTAGCCCAAGTAAGGAACAAAGTGGAGTGTTACATCTCATGGACTGCTCAGCCACCAGGAATCCATCCTTAAGCATCATGGGTTGCCACCCATGACCAATTGGTGGAGGGTTCTTATCTCTCTGCAGGGGTGTGGTCAGCATATTCTCCAGACAAAGAGAATATGCCAACAGGGGGTAAAAATTTTGTGGTTTTGTTATTTGTCAGTATGGTTGAAATGACGTGCTGGAACTGGGAATGTTATTAAAAGTGCTTGCTGACATGCTGTAAATAATGAGAAGCCAGAAGGTAGGAGATGTACCTTTTCATAGGAGAGTGCAATGCATTATGGGTAAATGGGTTGGGATAAATGACATCAGCTTACCTGAAGTCACTCAGTGACCTGACATCAGTGAGAGAAGGAAGCAAAGTAAAAAAAGAACAAGGGAAGAGAAAGGAAAGTAGGAGAAGGGTGTGAAAGGAAAGTAGGAGGAGGAGGAGGCAGAAGGAAAGAAGTAGGAGGAAGAGAAAGAAAAGCAAGAGGAGGGGGTGAAAGGAAAGTAGGAGGAGGGGGCAGAAGGAAAGAAGTAGGAGGAAGAGAAAGAAAAGCAGGAGGAGGGGGTGAAAGGAAAGTAGGAGGAGGGACAGAAGGAAAGAAGTAGGAGAAGGAGAAAGAAAAGCAGGTGGTGGGGTGAAAGGAAAGTAGGAGGAGGGGCAGAAGGAAAGAAGTAGGAGAAGGAGAAAGAAAAGCAGGTGGTGGGGGTGAAAGGAAAGTAGGAGGAGGGGCAGAAGGAAAGAAGTAGGAGAAGGAGAAAGAAAAGCAGGTGGTGGGGGTGAAAGGAAAGTAGGAGGAGGGGGCAGAAGGAAAGAAGTAGGAGAAGGAGAAAGAAAAGCAGGTGGTGGGGTGAAGGAAAGTAGGAGGAGGGGGCAGAAGGAAAGAAGTAGGAGAAGGAGAAAGAAAAGCAGGTGGTGGGGTGAAAGAAAGTAGGAGGAGGGGCAGAAGGAAAGAAGTAGGAGAAAGAAAGAAAAGCGGTGGTGGGGGTGAAAGGAAAGTAGGAGGAGGGGGCAGAAGGAAAGAAGTAGGAGAAGGAGAAAGAAAAGCAGGTGGTGGGGGTGAAAGGAAAGTAGGAGGAGGGGGCAGAAGGAAAGAAGTAGGAGAAGGAGAAAGAAAAGCATGTGGTGGGGTGAAAGGAAAGTAGGAGGAGGAGGCAGAAGGAAAGAAGTAGGAGAAGGAGAAAAAAGCAGGTGGGGGTGAAAGGAAAGTAGGAGGAGGGCAGAAGGAAAGAAGTAGGAGAAGGAGAAAGAAAAGCAGGTGGTGGGGGTGAAGGAAAAACAGGAAGAGTAGAAAGAAGGGAAATACCCTACAGTATGACCAGAAGAATTTTTTTCAAAAACAAATTTGTTGACCAGTGTAGACCAAGTTTTTTTTTTTTTGCTAAATCAGAAGAGTGACACCCCAGAAAAAGATCTTGGTAACCATAGTGAGGTTATATTTATTTTTGTTAGGTATATTTGTAATTAATTCACCATTAGTAGTGGGGGGGGGGTCTTACCCCTCTACAGAGATGCAGTCAGCATATTCTAAAACCCTAGCTGTTACATAATTATTAGATTCCTAATACTTATGTACAGTAGAGTAGAAACCAAAATGGCTATTATAAGTTGCAGCCCACGGCCTTGAAGGATTAAATGACAAGGCTTGACCTCGTCATGATCCTTCCGGTGGATACCGTGAGAATCGGTGGAGAAGACCCTCTTCCGGTTTAGATTAGAGAGAGTTTTAGTCAGATCGGCCAAAACCACGACGCTGGTAAGTCGTGTTATGCAAGCAGCCGACTCAATCTGCGCAGGTAGTCTGGTGGGGATTTCAGAATAAAATATGATCTAAGTTAAATCGAAGTCTTGTGTTATTATCTAAAAACTACCAATGACACAGGGCTTCTGATAAAGAGAAATCCCCAATGGAAGACCAGACACGAAGTCCCCAAGACGAAGTCCAGACGCTAGTAGAGACGCTAGAAGAGACGCTGGAAGAAGAATAATAGAAGTAAAAAAGTAAGGAAAGAGAGTATACAACATAGCCCACAGGGTGGTAAAAATTTGGTGGTTTTGTTATTTGTAAGGTTATATTTATTTTTGTTAGGCACATTTGTTGTTATTAATTCATCAAATTTCAAAATAGAAAATCAACAACGATTTATCTGAGAATGTTGTTTATAGCTTACGTTCATGCAATTATTATGTATTCATTCTGTGGCATCGGTTAGCTTTCATCCTGCTTTGCTGAGACTATTGGGAATATTTTACCAATGAGATAATTCCTCGGAGCTTTCCATGATTAGAATATTTGTGATATACACATGTTAATAAATTCTCAACATTGTTTCTAATTGGCTGAAAATGTTTTGAAGTTTGCTTTAAGACAACGAAAATAGTGTTGAAGAATGATAATTGGTTGAGTATCATTTTCACACACAGAATAAATGTGAGAATAAATTACAACTATGTGATAACAATGATATTTTGTTGCCTGGGCAAACATAACAGAAAAGAAGACAAACAAGACTTGTTACATAATTTGTGGGTA
This sequence comes from Doryteuthis pealeii, assembly GCA_023376005.1. Classification (NCBI taxonomy): domain Eukaryota; kingdom Metazoa; phylum Mollusca; class Cephalopoda; order Myopsida; family Loliginidae; genus Doryteuthis; species Doryteuthis pealeii. The sequence continues at coordinate 112,523,247 of CM042150.1, read as the reverse complement.
GCCTAGGAATTATGTTTGTAAGTGTAGTTAGATTTTGAATTAAAATTTGTTGAAATTCAAAATGAGAGGGGGTTATATTATTGATAGTTGACCCCCCAGTTTCCGCCAATGGGAAGACATGAGAACAGAAATTAAGTATAGTTAGATTTTGGCTGTTAGTCATGGGGACTAAATGTAATGTTCATCTGTCCCAAGATGCCATCTTCTCACCACGGTTGAAAACCCTTTTGGGCTTTGGGGTTTTTGATAAAGAATAAAGAAAACAAAAAAGTATTGCTTAATCATTAAGACCAAGAAATAAGCACAGACAACCAGCTCAGAAGAAGGAAGAAATCCCAACAATAAAAGAAACAAAAATAATGTATGATAGTTCTAAAAAAAAAACTTTGGAATAAGACAGGAAATGTCTTTTTTTTTATTAGCCGAAGAAACAGTTTTTTTTATTGTTGTTGTTGTTGTTGTTGCTGTTACTTTCACTTTGAAAAATCTGAAAAGCAATGAGCGTTTCATTTGATCAATTATTCCTCATATGTTCATTGTTACTCCCTCTCCCCCTCTCTCTCCTTCTTTCTCTCTTTCTCTCTCTCTCTTTATTTCTTTCTTTCTTTCTTTCTCTCTCTCTCTCTCTTTCTTTCTCTCTCTCTCTCTCTCTTTCTTTCTTTCTTTCACTCTCTCTTTCTTTCTCTCTCTCTCTTTCTTTCTGTCTCTCTTTCTTTCTTTCTCTCTCTCTTTAGACGAAGCAGAACAAATAAGAACTCATCTTCACTCCTCTCGCCATTTATATACCCAAGTTAAATGAGTATATATCAACAGGAGATACAAAGAAGAGCTTATACATTGTTGTGTGCACATGAAAAAAGATTCCTTATAAATATGATGCATATATTTCAATCTGTTGGCTAGGGCAGTAGAATACACCAACTGCACCACTGCAGAGAAGTAAGAGTCTCCCAATGGCGCCACCTGTTGGCCAAGTCTAGTGACCCATAATGTCTGAGGACAGGGTTGCGGTAGCTGAGCAGTCTGTTACCTGGATACTAAGTGGTCCCATGAGATGCAACACTACACTGTCCCTTACTTGAACTAGACGGACAGTCAGAGATGCCCTATCCAATCAATTGTATGTTCATATCAGCTCCTAGCACCTATATGATTTTCCTGACCATATTCCTGAAATTGCTCTTATGGAAAACCTCATACCCTTTTTATTATATACCTATTTACCAACTTCTCCATGGTGATACATGGTGAATTCCTTAAGTGGAGCTTAACAGGTTTTTAATTCAGAGTTTTCCTTCTCCTAGACTGGTTGCCTAACCAAGATTAAAGAGACTAGTCTACCCTACTATTTACATCTAGCTGGATGTATACCTTTCCCAAGGATATTAGTGCAATGGGAAATGCAACCAGCCTCGTCCAGGATTTGAGCTCATCTCGCTATGTCAATTTCCTACAACGATAACCATTACACAACCCACCTCCATATAGATGCTGAGGATCAGCCACCAGTATTCATTAATGCACATCTATTAATAATGGAGATTCGCTTCCAGTTTTTGTCCGTAACAAAAACTACGTCACTGCTTACGTCACACTGCCTAAAATCGTCATAACATAGAATACACTCAAAATTTGAGCATGCAATGTTAGACAGTCCTCATTGCTTTTTAAAAAAGTTTTAATAAATACATACCTGGTATTATCTATCTATATATAGTTTTTTTTTATTTTAATATATATTTAAAGTTATCAGAACAAAGTTTCCATTTCAATTTTATTATTTTTTACACCTTTAATAAATTTATTTTATTTTTTTACTCCTTTAATAAATTTGATGATTTTACTTTACTTATAATACAAACTCTCTGATATTAAATTTTCAATTCCCATCCCCTCGGGCAATATTTATTTTACGTCGTCCAGAGGGCGTTTTTCTTATTTTGATAGTGAAGTTAATGAAAATTATACCTTAAACAAATCATATATATATATATATATATATATATATATATATATATATATATAAACAAAACAAGATTTGGCATTAAATTACCCACAAGAGCTGATATGCATTTAAACCAAACTACCAAACCAAACCAGATTTATGTGTGAAATTCAACCAGCCTCGACCAGGATTTGAACTCATCTCGCTATGTCCATTTCTTACAATGATAATCATTATGCCACCCACCTCCATATAGATGTTGAGGGTCAGCCACCAGTATTTATTAATGCAAATGAAGATAATGAAAATTATTTATTAAACAAATCATATATATATATACATATATATAAACAAAAACAAGATTTAGCATTAAATTACCCACAAGAGCTGATGTGCCTTTAAATCAAACAACCAACCCAAACTAAATTAGACTTCTTACATGACTTAGCTGAGTTGATCAAACATCTGTACAGTCAGAAAATACAAGGATTGTGTAGTGAGAGGGGAGACCTACATCTTGCAACACGGTGTGACAGAGAGAGTGGCGGGCGTGAAGACTTGCCGTATTCTCGAAGGAAGCGGGCTAGGCTTTGCCTGGCGTGCAGGACCGACCTAGAGTCGAACCAGCGTCCTTCAGAATGTGAGAGCGCTGTGGACGAGCAGTGAAATAGGAAATAGCAGAGTGGCCCGGATGTAGGTGGTCGCGCCGTAAGGATTGACGTGTACTTGCAGTGCTGACGAGTGTCGCACGTGCTGCACGGACAATTCTGAGTGAGGAGCCCGGATGTGGTGAGATTGAGGTATATTTAAAGGACTTACCCTCGCAGACGAGGGAGAGAACAACTGCAGTAGTATTTTGTTGTCGAGACGAGCGGGACAAAGAAATAATTTTGGATATTGGATTTTGGAGTGTGATACAGTTGAGAGTTTTTAGACTTGACTGTGACACCCCCACGGATTAGAGATTGTTTTACCCTATATAAATACAGGAACTGCATACACTTAAGATTATCCATTATTTTTTGCCTCTGTTGATAAGTAATATAAATTCAAAAACAGATTTGCTTTCTGTTTTTCTTTTTGGAAAAAGGCTCTGCTTAGAAAGGGCACCCAATCTTTCTTTTTTTATCTACAAGTATGGATTTTCCTTTCTCCCTTCCTTGATGGCAGGACCACTACCAGGGTCTTATGCCACCCTCCCTCTGAATCTATGATACAGGACCCTTACTTCATGACATGCCAATTTTCATAAAGTAGTATTCATAGAAAATATATGAACACCAACTACATGTCAATTTTCATCTTGAACCAATCTTGGGGCCACAAAAAGTAGCTGTACAGCCATTAGCCTCCTTTCTTATAAACCATCCGAAAAAGATTTTGGAGCTCCAAACCAGTTGAGAGGTTTTGGGTGTAGTAAGGCCCAGCACTGTTTGAAGGATACTTCAGTGAATGTGCTATTTTTCTTTAAGTCTCAAGTGAATTATTACATTATGACAAAACTAATTAATTTTTCTCTATCCCTGACAATGACTTGCCTATTAATTTCACTTGTGTCACTACTTCTATTAATAATGGAGATTTGCTTCCGGTTTTTGTCTGCAACAAAACTATGTCACTGCTTACGTCACATAACCAAAAATTGTCATAACATAAAATAAATACACTCAAAATTTGAACATGCAACATTAGACAGTCCTCATTGTTTTTAAAACAAGTTTTAATAAATACATGACTGGTATTATATATCTATATATAGTTTGTTTTATTTTAATACATATTTAAAGTTTACATTTCAAATTGTTATATTTTTTAATCCTTTAATGAATTTGATTATTTTACTTACTTAGGGTACAAACTCGCTGACATTGAATTTTTTACTCCCACCCCTCAGGCAATATGTTTCAAAAATCTATTTTTACATCGCCCAGAGGGCATTTTTATTTTGTACTAGTTTTTTATAATAACAATAAATCATAAATATAATTAATTTTACAATACTACATATGTTCTGTTCCTTGAACTAGGTTATTTTTCCTTGCTTTGATTACTAAAATAAAGCTAATGTTAATAGGGATGTAATCTAATAGTCACAACGTTTAAAATGTCGAGTCTGAAGCTTTGAAATATAAACAGTAATGCATTTGCTATTGTTTTTAATGTTTTAAAAATTGAATATAAATTATTAATTTTATTATATATATATATAAATATTTGTGTTCCTAAAAAGTATGACTGTTATCATCTTGAAACAACTAACTCATCCAAGATGAAGTGCAAAAATGTAAATACTGATTATCTGCTGTTGCTTATCCGCCTAATTCTTATTATTTATGAGTGTTGTCATCTCAGCTAAATAATTTACCGTTTTTATCATAAAGAAAGAAAGGGAAGAAAAAGAACATCATACACAGACAAATATAATAAGAAAGAAAGGGAAGAAAAAGAACATGATACACAGACAAATATAATAAGAAAGAAGGGGAAGAAAAAGAACATGATACACAGACAAATATAATAAGAAGAAAGGGAGAAAAAGAACATGATACACAGACAAATATAATAAAAAAGAAAGAAAGAGAGTAGGGAAAAGATAGAGAGAGAGGGGGTGAGCGTGCGGAAGTGATAATGCTAATTATGATTCAATCAAACATAATGAAAAGATGGAGAGGAAAGAAAGAAAGAAAAGAGTGAGAGAGAGTTAAATCAAGATTATTATACTTTAAGTAAACATATCTTTGATATGTTTACTTAAGAGCTATTGTGAAAATGTTCAATATGTAAAAAGTATAATAATTGTAGTAATTGAATTATCATATTGTGGTATATCCACAGGTTCTGCTAGTTAATTTTATTATTTAAACTTCATATTGAAATGATAAATTAACTCTTGTAAAGCCAACTCTTTTAGGATGTGATAATTAATTTGGTTTTCTTGTCATAGCATACTTTTGTCCGCTTTTGTAACTTGAATGTTCACTAATAATGACTTAATAGCATTGCCTCTTGGAAAATTATTCCAACTATTGGTGACATTATCGCTATTTACTTAAATGACATAGAAGACTTTTGATCTCTAAGATCTAAGCTACAATGGATGAATTTCTACATCCAGACATAACCTGTCTGAAACAATTTATATTTGGCTAAGTTCGGCCTGATATTTTGCCTAGCAAAACTTTTGAAATATCTCAGAATATCAATTATAATGTTGTGGTGTAATGGTTATTGTCATAGGAAATGGATGTAGCGATCCAAATTCAAGTCCTGGATAAGGTGGTTTGTACTTTATATTGCAAAAGATTGATCAGTGTTGAATATCTGACCGTCATCTTTGGTTCCAGATGTAGTAAATAAGTAAGCAAGCCAATAAGAATCCGGTGTTATAGTATTCTTTGTAAGTCCGACGTCCAAGATAATCCAAATAGCAATGAGCCAAGGTTAAGAATCAGACCTCTATAAATACACCAACAGCAGCAGCAGCACTGCCAGTGATTGGACAGTAGGAATCTTTCTCAGGTCACGTGATAGCCAACGAGTCTATATTTAGAAGTAGGCATCTGTCACACGCCTTATATCCAAAATATTCCAACCTTTGAGATATCTTAGAATATCACTTATAATTTTGAGATGTAATGGTTAATGAGGTGGAATGTCATAGGAAATCTGAATACTGGATGAGGCTGCATTTTGCATAGCGCTAATACCCTTGAGACTATTCTATCTTCAGGTTTGGGTAAACAGTAAGGCAGATTGCGCTCTTTAACCTTGGTATGGCAATCAGTCAAGGAGAAGGAAAACTCTGAATTTAAACATATTGAACTCCACTTAAAAATTGACTTAGCTTAAAATTTTAACTTGTCTCACATCTTCCTCATGAAGAGGGATTAGATAAATATATACACACCTTTTTGACTAAGTACATGGCGATCATAACCAATACATGACTTTTTGAGACCCTCATTGTGTAAAAGTTGTCGTAGGAAATGAACATGGCAATCTGAGTTCAAATCCTGGACAAGACTGTTTGCATTTCACAACATGCTAATACCCCCGGTAAAGGTATGTATCCAACTATTCTCCTAGCTATGGATAAATAGTAGGGCAGACTTGGCTCTCAGCAAAAGTATCTGGTGCTGGTATAAGAACGAAAACTCTGAATTCAAACCTTTTGAACTCCACTTAAGAATTGACCTTGTGTTGCATCTTCCTTGTGGCAGAGGCGTTAGGTGATCTGTATATTATATATATTTCCTGCTAACTGAATCTTTTTCTCTCTCCCATTTCCCTTTCACTCTCTTTCTCTCTATCTCTCTATATAGATATAATAATAACAAGGATTAATTTTAACAAGGATTTTAACTTGGTATTTTTATTGGGTAGTACATAAAATAATCATGTGAACACAGATTTTTTTTCTGATTTTGAAAATGGAAATACTGTTACCACCTTATTTTTTTAATAGAAATATTTTGTAATGGTTTCAACTTGATTATACTCACGTGAGTATAATTTTTCAATATCGAAGTACATGCTAGTTTACTCTGCAGATATCCCATTCCCAAGGAAAAACCAAGCTGGGGAAGGTACCTGCTGTGGTTGGTAATACCATGGTAGTTGGTACACTGACACGTTGTACATTGTTTCAATACGTAAGTGATTTAAAAGCTGTACAGATGAATGTGCAACATAGTGTAATTCAGGAACTTATGATTTATGAGTTCGAACAGCACAAAAGTAACCAAAACCATTTGTTATATGAAAGGCGAAGCCGCAGTTGATCACAGTACAGTAACCAGGTGGTTTAAGAAATTCCTTTTAGATTGCAAAGAATCTCAACAATCAAGCAAGGTTATGTAGGATTCCAATGTCATACTACAAGGGCAGTAGAAACAAATCTGGTGAATAAGAATATCAGGCAAAGCCAGGAAATCAAAGACAAGTGGGATTTTTTACCTTCATGAACTCAGCAAATGTATCTAGAGTTGCCAAATTGTGCCTCACATTATCAAAATATTGCAACAAATTTGAATTATCCTCGTATTTAAAACATCTTTATTTTCTATTCTGTTTGTTAAATTTTCTCTAATTCAGATATTTCCAATTTCAAATATTTCAGAATACATGACATTTTTCTATTGTCTTCAATTGTGAAATGATTTTTTTTATTCCATTGTAATTTATGAATTAATTCAATTATTCTGACATTTTGAAAATGACATTAGATGATATCATTTTCAGTATTTCGGCCACTCTGTCAAAAGGTTTATCTTGACAATGTTTTGTTTGAAATATCAGCAAAATCAGTTATTGGGGAAGACCCTGTGGCATAATGGCTAATGTGCTAGACTACAACTAAGTAATAAGCAAGTTCAAACTCTAGTCATGCTATTAACGTTTCCTTTCAAACTAATAGGCTGGGGTTAAGGGTATGAACCCCATAGTCCTTCTAGCTATGGGATAAATAGTACCAATCCATGACATGCAACACCCCACTTTGGCCCTTACTTAGGCTATAGGAGCAGTCGGAGAGGCTCATTCCGATCAATTGGCTAGTCGTTGTAACAGTTTTGACCACTAGCTACAGTTAACCATATTAAGCCCGAAACATTCTAGTAGAGTTTGTTTACTTCCGCTTAGCCTCACTCTGAACGGGTCCTAAGATTCTCGAAGGTTGCTTGTTATTCACATGAATAACAAGAAAACGTATATCTGTGTGAGTACACTTATTTCAGTCATGTCAAACCCTAGCATTTATATGATTGTCCGACCCTATTGCCCTTCTTTACCTTATATGAGTTAGAAGGCAGTGACTGAGGGTCTTAATGTCCTGGGTATAACATTAAACAGCATCTAGTGGTGAAGTATCAATTCTGGATCTCTGGAGCATCTACAAGGATTTGGTGTCAAATAACCATTGAAAGTTGATATGCTATTAAACAAAGAAACGAAACGAAAATCAGTGATCAAAACTTAAAATTATTCGCTCAGTATTTCTTGAAACTTACAAACTTTTATTTTTTAAAAATTGATCCGAAACTTAATTTGGAATTTAATTAAAAATGACAAATACTATAATAACTTCCTTTTTAAATACTTTAACAGTTTGGGGAAAAAAAGAAGTAATTTAAAGAAAATCAAATATTTCTTGCCATCTTTTTCTTTTCTCTATTACACACACACATGGACTCTCTCTCTCTCTCCGGTTATCTTTACTTCCATTTTCGTTCTCACTCTCTCTGTCTCTCTCTTAACACACACACACACACACACACACACATATATATATATATATATATATATTTGATATTCAAAATTCAAACTAAGTCTAAGGTAGAGGTGTTCTAATTCACATACAGACACGTACACACACACATATATATATGATTAAGTGAACACACACACATACATACATACATACATATATATATATATATATATATATATATATATATCCTGCTAACTGAATCTTTTTCTCTCTCCCATTTCCCTTTCGCCCTTATGGCAAGCCCCAACCCCTTTTTATCATATGGGTGCTAGAAGACGGTGACTGAGGGTCTACATGTAATGGGAATGACGTTAAACTCTATCTGATGGTGAGGTTCCAGTTTTGGAGGTTTGGGGAATGTGGAGCACCCCTTCATCACCATTGCTCCCGGGTCTACTCTGACCCGGAGTGGTAGTACGTGTTAGGGTCCCATCTATGGGTTGAATAGAAAAACATGAGTTTATAAACAAAATTGTATTATGCATTAAGAATGAATTTATTTCAGAACTTTGTCGGCATTAAATGACCCACCGATATTGATATGCCGTAAAACAAAACAAACCAAACCATTTCCCTATCACCCTCTTCCTCTATATATAGATATAATTTCCTCTATATATAGATATAATAGTAACAAGGATTAATTTTAACAAGGATTTTAACTTTGTATTTTAATTGGCGTTGGCGTTTCTTGACCAAAACTGAATATATGGATAAAACCGGTTTTGGTTGTCAGAGCGTTTCGTAACTGATTCGCGTTTTAATCGAGGTTGCGTTTTAAAAACATATTTTAAAACCTCAACAGGCATAACAGTTGCATTGTAAGTTAAAGATACGACCAGCTAACTGTATATAAACAAAATTAGTATAAAACGAAAACGATATAAATAGGAAAAATAGAAAAAAATCTTCATAAATTAATATAAACAAAATTAAAGTGTAAAATTAGTAAGAGGAATGGATGCTTTTGAAATGTCTGCTTACCTTAGTGTTGCAAACTCTTAATCCATATGCAAGAAAAAAGTTCCAAAAAGTACCGCGCATTTGATTGGTTATTTGCAACAACCAATCAGAAGTGCAGTAGAAAGGTAGACACTCATCAAATATCAATAAGAGCCCAACATTTCTCTAGCGTTCAAAGAGGGTGGATCAGAGTTTCATCTCCTCTGATAGGGTACGCTTGGTGAGAGGAGTCTGATGTTGTAAGACCAGAAACTCCCCGAAGAACCAAGGTTTGACATCACTGACGACGCCCTCTAAAACGTAATAAAGTGCGTACATATTTAATGACTAAACTTTAGTTAAGTATTTCCTTCAAGTCTCCTATTGTATACAAGTACCGAGCAAGTCTCTGTGTGGCTATTACGTATCCCTGGGCCAATATATAAAAAAATATAATCTATTCGTAAAATACCCACATGTATAAACACATACACATATACACATATAAACACACTCACAAATATTGGTAAATCTCCTAGTAATAATGGAGATTCATTCTCTATTTGTCTGAAACCGAAACTATGTCACTGCTTACGTCAAAAAAATACCAAAAATCGTCAATACATAGAATAAAGAACAATTAATATTCATAAAATAAATAAAAGCTGTTCCTCATAATTCAACATTTGTATCCATCCCTTTATAATAATGAAAATTGAGATAAATAAACTATATAAACTACGAAATTAATTAAAAAGTTGTATTATTACTTTAAATGGAAAAATTATTGGCGAAATCTGTAATAAATTTTAGAAATTATTGTTTTACTCTTGTCCTTTTTTCAGTAACAAGATCTTAACTAAAAAGTTTACAAATAAATAAATACCTACGATTTTGTGTAAAATTCATGTGAAAAATATTCAAAATAATCAATTAATTAATAATTAATTAATGTGCTAAACATTTTATTTTAGCGGGACAGAATTAAGTTCCCATTTCAAATTTTTTAACCCATCTAATAAATTTTATGATTTTGCTTACTTATGATACAAACCCTCTGACATTGAATTTTTAACCTCTCCCCCAGGCAATATCTTTCAAAAATAAATTTTTACACTGCCCGGGGGTGTTTGTTTTTGCTAGTATAAATAACAGAGATGTGAAACTAAAATTGTTATACTACTGGTAAAAGTTTACCTCTTCTTTACTGCTTGCACTCTTATTGATAGATATATAAAGAGCAATCAGCAAAGTCAAATTCTTTTCCTTTTCAACCTCGGAAATGCCTTGAAACAGATGTTCTGGGTGCTTTATACTGCAAACAACCCCATGACACATGGCACACGATAACACATATAAGTCAATACTTTTATTCTTTATCAAATATACAAATCTAGGACTTTCCAACTTACTAAAGACTCTTCCTTTCACATTAATACATTATATAACTCTGTAAAAAATCTTCTTGTTACTCATGTTATTCCTGTATTCATTCTGTTAAGTTTTCTCAGGCAATAGAATGTTCTTGTTAATTAGTTGTGAATCCCATAAGAGGATATATCAAACTGAACACAGACCTAAGCTACACATTGTCCAGATGCTTTCATCTCAACTAATAATGTTACAATCTTAGAAAATCAGAAACATTTGCTCATTAGTTAAATAACATTCAGTTGACATATATAAAGCCCAATGCCATAATATCGTTTCAAATAAATATTCCTATTTAATGATAATAATCATTTGTTTACCAAGTTAAATAATGGTGTATAAATTATTAGTATTGAATAAAATTACTTGAAACCATATAAATATGTGCAAACAAATGATTATTATTATTAAATAGGAATAGTTACTTGAAACCGTATGATGGTGTATAACTTATCAGTATTAGAAATACTTAAAAGCAAATAAATGATTATTACTATTTAATAATATTGAAAATTGCATGAAAAAAGATTAACATTGGCATTAAAATGTCCAACAAAAGTTGACATACTGCAAAACCAACCAACCAACCAACCAACCAACCAAACTGACAAATGAATCAAAATTTAACATTAAATAATCCATATAGGTGTAATATTCTGTTAAATCAATTAACCAAACCTTAAATTCTGTATTGAAGCTATAATTGTTTTTTAATGACTATTAGTTAAAACTAATTTGACAACAATTTGACAAACTATTTGACAACCAATGACAATTATTACATGAAAATAATTACATGAAATCATATAACTGTGTGCAAACAAATGATTATGATTATTATCAAATAGAAATAACTGTGTGTAAGTTATTGGTGTTAAATAGGAATACTTGAAACCACATAACTGTATGCGAACAAATGATTTATAAATAGGAATAAAACTTGATACTTGCAAAGAATTATCATCATTAAAATAGGAATACTTACTTGAATCCATATAATTGTATATCAGATATTAGTATGAGATAGAAATGTTGCATAGCATATTCATCTTGCATTGCATTTTACACACAGTGCAGTATATTAGAGTACACCTGCAAACCCGTGGTTGAACACAGGTTTACTTGTCTTCTTTATTTAGATATTTACATTCTGTTTCTTTAATCTTAACTTGTCTTTATTCTATCTCTGGGCTGGTGGCTTTAGCTGGATCTTCTGTTGTTCGGGATTTGTCTGTCTTTGGATTTGGTAGATATTCTGTACCTGTGTTGTTTATTTGTTCTTAGTATCAACACAAGGCTTTTTTAGAGCTCATATATTTCATTTTCTTAAGATCCCAGATCCCAAACACGCATGTGAGAATGTGGCTAATTGAATGAGAGTCACCATTGCAGCCCATCCCACCAAGTTAACCAAGGACTGATTTTAGAGACATATTTCTTTCGGTTTACTCTCAGGAACTGGAAGAGTAGATCAAACACAAGTCAGAAAGTGTCAATCACATTACCTCCAGTGTTTTTTCATTAACCGTTATTTTAAAATCTGTACATGATTAACAGGCTAACCATCCATAAGATATAGTATGTTATTACTTAGTTATTTAATAGTTTAAAAAGGATAGAAAATGGCCATTATTCCTTTCAAACTTTGCTTTTCCGTCCTGGGTAACACTATATATGACAAAGTTTTTTCATGGATAATATGTATTATTTCTTAATTGTATATGTTGTAAAAATATAGAAATTAGCCATTATCCCTTTCAAACCTTGTTTTCTGCCCTGGATAACATTATGTAAGATAGATTTTGTTGCTAGATAGTATGTGGTATTTCTTAATTGCTTATGTTGTAAAAGTATCGAAAATGGCCATTATTCCATTCAAACATTGCTTTTCTGCCATAATATTTGATACTATATAACTGTGTTTAAATTCTTTGTATCAATCTTTGCTATTAAGGAGGTGATAAGCTATAAAAAAAACAAAAAACAAAAAAAACGAAACGAAACAAAACCTTTGGGAGGGGGAAAATGTTGCTAAAAATAAAGAAACAGCAAAAGATCAAGGAATTATGATTTTTAAAAAAGTCTTATAAAAATATTTCATGTTTTAGAATTTGACTTTAAGGAATTGGTTTTATAGAGGGATGATTTTCCTTTTTAAGATGATTTTTCCCCTTTGAAGATGATGAATTGATCTTATTAGAGATGACACAAGAAAAAATGCATGGGATTTTAAGCATTCAACTGCTGACGATAAAATAAAAGTAAAAATTTGTAAAAATCAAGGCTAATTTTCTGCTTTTACAAAATATTTTAGAAATAATTTGAAACAGAACAAACAGGCCAGATTTTCTTTAATAGAGAGAGAAAAGTTTTATGTCTGAATAAAAAAAAAAATTAAAAATAGGGCAATTCGCGGAGTATTCCGGAAAATAGTCATTCTACATTTGATTTAGTGTTTTTGTAAATGAAACAACTTGAAATGATTTAAATGGATTGTTTTGAGAAAGTGTCATAAAGGAAATACAAAAAAAACAAGTTTGTGTTTAAATCACACACACACACACACACACACACACACACACACACACATATATATATATATATATATATATATATATATATATGGGAGTAAAATGGGGAAATCAATCCGACAGTATGTGGAATAAAATACAGAAAAACACGAAATGTTCTAAAGGATGAATATTCATTCTTGATGGTAATATTGAAGCTATAAAGTTTTTGTTTTTGCAACCTTCTTCAGGACAAGTGATCATAAGATCTCCACACAAGATTTCACCACATGTCCTGAAGAAGATTGCAAAAACTGAAACATTATAGCATCAACATTACAATAATAAATATTCATTCTTTGGAACACTTCGTATTTTTCTATATTTTAACACACACACACACACACACACACACACACACACTCACAGACACACAAACACGCGCGCGCATAAATACACCCCCCCACACACATACACACACACATATATATATGTGTGTGCATGTGTGTGTATGTGTGTGTGTGTGTTTATATATATATTTTAGGCAGCTACTATTAAACACCATGGAATATTTCTTCTTTATGATCTTCAGTTGTAGACGTTCAAGTTATCTAGCAGTTTTTCGCAGATTGGGATCCAGATTTTAAAAAATGTTCCCTAGTTTTTACCCAATCACTTTCAACCATTTCGCTGATCATCCCCAGGGGTATTGTAGTGTTTGTAGTTTTTGTTTGGATTTAATAAATTGAATTTATTTATTTATTTTTTGTTTATTTAATTAGGAGAGTCTCTTTTGGATGATTGATAAGGTTAGTGTGTCTGTCATTGAAGATCTTTAGTATATTGCTGCTATCAACAATTATAAATCATGTGAAAACAAATTTGTGGATACAAGCAAAAGCTTGTGAGCCTTAGTTTGCGATGTTAAAAGGCTCAACTCCACACTCGAATAAAGTATCCACAAAATTCTTTTCACATGATTTATAATTAATGAACTAGTTGAGCCCCATTGATGGTTTGATTAAAATTGTAATTTATTCTTTTGTTGGGTGTTATCCAAATGATAGAAAAAGTGCCACCGAACTGAATATAGCTTGCACCATTACAAACAATGAACAGCAAAAAATGATACCCCTGAAAATGACCATGGACGTGATTGAAAGCGCCCGGGGAAAAATATAGGGCAACTTATCTATTATTTGGACCCTTGATATAAGAAAAATTATACTAGGAATATAAGTAATTAAAAATCATCAAGAAGAAATATTCTATGGCATTCAACAAAACCTATTTGAATATTAACTTGCTGCAGAAAATATATATATATATATATATATATATATATATATATATATATATATGTGTGTGTGTGTGTGTGTGTGTGTGTGTGTGTGTGTGTGGCGTATATGATTAAGCTTAGAAATTTAGGAAATTCAAAGATTTTTTAAATATATTATTAGCACCATTTTTTAAAAAGATATCTTTGGAAAATTTGTTGTTCTCTAGAATTCTCCGATTTCCTGTAAATTAAATCCGATTCCGTTTTATATTCTTTGCATTCAATGTATCAAATTCTTATCTTCATTTATGCAAGAATTTCCATCTCATTTGTCAACATTGTTTCATATCATGCATATTAATGATACAACGGTTCTTTCTATTAGACTAGCATCCTCATCTTGATTGTTTATTGTTTTAACCCTTCCATCATATCATGCATATTAATTCATAGACTCATTGAAATTATCATTAATATATGCATTGTTCAGATTAGTATAATACAACGGTTCTCTCTATTAGACTAGCATCCTCATCTTGATTGTTTATTGTTTTAACCCTTCCATCATATCATGCATATTAATTGATAGACTCATTGAAATTATCATTAATATATGCATTGTTCAGATTAGTATAATACAACGGTTCTCTCTATTAGACTAGCATCCTCATCTTGATTGTTTATTGTTTTAACCCTTCCATCATATCATGCATATTAATTGATAGACTCATTGAAATTATCATTAATCTATGCATTGTTCAGATTAGTATAATACAACGGTTCTTTCTATTAGACTAGCATCCTCATCTTGATTGTTTATTGTTTTAACCCTTCCATCATATCATGCATATTAATTCATAGACTCATTGAAATTATCATCAATCTATGAATTGTTCAGATTAGTATAATACAACGGTTCTTTCTATTAGACTAGCATCCTCATCTTGATTGTTTATTGTTTTAACCCTTCCATCATATCATGCATATTAATTCATAGACTCATTGAAATTATCATTAATCTATGAATTGTTCAGATTAGTATAATACAACGGTTCTCTCTATTAGACTAGCATCCTCATCTTGATTGTTTATTGTTTTAACCCTTCCATCATATCATGCATATTAATTGATAGACTCATTGAAATTATCATTAATCTATGCATTGTTCAGATTAGTATAATACAACGGTTCTTTCTATTAGACTAGCATCCTCATCTTGATTGTTTATTGTTTTAACCCTTCCATCATATCATGCATATTAATTCATAGACTCATTGAAATTATCATTAATCTATGCATTGTTCAGATTAGTATAATACAACGGTTCTTTCTATTAGACTAGCATCCTCATCTTGATTGTTTATTGTTTTAACCCTTCCATCATATCATGCATATTAATTGATAGACTCATTGAAATTATCATTAATCTATGCATTGTTCAGATTAGTATAATACAACGGTTCTTTCTATTAGACTAGCATCCTCATCTTGATTGTTTATTGTTTTAACCCTTCCATCATATCATGCATATTAATTCATAGACTCATTGAAATTATCATCAATCTATGAATTGTTCAGATTAGTATAATACAACGGTTCTTTCTATTAGACTAGCATCCTCATCTTGATTGTTTATTGTTTTAACCCTTCCATCATATCATGCATATTAATTCATAGACTCATTGAAATTATCATTAATCTATGAATTGTTCAGATTAGTATAATACAACGGTTCTCTCTATTAGACTAGCATCCTCATCTTGATTGTTTATTGTTTTAACCCTTCCATCATATCATGCATATTAATTCATAGACTCATTGAAATTATCATTAATCTATGCATTGTTCAGATTAGTATAATACAACGGTTCTTTCTATTAGACTAGCATCCTCATCTTGATTGTTTATTGTTTTAACCCTTCCATCATATCATGCATATTAATTCATAGACTCATTGAAATTATCATTAATATATGAATTGTTCAGATTAGTATAATACAACGGTTCTCTCTATTAGACTAGCATCCTCATCTTGATTGTTTATTGTTTTAACCCTTCCATCATATCATGCATATTAATTCATAGACTCATTGAAATTATCATCAATCTATGAATTGTTCAGATTAGTATAATACAACGGTTCTTTCTATTAGACTAGCATCCTCATCTTGATTGTTTATTGTTTTAACCCTTCCATCATATCATGCATATTAATTCATAGACTCATTGAAATTATCATTAATCTATGAATTGTTCAGATTAGTATAATACAACGGTTCTCTCTATTAGACTAGCATCCTCATCTTGATTGTTTATTGTTTTAACCCTTCCATCATATCATGCATATTAATTGATAGACTCATTGAAATTATCATTAATCTATGCATTGTTCAGATTAGTATAATACAACGGTTCTTTCTATTAGACTAGCATCCTCATCTTGATTGTTTATTGTTTTAACCCTTCCATCATATCATGCATATTAATTCATAGACTCATTGAAATTATCATCAATCTATGAATTGTTCAGATTAGTATAATACAACGGTTCTTTCTATTAGACTAGCATCCTCATCTTGATTGTTTATTGTTTTAACCCTTCCATCATATCATGCATATTAATTCATAGACTCATTGAAATTATCATTAATCTATGAATTGTTCAGATTAGTATAATACAACGGTTCTCTCTATTAGACTAGCATCCTCATCTTGATTGTTTATTGTTTTAACCCTTCCATCATATCATGCATATTAATTCATAGACTCATTGAAATTATCATTAATCTATGCATTGTTCAGATTAGTATAATACAACGGTTATTTCTATTAGACTAGCATCCTCATCTTGATTGTTTATTGTTTTAACCCTTCCATCATATCATGCATATTAATTCATAGACTCATTGAAATTATCATTAATATATGAATTGTTCAGATTAGTATAATACAACGGTTCTCTCTATTAGACTAGCATCCTCATCTTGATTGTTTATTGTTTTAACCCTTCCATCATATCATGCATATTAATTCATAGACTCATTGAAATTATCATCAATCTATGAATTGTTCAGATTAGTATAATACAACGGTTCTTTCTATTAGACTAGCATCCTCATCTTGATTGTTTATTGTTTTAACCCTTCCATCATATCATGCATATTAATTCATAGACTCATTGAAATTATCATTAATCTATGAATTGTTCAGATTAGTATAATACAACGGTTCTCTCTATTAGACTAGCATCCTCATCTTGATTGTTTATTGTTTTAACCCTTCCATCATATCATGCATATTAATTGATAGACTCATTGAAATTATCATTAATCTATGCATTGTTCAGATTAGTATAATACAACGGTTCTTTCTATTAGACTAGCATCCTCATCTTGATTGTTTATTGTTTTAACCCTTCCATCATATCATGCATATTAATTCATAGACTCATTGAAATTATCATCAATCTATGAATTGTTCAGATTAGTATAATACAACGGTTCTTTCTATTAGACTAGCATCCTCATCTTGATTGTTTATTGTTTTAACCCTTCCATCATATCATGCATATTAATTCATAGACTCATTGAAATTATCATTAATCTATGAATTGTTCAGATTAGTATAATACAACGGTTCTCTCTATTAGACTAGCATCCTCATCTTGATTGTTTATTGTTTTAACCCTTCCATCATATCATGCATATTAATTGATAGACTCATTGAAATTATCATTAATCTATGCATTGTTCAGATTAGTATAATACAACGGTTCTTTCTATTAGACTAGCATCCTCATCTTGATTGTTTATTGTTTTAACCCTTCCATCATATCATGCATATTAATTCATAGACTCATTGAAATTATCATTAATCTATGCATTGTTCAGATTAGTATAATACAACGGTTCTTTCTATTAGACTAGCATCCTCATCTTGATTGTTTATTGTTTTAACCCTTCCATCATATCATGCATATTAATTGATAGACTCATTGAAATTATCATTAATCTATGCATTGTTCAGATTAGTATAATACAACGGTTCTTTCTATTAGACTAGCATCCTCATCTTGATTGTTTATTGTTTTTAACCCTTCCATCATATCATGCATATTAATTCATAGACTCATTGAAATTATCATCAATCTATGAATTGTTCAGATTAGTATAATACAACGGTTCTTTCTATTAGACTAGCATCCTCATCTTGATTGTTTATTGTTTTAACCCTTCCATCATATCATGCATATTAATTCATAGACTCATTGAAATTATCATTAATCTATGAATTGTTCAGATTAGTATAATACAACGGTTCTCTCTATTAGACTAGCATCCTCATCTTGATTGTTTATTGTTTAACCCTTCCATCATATCATGCATATTAATTCATAGACTCATTGAAATTATCATTAATCTATGCATTGTTCAGATTAATATAATACAACGGTTCTTTCTATTAGACTAGCATCCTCATCTTGATTGTTTATTGTTTTAACCCTTCCATCATATCATGCATATTAATTCATAGACTCATTGAAATTATCATCAATCTATGAATTTTTCAGATTTATAATACAACGGTTCTTTCTATTAGACTAGCATCCTCATCTTGATTGTTTATTGTTTTAACCCTTCCATCATATCATGCATATTAATTGATAGACTCATTGAAATTATCATTAATCTATGCATTGTTCAGATTAGTATAATACAACGGTTCTTTCTATTAGACTAGCATCCTCATCTTGATTGTTTATTGTTTTAACCCTTCCATCATATCCTGCATATTAATTCATAGACTCATTGAAATTATCATTAATCTATGCATTGTTCAGATTAGTATAATACAACGGTTCTTTCTATTAGACTAGCATCCTCATCTTGATTGTTTATTGTTTTAACCCTTCCATCATATCATGCATATTAATTCATAGACTCATTGAAATTATCATAAATCTATGAATTGTTCAGATTAGTATAATACAACGGTTCTCTCTATTAGACGAGCATCCCCATCTTGATTGTTTATACTTTTAATATATATATATATATATATATATATATGTGTGTGTGTGTGTGTGTGTGTGTGTGTGTGCGTGTGTGCGTGTGTGTGTGTATAGAATCTAATAAAATTTTGTCGTCTGCCCTTATTTACACTATGTTATTTTGACTGTGTCAGGTGTAAATCTGGACAAACTTTGACTTCCACCCCCCACAAAAACCCACTCCTCCTCACTCACTTCTCCTCTGTGTATGTATCCCTTACCCAGTTACCTTTTAAATTTAAAAGCAGAATGTAAATGCATTTATCTCTACAAAATCTTTAAGGTATTCTCTAAAATATATTCAAACAAAAATATTCCAGGCCCATCCATGCACAAACCTTAGCTGGCACTAGACATCAAAGTCAACCGACTGATCCCGTAAAAATACCATTCCCCACATACTAAGCCCACGTCTACTTTTCTCATTCTTCTATACGACACACCAAAACCCCTCTTTCCCCCTTACCCAATTACCATTTCAGTATAAAAGCAGAATGTAAAAGCATTTGTCTCAATAACATTTTGTAAAAGCTTCAGCCAAACAATGAGGCGAAATATCAATTGAATTTAGTTGGTGTGTTGTTATATCCACTTTTACCTCTATTATCAACCACACACACACACACACACACACACACACACATATATATATATATATATATATATATATATATATATATATATATATTTTGTTGTTAGAAGCGTAATACAAAGCTATTTTCATGAGTCACTTCTTCATTTCTTATTTCTTTTGTTTCATTTGTCAGAATTGCTGACACTTGAAAGTTCTTAAACTATTTTCTAAAAAATAAAGTTGACTTATTAAATAAAAATCAAAGACAATCAAGACCAATGATAAATAACTCATGTACGTGTTCGGCAGAAATGACACAAATTCAGATATCATTTCGCCAATGTATTTATCTTGTTGACAGAACCAACACCTTCCATGAAAAATCAATTAATTTTAAAGTTGATAAATTCTTCTGATAATACAAATTATTCTCGGACCTTTCTTGGATTTTGGTCAGTGTAGTAGTAATAGCAGTATTAACACTAAATTATTTTTCAATATGTAGTGTGAAGATGACTTCCCGGGCTCTAAAAAGCCAGGCTCTTATACACTATTAAAGGAAGTAACTTTTATAGTGTTGGATTGTCTTCCCTTGGATCTGGAAGAGTTATCTTCCTTGTTTCTTATTCTCACCACCAGGCGTTTTTCTGTATTTAAGAAGGAGGCGCCAGATTCAAGATCTCTCTTTTCTCCTTCTTCTAAGACCGGACAACATGGGTTAGACATTTGTGTCTACACCCCATCCTCGTGGGGGCATCTATCCCCCACGTACGGACTAAGTCAGTAAGTGACTTTAACCTTATGGACTATCCATAACTCTATCTATATCTTTTATATGTACATGTAGGTAACTATTGTTTATGTTCTTATTGTACCTTGTGCCTTACACATATTTCTTGTATATGTGATAAATGTCTCCATGTGCTTTTATTTAAAGTCCATATATTATGTTCAACACTCGTGTTGGAGTTGTTTGTTTCAACCACTTATAATATATATATATAACCTTGAACCTTACAATAGTTCAGTGCTTCCTGTAGAAAGGCCCATTTTTACTCTACATAGGAAATAAAAGTTTGTAATACTTTCTAATCAACAGAGACATTTCTTGAAGCAATGTATTTCATTTTCAAATCTTTTGCTCTCATCTTTAGGCATTAACTTCAAGACAAACCGGATATCTCATCAGAAGTTCCACGCCAATGTTCATTGATTGCATGGCAAACTTTTTCAAGATTTTTCTTCTTTTAACTTGCTGAAGTTTGGCGTAATTATGGTCGGTCTTTGAGTGACTGGAATTTTACTCTTGTCTGCTACTCATACACATGTGTTTTATCTAAATATTTTATCTGAAAAACTTTCTCGAAGAATTCCAATAGTTTTATTTGTAGTATTTCCTTTAAGAAAACAAAACTTCCTCCACACTATCATTGAAAACAAAAAAGCAAAAAAAGCCAGAGGAAACAAATCCGTCTGTCATGTGATGCGGCAGACTGACTCAGAATAGTGATGGATCGTGACACCTATAGGTAAAACGTGCACCTATATACCTTTTGCATGTAACATACAAATTATGCTTCTTATATCTTATTGTTTTTATTGTTCTATTTGGTGATGTAGATGAATGATAGTATCATTTCCTCATACAGAATAAACGTGAGAACAATTCACGATGAAGTGATACCAAGGATATTTTATTGTCTGAGCAAAACATAACAGAATAAAATACAAACATGACGTTAAATACAAGGAATAACTAAATGATAATGAAAATAGTCTTTTAGTAGATAAAGTCCTGGGGTTGCTAAGAAAAGAGGAAAGTATAATAAACACTAAGATATTGAGCATGTTTTCGTGTGTCTTCTACAAGGATGAATTTGGCACTAAATAACCTACAAAAATTAATATGCCATTAAAAAACAAAAAAGAAAATCACACCAAACAAATTATCAGAGACAAAGGTATTGTCAATGGTCAGGAATTAATATAAGCATTATAGACTGAATGGGACTCTTTCATGTATAAGCTACCACTGCATGATTTTTATACTAATTTTTAACTTTCAACTTTTTTATGCTACTAAGATTAAATAAAAGTAAAAAGTAAACTTTCTGGTATGGGCTATTGTCAATATCAACTAGACAGTGAGGATGCCTATTCCCCTTTCGCTAGTGCTAGACCAGGAAGACTGCTTTTGCAGAGGTGGAGCGCAAAACCTACCGTCAGCTCCCCACTTTACCACACTGTATTGTAGGGAAAATAATATTACCTAAACAGTTACCTACCTTTGACCATTGACAAACATAGGGACCAGGGTCCTTTAGCCATCACCTGATGAGAAACCTCGTGCGATTGGCTGAGGGCATTTGTCAGCGACCAATCAGAGCACATGTTACTAGGCTCAGTTTGGCCGCCAAATTCCGAGGGTTGATTCCATCAATCTTCCTCTTTCGCTGCGACGTCGAAGAACGACGTGCTCCTTTTCCACAGCAATAGACGTCGAAGAACGACGTGCTTTGAAGCCAGTTTACGGAAGAACCGTTGGACGCGTAACGTCAAACAAAAAACGAAGCTAGCAAGATATTCCACCAGAAACAGATAAATCACGCAAGCATTATTTTGCAACCCAAACCATACCATTACACCCTACACTATTCAATTGTAACACATTTGTAAACACACACATGTGTATCACAAGTTACATATTGTATTGTATATTGTATGTTACATGTTCTTGTTGTCTGATAAATGCATTTCGTTTTATAAGATTTTGTGTGTTCGTTACCTTATCTTTATTATCCTGTCTTGGTATTAGCACGTCTTTTTCTATAGAGTGGACTAAAGAGTTTATGGCAATGAAGGGGGACACCATACTCCCTAGGTCTCCAAAATAGGGGCCTCACCATCAGGTATGAACCTCGCATTCACCAAGTATTGATTTTCTTCTTTAAGGATGGTCCATTCTTCCCAGATCTCTATAATAGGGGCCTCACCATCAGGTATAAACCTGGGCATCCGCCAACTAATATCAGTTATAAACTTATTTGGAGCTTCTTTTTTTTAGTGATGGGGGTTACTTTGTTTTCTTTTCTATCAACTTTTTACAAAAAATAATCTTCATCTCCATATTGGAAACTTTAAAACTTTTGCACCTGTAATGATGCACTTGCTGTGGTTTATAAAATAAAACTTCCAAAAGCAAATTCAAGTTATTAGTTCACTTCTTGTGATGGTCTTACATTGGAGTCTGAATGACAGCAAGTTGGGACAGATAAGTCACGCAAGCATTATTTTGCAATCCAAACCATACCCATTACACCCTACACTATTCAATTATAACACATTTGTAAACACACACATTTGTATCACAAGTTACATATTATATTGTATATTGTATGTTACATATTCTTGTTGTCTGATAAAATGAATTTCGTTTTATAAGATTTGTTGTGTTCGTTACCTGTTATCTTTACCTTTATCCTGGTATTAGCACGTCTTTTTCTACAATTGGTGGAGATCAGTATTGCCAGGAACCTGTGATTCCTAGGCGGGTGCTCTACCAACTGAGCTAAAACTGGCCATTTCCATTAAGATTAAATTGGATATTTGAATAATGTCCAATCCTAAAATTTCTGAAAAAACTTAAACATTAAAATATATTAATGCGCTATTTTTCTTTTCTATAAAAGGATCTTTTTTGTCAGCTATTTCTATTGCCCAGTGGGAATTTTAAAAAATCTCAATCCAGCCGATAATTTACACTGACTCAATCGTAATTGTATATAATTTGAAATTCTCATTTGCTGAATAAGATAATTGTCATTATCTTAAGGCAACAGACATCACACGACTTCATAACTTTAACCGTTTGAGTTACAAAACACACACAAAAACATCTTTCTACTTTCTAACCTAAAATTAATAATTATTGCAACAGAAACATTATTACAAGTTGTTTTTACTCGAACCTTTCAAAGAAGCAAAACTTAATTTTCTAAATGATGAGTCCATAGGTTGTGTGTTTCTATTCAATTAATGATTTGATTTTAAAGTATATAATATTATTATATTCTTTTTTTTAAATGTTAGCATCACTTTCTTGAGTCGGCCAACTCTGAACCATGCCTGGAAGATCTTCACTTTTTAAGATGATATGTTAAAGTAATCATTAAAATAGCATTTTCACTAGGGAATACTCACCCCCCTACCCGTACTTTGTCACCCCCCCCTTTCCGTGTTATCTTATCCTCATTAATTTTCTCCCTTTTTATTCACATAACTATTATCTCGATTGCTAGAGGAACTTGTAACATCTCGTTTTATCAATGAAACCTTTTTGAACAGCTTCGCAGGAATTCAATCAACTTCTTTGCTTGTTTTATCGTTTAAAAACAAAATTTAACTTCTTCCTTGAAAGATAATTTGTTCCACTCCTCTTCTGACACATTTATGGCTCTTGTTTTTTTTGTTTTTTGCAATTTTCTGATATTTCCCATTATTATAGGAGTTGAAGAAGAGTGTAATGTCGATAGAAGTATGTTGGGTTATCTGCCCTTGATACCAGGCGATTCCTTTGAGTGTTTTAAAAGAAAAAAAGAACAACAATTTAATCTTAATCCTTTTTAAACACACCTTGCATATACAGAGAAAGTAAAAAAGGTAATCCGAATATTAGCTACATAAATGAGAGTAACCTCCCCTCGTTTCTTTCATTTTGAGGAAGCCGTCTGTTTTGGTCGGCCATTTTCATTTTACTGTAATCAAAACAACTGTATGTTTTAACACGAAAATATAATAAAATGAGTTCTTAATAACCATTAAGTTCATTTCAAATAATGCACAAGTACAATTAAGAACACATTTTATGATATTTTCGTTTTAAAACATCCAGTTGTATTGATTCGAACAAATTCGTATTTTCAGTGTAAAAGAAACAAGGGGAGGTTACTCTCATTTATGTAGCTAATGTTCAGATTACCGTAAAAATTAAATGGATATTCACTATAACATATCTTTATTATTGTCACATTGCGTTCTGCGCATGCAAGCTTATAGTTAGCTCTGTTGTGGCCACATGATCGAAGTTAACCTTGGTTAGGCAACCAGCCTAAGAGAAGGAAAACCCAGAATTCATTAATGTTGAATACAAGGATTATTATAGTGGGGAACCATGCACAAACCGAGGCTCATGCGTGGCTTGTAGATTTGGGGGTAGTATGCGTCACCCCTGGCACTTTAGCCTTTACCCAAACAATGTCAGGAAATGATATCACAAAGAGCATGAGAAAAAGTTTTCTTTTAACTTTCCAACAAAAGGTTAATACGATGAATGTATAACTGTCAATGTTTGATTAGAAATAAATATTAGATTGAATTAATTTTCTGGTTTTTGTAATGTTTAGTTAATGGAAACATCTTAATAGTCAGCAACTACCTTTTCTTTTCTGCTAAAGTAGATTTTGTCTTCAAATGTCATAAGATTATCATTTCAAAACAAAATACAATCGAGTATTACAGCAAACCAAAAAGAGGAACAAACAAAGGAACATTAATTCTTGGAATAAAATTTCCTTTAGAAAAAAAAAAAAAACAAAAAAAAATTACAAAAAGTCAGCGTTAAAAACGAAAGCAATTGAAGTAAAGATTTAATGCAAATTTGTTTGAAAAAAAAAATAGCAATTGTGAAAATATAAAAGAAGTCAAATAATTTATCAGTTATCAACTGCAACAATGTGCAGCATTGTGCAGCATTGTGGTTGATTGCATTGGCACTGGAACTGATTTGTTTTTCTTGGCAATGTTGTCTGTTTTGACACTAGAATTCATGAAAGATGCATTTGAAAGACACAGGAATAATGAAAAGGCATTACGCCAAACAAGTACAAGGGTAGAAAAATATGCAAACAATACAGAAATGGTGTGGAATTTTCATAATTTCGACACAGGAATCATTAGTGAAGAAATTAAAAGACAATTTGAAAAATTAACTATTGCCAGGATTTCATTAAAAAGGTAAAAAAACAAAAAAAAAAAAAAAAACAAGTTAAATGGTTTATTATATGAATCAATCCAATCCAATCAACTTGATAATTTTTCTTCTTTTTTATTTTCAGAAAATATTTTTACATTGATTGAAACATTTTTAAAGAAATAATAATAATAATTCTTTTTAGCTTTACAAGAGTGAGTCAAAATTTTACAATATTTTGGTAACGTGAAGCACAATTCGAAAGTTCAGGTCCTGGACGAGGATAGTTGAATTAGCAAATAGTAGGACAGACTGGGCTCTTTAATCTTAGTAGGGCAACTTGTCTAGGAGAAAAGAAAACTCTCTAAATTTAAAGCAAAGGGGCTATCTTCCCGTTAGTCAAAAGATACTTTGAGTGCTCCTCCCCCCCTTCCCCACTATCCTATGTCATATTGGTCCAAGTGAGACACAATTCAGCAGCTCCGATCACGAAGTCTTAAAGGTGATTAATCCCACTGGGCTGTGTTGTAGAGGTGTCGATGGTGTAACGATTATTGTCGTTGGAAAAGGACATGTCGAAAAATTTCAAATCCTAGACAAGGTTGATTGAATTTCCCATTGCACAAATAAACCTTTACAATTCTATGAATTAATTCAATACAATTAACTTGATAATTATAGTTCTTTTTCATTTTTCAGAAAATATTTTTACATTGCTTGAAATAGTTAAAAGAAATAATAATAATAATAATAATAATAATAATAATAATAATAATAATAATATGGACGCTTCAAACGACAAATAGAAGAGGTTGCACATGAAAAGACTTAGACATGGTTAGGAAAGGGAAACCTCAAAAGAGAAACAGAATCACTTATAATTGCTGCACAAAATAATGCCATAAGGACAAACTACATCAAAGCGAAAATTGATAAGACCCAACAAATAGTAAATGTAGACTTTGCGGTAATAGAGATGAGACTGTAACCATATACTCTGCGAATGTAGCAAACTAGCACAACGAGAATACAAAACTAGACACGACTGGGTTGGGAAGGTGATCCACTGGGAATTATCCAAAAAATTAACCACACAACAAAATTGTATATGCATAAACCAGAATCTGTTCTTGAGAACGAAACGCATAAAATTCTCTGGGACTTTGAAATAAAAACGGATCACCTTATCCCAGCAAGAAGACCAGACCTAGTGTTGATAAACAAAAAAGAAAGAACTTGTCAATTGGTGGATTTTGCAGTGCCAGCAGAACACAGGGTAAAGCTAAAGGAAAATGAAAAAATGGACAAATATCTGAACCTTGCCAGAGAACTGAAAAAGTTATGGAACATGAAAGTGAAAGTGATACCAATTGTGGTTGGTGCACTTGGAACAGTCCCAAAAGGATTAGAAAAGGGTTTGGAAAGTTTGGATATCAAAGGAAGGATTGAAGCCATTCAGAACACTGCACTGCTGCAATTTGCCAGAATACTCAGAAGAGTCCTGGAGACCTGAGGAGACTTCCTGTCACTCAGACTCCAGTGAAAGACCATCAACTAATGCTGATGTGAAAACTCAAAAGGAAATAATAATAATAATAATAATAATAATAATAATAATAATAATAATAATAATAATAATAATAATAATAATAATGTTTTATTTTACCAGAGTGTGTCAGAAGTTTTATAATTGTTTGGTAACAATGCAAAATGGATATGGTGACACAAGTTCAGGTCCTGAATTTCACATAGCACAAATATTCTTCAGAAAGGTATAAATCCAACTATCCTCCCTCCAGCTATGGGTAAATAGTAGAACAGATTTGGTATTTTTACCTAGTACGCCAACTGGTCTAGGAGAAGGAAAACTCTAAATTCTAACCAGGTCATCTCCCCTTAAAAAGAATAAGAGACCACTTCACTTTATAAGGGTGAGTCAGAAGTTTTACAATATTTTGTGGAGGCGTGTGGTGTAATGGTTACCATTGTTGGAAATGGACATGGTAAGACGAATTCAAATCTTGGACTTGGCTGCTTGTATTTCGCATAGTGTTACTACCAATGGGAAAAGTACGAATCCAAATATTTTCCCTTTAGCTATGGGCAAATGCTTGGTCAGACTGGGCTCTTTAATCTTGGTATGGCAACTAGTCAAGGAGAAGGAAAATTCTGAATTTAATGCAAAAGGGCCTCTATTCTAGTTAGACAAAAAATATTTTGAGCAGTCCTCCTCCATCCCTCCCCTCTTATCCTGCAGCTCCAATTGTGAAGTGATAAAGGTGGTGTGTAGTGAAGGTGCCCATGGTGATTATTGTCGTAGGAAAATGAGATGGTGACACAAGTTCAAATCCTGGACGAGGTTAGTTGAATTTAACATAGTGCTAATACCCTTCGGAAAGGTGTGAATCTAACTATTCTTCCTCCAGCCATAGGTAAATGGTTGGGCAGACTGGACACTTTAACCTAGTACGACAACTGTCTTAAGAGAAGAAAAACTCTGTATTCTAACCTGGTAAACTCCCCTAAAAAATCGACCATGAGTCACATTCTACTTGTGTGAAGTAGTTGGTAAATACATACACTGGACTATGACAAGCCGAGCTGACCTGATACTCTCTCTTGGAGAATGGCCAAAGAATCTATGCTTGTACGCCTACCTGACCTTACAAACTGAATAGAATGTCTTGAACCGTCTGGTGATTGTATTATTATCAACCGTGCCTTCACCTTTCATGCAACAAATGTTTTTGGTTGGTTCTGCAGAATTATTGCCCAGTTCGTAAACTATAATTTCCCATTATAATTAGTATAATCATAACACAACCATAAATACATAGATAAAAAATATTAAAAAAGAATGAAAGATAATAAAACTAATATAAAGAAAAAAATATTTTATCAATCTACATATAAATATACAAACATATTTACCAATCTCTCCGATACAAGGTCAACTTCTTAGACGGAGTTTAAAAGGTTTGAATTCAGAATTCTCTTTCTCCTAGATTGATTGCCTATCCAATGATAAACAGCCCAGTCTCACATACTATTTACCCATAGCTAGAGGGAGAATAGTTGGATTCATACCTTTCCGAAGGATATTAACACTATGTGAAATGTAAACAGCTTTGTTCAGGAAATCTTTATCTATGAGGTTTTCAAATCGCACACAGTGTTAAGCAATGCCTCTTGCTGTCCACCCTAGGCTATACAGCAATGATTCGGCTTGTGCAGCTGTATTTGCAAAAAGTGCTTGTATATCTGCATAGTCCACACCTGTAATAGTTTCTGCATGATATCACCTGATCCTTGCCTTCTTTCTTCTTTTTTAAACATTTTTTGCAAGATTAATATAACTAAATATATTCACAACATCTTATACTGATAAGATTGGAGGCGCGTGGTGTAATGGTTAGGAAATGGAGACAACGAGATGAGTTCAAATCCTAGACAAGGCTTTTTGACTTGAATTGCATCATCTTTGTGCAGAGGGGCTGGATACATGCATTCATTCTTTTTTGAATAGGTACATGGCGATCATAACCAATACATGCCTTTTTGAGGTGCTCAGTGAGAATCGTTATTGTTATAGGAAATGGACATGGTGACCTGAATTCAAATCCTATACAAGACTGTTTGCATATCACATGGCGCTAATACCACTGGGAAAGGTATGCATCCAACTACTCTCTCTTCAGCTATGGGTAAATAGTTGGGCAGACTAGGCTCTTTAACCCTGGCCTGGCAATCAGTCTAGGAGAAGGAAAACTCTGAATTCAAACCTGCTAAATTCCACTTAAGAAATTGACCTTGTGTACCATCCTGGGGTTGGTATATTATATATATATATATATATATATATATATATATATATAATATATATATATACTGATGAGATAGAACACGAAAAGTACAGGCAGGATTACGTCCTACTTTCTAAAGTATCTCTTGTGTGGTGCAAGTAAACTTAGGCAAGTGGTAATAGTAGCTCCGTCAAGATCTTTTTTTTTTTTCAGATATAAAAACCAAAGCTTGGACCAGTGTTTAAAAGGTTTTTTTTAAGACTCGTGGATCTGTAATTGCAACTTTAAATATTCATTTCTTTTTACGTATGACTGCTATCATTTTGATGTAATATGAAATGAGCACAAAAATCTATCTGTATAGATGTTGTTCCCGCTCATTTTAGAGAGTTAAATACTTTATACGTCATTGCAATGTTAATGTTTTGAAATTGTCTGTATAAATACTGTTAACAGTCAACCTGTTAAACACTCCATACCTAATTGCAATAACAATGTTCACATTCAAATAGTTCTTAATCAATCAGGTGACGATTATAACACGGGTACCTCTATATATGAATATAGTTAAGAGATTAATTTTCAACTTTTTACATCCCAGACAATTCCAGGTAGCTTTGCTAGTATGATATAAATTAAGGATGGTATGAAAAGAATATTTTTATAAGGCATCTTGCATCTGATTTTCTAAGCCTAGGATTGATATGCCATTAAATACAAAGCAAGTACCATTTACATTGTGTCGCACATATATCACATACCTACAGGCATTTTTTTTCATTAAAGCTATTCACAGTTTTAAAACTTCTTTCAATTATAAATTTCAAAAGAAATAATTAAAAGCTTTATTCTTGTAAATTAACTAACACGCATTTCTTTTCTATTTTAGAGCATTTGTTGTACTCTTATCTTTTGTTTTCAAATGCTAAAGAACTTTTGTAATAAGACAATTCTTAACAGCTCGATGAACTTATAAGCATTGTGAACAGATCTCGAAGGCATTTAAATATAAGAATACAAATTTCATTTCATTTGGTCAGTTTCAATAATCTTGAAGCTTTCTTTGCCTTTGGCTCGATACCCTTTTCTAGAGAAACAAAAGAATTACTTTGGGGCTTTTTTTCTTATATGCTTGTCTGGTTTATGCATTTTTACTGAAGAACTCTACAATTCTTCTTTCCATATGCATTTAATGATTTATTTTTGTTCAGTATTTACTATGGTGAGTCGAAAATTGTGCAGTATTTTTGTACATGCTAGTTTGAAGCACATAGGTATTTGTAAAGAGCTACCTCCCCTATTTTCTGATTACCTCCCATTTGGAGAACTCTCTAGTGAATGCTAGTTGATATAAACACTCAATAGGTGTAACAATTTGTCTAAGTAGAATAAAGCTTTCCAAAGTCTATCGGTGTTATCGTTTGTCCTTCTTGTGGCGAAAGGGTTGGGTAAATATCTACGCCCTACAAACTAGCATGTAAATATTTATTTTTCAGATACGCTTTTGTTAAGTTCACTAAAACCATTTCAATTTCCAACTTTATTGTGCCAAAGAAGAATATTTATAAGAAATGAACATGAAAACAGATTACATCACATAATTCATTACATTCTATTTCATATTTTATACAATTCAGTGATATTTATCTTATTAAAAAAGACATTATAAAAACATTAGGAGTGGGGCTAGAATGGGTTAATAATTATTCGGTTATTTTCACTGGGGAAAATTGATTTGATAAACGAGGAAATTTAGTTACGAGTGGAACGAATTAAACTCGTAAGTCAAAGTACTACTGTCTATAAACAATGAAAAATCAACCATGTTGAAATTACCACTGGTCTGATAGGGTTAATCAGGGTAACAACAAAAACAAGATAAATTAATGAATTATTGAGCATATATGTTCAACATTCAGTAATGGAGGCGCATGGTGTAATGGTTACCGTTGTAAAAAATGGACACAACGAGACAAGTTCAAATCCTGGACAAGGCTGCTTGACTTTCATCGCATCCTCTTTGTGCTGAGGGGTTGGATAAATACATACATGCCTTGCTACTAGGTATATGGGAATCATAACCAATACATGGATTTTTTAGTTGCTCAGTGTGTAATGGTTATTGTCGTAGGAAATTGACATTGTGACCTGCGTTCAAATCCTGAACGAGGCTATTTGCATTTCTTATCGTGCTAATACCATTGGGAAAGATATGCATCCAAGTATTCTCCCACCAGCTATGGGTAAATGGGTAAATAATTTGACAGACTGGGCTCTTTGACATTGGTTAGGTAACCAGTCTAGGAGAAGAAAAACTCTGAATACAAGTTTGTTGAACTCCACTTAAGAAATTGACTTTGTGTCATCTTCTACTCATGTGGAGAGGTCAGATAAATGTGTATATTTATATATATAGACAACTAAAGTTTTTTATATATATATTTGTAAAACAAAACCTATTTTTCTAT
The DNA here is from genome assembly GCA_023376005.1 of Doryteuthis pealeii. NCBI lineage: Eukaryota > Metazoa > Mollusca > Cephalopoda > Myopsida > Loliginidae > Doryteuthis > Doryteuthis pealeii. Next base: position 112,491,009 of record CM042150.1, on the reverse strand, counting down.
ATATTTGTAAAACAAATATATAGAAAAATAATGTTTGTACTCTGACTTTAGGTGAACTGACCATTGCTTTTGTGTATTTGTGAAGACCATAAGCTATGAGTATTTACTACATCTTTCCTCTGTGTATCAAGTCAAATGTCTTGGAGACATTTTAATAGTAGTGTTGCCTAGAGATATTTTGCTTGAATCCCTTTCTATAATAAAACGGATGGACAGAATTGAGTTGTGGATCGATTTCTATGAAAAACAAGAATGAGCTTACAAGTGATGTTCTCCTATTAGCCTCTACACATGGATGCACCAGTATGGTCTTCTAGCATAAAACTACATCGATCAGGTCTATGCAGATACTGGATGCTGTGCGGAGGACCTAATATAGACGGGTGGCAAGGAAGAATCATTGAGACCTTTGCTATCAGCACAACTTGATGACGATGAGTAGGTATCGACCCAAGTACTATCAGCTTGGATTCTAAGGATTAAGCGCTACTCAATATCCATTTGTATTCGGGTTTAAATTATCCCAACCGTATTGTTCTTGTGGCAAACCCCCAAGCTTTTTTTATCCTATATGTGCCAGAAGGCAGTAGCTGAGGGTCTTGGGTATCATGCTAAACTGCATCTAGCAGTGAAATTCCAATTCTGGGACTCTGAAGTCTGTGGAGTACCCCTTCATTGCCATTACTGCCAGGTCCACTCTGACCCTGAGTGATAGTACTTGTTAGGATCCCATCTATAGGTTAAATAGATAAAAATATGAGTTTTAAAAAGTATATTAAAAATGAATTCAAAAATAATTGAACACCC